>LT669788.1:12842388-13267376 GCA_900128785.1 Arabis alpina
CTTAACCGAGTCACTGTGAAAAACAAGTATCCTCTTCCGAGAATTGATGAGTTGTTAGATCAGTTGAGAGGGGCTACTTGGTTTTCTAAGATTGACTTGGCATCCGGTTACCACCAGATTCCGATCGACGAAGCAGATGTTCGGAAGACGGCTTTCAGGACTCGGTATGGGCATTTTGAGTTTGTAGTGATGCCTTTCGGGTTAACGAATGCACCTGCGGCGTTTATGAGGTTGATGAACGGGGTTTTCCAGGAGTATCTGGATGAGTTTGTAATCATTTTCATCGATGATATTCTGGTTTACTCGAAGAGTCAGGAGGAACATGAGGTTCATTTGAGGAGAGTTCTGGAGAAGTTGCGGGAACAGAAGCTGTTTGCGAAGTTGAGTAAGTGCAGTTTCTGGCAGAGAGAGATGGGATTTTTGGGTCACATCGTTTCTGCGGAAGGGGTTTCTGTGGATCCGGCAAAGATTGAGTCTATCCGAGATTGGCCTAGGCCAAGGAATGCAACTGAGATCAGGAGTTTTCTTGGGTTGGCAGGCTATTATCGGAGATTCGTCAAAGGTTTTGCGAGTATGGCTCAGTCTATGACGAAGCTGACAGGGAAGGATGTTCCTTTCGTGTGGTCTGCTGATTGTGAGCTGAGTTTCGCGAAGCTGAAAACGATGTTGACTAGTACACCAGTATTGGCGTTGCCTGAACCGGGTGAGCCTTATGTGGTGTACACAGATGCTTCGGGAGTTGGTTTGGGTTGTGTGTTGATGCAGCAGGGTAAGGTAATTGCTTATGCTTCAAGGCAGTTGAGGAAGCACGAAGGCAATTATCCTGTTCATGACTTAGAGTTGGCTGCAGTGATCTTCGCGTTGAAAATCTGGAGGTCTTACTTGTATGGTGGCAGAGTTCAGGTGTTCACTGATCATCATAATCTGAAGTACATTTTTACTCAGCAGAATTTAAATGTACGACAGAGGCGATGGTCGGAGTTGTTGGCTGATTATGATTTGGACATTGTTTACCATCCTGGTAAGGCTAACACTGTAGCAGATGCTCTTAGTCGGAGGAGGTATGATTCATCTCAGGAGCGGGATGTGGAGAATTTGGTGAGTGTGCTTAGTACTTTGAGGTTATGTGTTACTTCAGAGGAACCGTTGGGGTTAGCGGCGGCAGATCAGGCGGATCTTTTGAGCAGGATCCGAGTAGCTCAGGAGCAGGATCCGGTGTTGCTAGATCTCTCCAAGGCTACTGGTTCCGAATATCAGGTTTCTGCTAACGGGACTATCTTAGTGCATGGACGAGTCTGTGTTCCTAAGGATGAGGACTTGAGGCAGGAAATTCTGAGAGAAGCTCATGCGAGTAAGTTTTCGATTCATCCGGGAGCGACTAAGATGTATAGGGATCTGAAGAGGTACTATCATTGGGTCGGGATGAAGAGAGATGTGGCAGATTGGGTTGCAGCTTGCAATGTGTGTCAGTTGGTGAAGGCTGAGCACCAAGTTCCTAGTGGCTTATTGCAGAGTCTACCCATTCCAGAGTGGAAGTGGGACATGATCACTATGGATTTCGTGGTAGGGTTGCCGGTTTCTCGGACCTATGACGCGATTTGGGTGATTGTGGATCGTCTGACTAAGTCAGCACATTTTCTGGCCATTAAAAAGACAGACGGAGCGGAGGTATTGGCTAAGAAGTATGTGAAGGAAATTGTGAGGTTGCATGGAGTGCCAGCGAGTATTGTGTCGGATCGAGATCCGAGGTTTGCTTCAGTGTTCTAGAGAGCTTTTCAGGCTGAGATGGGTACTAAGGTGCACATGAGTACAGCTAATCATCCGCAGACGGATGGGCAGTCCGAAAGGACGATTCAGACACTGGAAGACCTGTTGAGGATGTGCGTGCTAGATTGGGGTGGTCATTGGGCGGATCACTTGAGTTTGGTGGAGTTCGCATATAACAACAGTTTTCAGGCGAGTATCGGAATGGCTCCTTTTGAGGCGTTGTATGGGAGGCCATGTCGTACTCCGCTATGTTTTACCCAAGTGGGGGAGAGGAGCATCTTTGGGGCTGATTTTGTTCAGGAGACGACGGAGAAGATCCGTGTGTGAAACTGAACATGAAAGAGGCTCAGGATCGGCAGAAGAGTTATGCCGATAGGAGAAGGAAAGAGTTGGAGTTTGCAGTCGGAGATCGAGTGTATCTCAAGATGGCGATGATGCGGGGTCTGAACAGGTCCATATCCGAGGATAAGCTGAGTACGAGGTACATGGGTCCGTTCCGGGTTGTGGAACGTGTGGGACCAGTTGCTTATCGGTTGGAGCTGCCTCCGATTATGGAGAAATTCCATGATGTGTTTCACGTTTCGAAACTCAGGAGATGCTTGCATGCTTCTGAGGAGGTAGCAGTGACGATTCCCGCAGATCTTCAGCCAAATCTGACTGTTGGGATGAGGCCGGTTAGGATTCTTGAGAGAAGTATCAAGGTTCTGCGCCGGAAGAGAGTACCGTTGTTGAGAGTCTTGTGGGATTGTGACGGTATTCAGGAGGAGACTTGGGAACCAGAGGCAAAGATGAAAACGAAGTTCAAGAAGTGGTTCGAGAAGCAAGCAGAAGAGTGAAATCGTTTTTCTTTGCGGTTTCCAGTTTCAGTTTTCGTGTTGTGATCACCGTGTGTGGTGAGGTTTTTTGGTTGTGGATTTTTGTATTTTCATTAAAGTTGTAATGATTATGACATTTTTCCAGTGAATAAGAAAGTGTTTTTCTTATGTGTTTGACTTTGAGAGTCATGTGTTTGTGGTTAGAGAACCCCGAAATGGAAGTTTTATTGCGGATAGAACTTGCCAGTTTCGGTGGGGACTATAACGGGTTGTGTGTGTGTGTGTGTGTAGAGTCTCGGAATAGAAGTTTTACGGAGGTTATGACTGTCTAGTTCCGGAGAGACTCTGCGGGGACATCCGGGTTGAGGGATGGTCCGGGTGATCTGTGAGGATCACGTTTGTGATGGTATTCCGGGAGGGGAATATCATGTGAGACCTTAGGAGGTAGTTCCGGTCAGAGGTGCATTATAGACGTTAGGAATTGATTGCGTAGCTCAGAGTTAGACCTCGGTCTTTCTTGGCAGATCTTGAGAGATGCGTCTCTCCGGGGGACAGTGGGTTCCCTGCATACCGATCGATCGTCAGGACTGCGCGGACTGAGATCGTGAGGGTATGGGGATGGTTTTGGAGGTTGCGACCTCTGGCAGATCTTTGCATACCGAGAGCTTGATAGACTGTGTGTCTTGATGGATTGAGGTGTGTGGAGATGGTTGAGTATCGAACACCGTCAGGACTGCGCGGACTGAGGTGGGTTGATACTAGACACCTAGAGCTGAGGGGTGACGATCCCGAAGCTAGATGGTGGTTATGAGCTATGGGCAATCAATGTCTGAGACGGGTCTATATGCATAGGACGGATGTGAGCCTCGGAAAGGTCTGGGAGATGTAGTCTCCGGTGTTGCTGGCGGGTTAGGCCAGGGTAGTTTGGTGGTTAGTGTTAGAGGATTCGAGGACGAATCCAGTTTTAGTGGGGGAGAATTGTGACGCCCGTGAACCATTTTTAGTAAAATGGAGGGGCTGTCGATCGACACACATGGTGTGTGTCGATCGACAGGGCTCTTAAGGGCTGTCGATCGACACACCTAGTGTCTGTCGATCGACAGGTGCTCGAATTGGTTAGTTTTCTGGTTCGATTTAAGTCGTTCAATTGGACCGGGCCGGTTTGGGTAAACCCTAGGGCTTCGTATTTAAGAGTTTTTGGCCGCATTTGAGCGAACCAAAGTCCCAAAAATCAGAAACAGAGAGTTTGAGAGGAGTTTCTCTTGTTCCTGATAGTTTGTGATTAGGGTTTCGTTCTTGATCGATTTGAGGTGGAATTTCGTGGTGGTTGTTGCTGAATTCGTGTCTAGCCTCAATTCTACCAGAATCTAACCGAAAATCTAAGGTGAGTGCGTGACCATGGCTTCTGGGCCGGTGGATTCGTTAGGGTTGTATGGTGGTAGGTTAAAACTGGTTGATTGTGATGATTGATGTTGTTTCTGTGTGTTTTGTGGTGTATGGATTGTTGGATTGTGTTTGTTGTGCAGGTTTCGTGTTATCGCAGAGGAGGAATCGATCCGAGAGGATAATTGATCGATCTCCTATGAATCTGCGACGACCTGTCGATCGACAGCCCTAGGGTGTGTCGATCGACAGGGTCACACGAGGCTGTCGATCGACACCTAGAGGTTGTGTCGATCGACAGGTGATCGAGGAGCTGTCGATCGACACCTAGAGGTTGTGTCGATCGACAGGTGATCGAGGAGCTGTCGATCGACACCTAGAGGTTGTGTCGATCGACAGGGTCCTGTTGAGCTGTCGATCGACAGGCACCGTGGGTGTGTCGATCGACAGGTGTGAACAGGGCTGTCGATCGACACCTAGTGGTAGTGTCGATCGACAGGCTGCCTGTTGGGCTGTGGTTGAGCCGTGTTGTTGTGATTGTTTTGTGTATTGTTTGATGCGTGTTTGCCTGAGCGGATCCATCGCGTCTGTGTGCGCAGTCGTAGATGGGAGAACCGTCTCACTGGGTATTTGTGATAATACTCACGCATCTCTTTTAACCATGTGGTGCAGGTAAAGGCAAATTGTGATCGTGGAATCATGGCAACGAAGAGGGAGATGATCTAGGGTCTCGGTTTTCATGCTGTGTGGTTTATTGTATTTCTCTTATTGTTTAGAACCTGGTTAGGTTGCTGGATTGATTGGAATTTGTTGTCGAACTGGTTAGTAATTTAATGGAATTTGCATGTTTGGTTTTAGTGTGTTATCCGCTGGTTGCTTGTTTGTGTGGCTTGGTTGTGGAGGACAAGCATTTATGGGAATGCTAGTCTGAGACTAAGAGCTTATTGTTTTAAAAAAAAAAAAAAAAAACGGGTCGGGTCGTTTCATTATTAATCAACATGAAAGTTATTACGGGCGGCCTTTCTACGTAAAATAGAATTTCGTTTTGGTGTATTGTATATAATGACCTGGTGACTTGGATGTTTGATAGACTAAGGAAATTCGGATTTTTTTGCTTAGGTGGCATGCCTTAGAGGCCTATAAATCTTCCATTTTTATATAAAGGAGATTTGAACATTGTTATTTATGTCTAAATTACCATCTTTAGTATAAATAATAAAAAAATTCAACTTTTTTGTCAAACATGTGATAAACAATGGAATAAGTCTTTGTTATAATCGATAGATAAAATTTTGGATTTATAAATTTCGTTATTTTTGTTTAGAAGATACATTTTGCATTTTATACTTAAAGATGGTGATGTGTCACTTCTCTCACTACTAGCCTTCACAAGCCATTGTTATTTAAAAGAGATTATATTTTTGTCTTAAAATGACATTAGAATGATTAGTTATTGCTTTATGTCATCTGCATGGTTATATATTTTTTTTTTGCTCAGTATTAATATTAAGTTAATTAACCCAAAAATATATAGGGTAACTCGTTCGCCCTAACCGTCTCCTTGGCGATTTTTCCTCTTAAAGCTTCCTTGCTATTTTCAACTTTGACCAGTGCTAGTGGCTCCTTTAACACTGGTACCGGTCTAGCAATGATCTAGTAGTTGTCTCTCTTGTGTTTTTTTCATTCTAACTAGGATTTGATGTTTCAAAGAATGGTGTTGGGTCGATGGATTGAAGTATAGATCGGCGGGTGTGACATAGGTTGTGGTTTGGTTGTGATATGGGCTTGTGATGGTAGCTCGTGGTGGAGGTTGTGACGTACTTATAGAACGGTGGTGCGCTCGTCTTGTTCGAGAGAACTTGATTGCATGGTAGATTGACCTCCCTGTAGGCCTTATCTCTGTTCACCAAATCTGTTTGATCTCTCTATTGCTGTAAGCCTTCTCTTAGATCTGATTAGTAGTTGATTGGGTTTCTTAGAGTTGTAGAGGGTTAGGTGGATGCATTGGGTTATTGATTGTGGCCTTATGTTGATTCAATCCGAATGTATTTGAAGTTGGTGCTTTTGGTCTTGGAGAAAGAGAGTTTGTGCTCTTGCTTCATTTTGGTTACGGCTTGATGGTGGTTTGCAGTGTATCGAGTTTTGTCCGAAGCAATAGGTATTGTTGTTGGTGTGACCCTTGATTTCATGTTTTGTTTGCTTTGGTTGTGTTTATGGTGATGCAAACATAAAAGTGTTCCTCCTCAACTGGGATTTAGAGTAATCATAATCTTCGTTTTCTTCCTCCTTAGAATCTATCTCTAAGGGACAAGGTCGTCTCTAGTTTTGGTTCGTATGTGCCGTCTTAGCTGGATCTGCTAAGTCGGAGCAGTTTATGAAAGTTAGGCCGGAACGCATCTGCTTTATTTGTATGGTAAGGAGGGTTACAAATCTTTATCAGATTTGTCTCAGATCGATTTTGCTCTTCATTGGATCGAGCTTCGACTTGATGCAAGGATATTCGACTTCAACTCTGCTATTTTTCAGATTTTTTCCTTCTGGTCTTAGTATTCATCTTATCTTTGTTAGCTAGTTTCTTATTATGCTTTGTTCAAGCTTTTTTTCTTAATATGGGATTAGTGAAACTATCATATGTAATTCTCACCTTTGAATGGTTTAATATCAACTTTTAGATGACAAAACAAACTATGCAAAATAGGAAACCTTAAGCCATGCCCAACGACAGGTTCTTTATAAGTTTATGAGATTTTTTTTTTAACGTCTGGAGTGATTTATTATTTTATTACAAATTATGATAACTGTTACAAAGACGATTTAACCACGGACAATCCAAACCGATCATAGTAGATCCACGACAAACGACTATAATGCTTCATGCTCGTGATGGACACCTTCTTCCTTCAATGCATGGAAACATCGCGAACGATTCCAATTGCGTAACGCTGGGATCGCCTGTAAACTTGCCTCCATTAATTTGCAGATTTCTTAATAAATCGTAATATTTGGGGATCAAACCCCAGACCTTCAGGTGTAGAAGCTTAATTAAGCCATTTGTCAACCATTGGGCCAAGGAGGTTTCGACAAGTTTATGAGATTAAGAAAATAATAAATTCTGATTGAAGGAACAGAAAGAAAGATTATAATCTCCCGATAAATAACTAGTTCTCAAGCTTTTTAGAAACTAATGTGCCAAGTGTCTTTCTTTGAGTGGATAAATGTATTATAAATAATTTTATTTGTTTTTTAACAAAAGAGTAATAATTTAATTTTAAATAAATAACTTAATTATTAAACTATTAATTGAGAATTTCCAAAAGTCTCTCACCTAGGCATGGGCAAAATACCCGGACCCGAAAACCTGTACCAGACCAAAATAATATGAATCTGTACCCGACCCAAAATCTTACAATACGAGTATGGGTACTAAAATTCTAGACTCGAAAGAACCTGTAGCCGGTAGGACCCAACCTGAACCTGAACCTGTACTCGTATGCGTATGTATAAATACCTTTTTGTCACATTTTTAGGTAGTTTGAAATCTAGATTTCAGTATTTTATCACATTTTCAAGTAGTTATAATTTTAGATTTGCTATTTCAAATGTTTTGTGTTATTGTTGCTTCAAATATTTTCATATTACATGTTATTTTTTATAGATTTCGGAAAAAAACCAGTTTAAAGTACAATTGAACCTGAAAGAAACTAGACCCAACTCGAACATGTACCCGAATGGACCCGAACCTGTACTCGACTTAAAATGTAGTAGGTTCCACTATGGGTATATAAGTTCTAGACCTGATAGAACCTGTATCCGAATGGATCCGACCCGAACCGGACCAGAATACCCGTTTGCCCGGCCCGGCCCTACTCTCATTGATGTCAATGCCCTTATGGGATAATCTATACTCTTTTTTTTTTAATATATGATGTTTAAAGTAAAAGGATAAATGGTGATACCAGATTGAGCAACAATCCGAGATTGGTCTAAAGAATAGAGGACCTAGGTTTAAACATAATATCACAAAGAAAACATGAAGTAGAATGATGTGTATAGAATTCTCTATTGAAGGCGATGTCCTCGTTTTGGAGGAATACATCAAGTATTTATGCAAGTAAAAAGTCGGTCGAAATAACCCTAAAAGATAAATGGAAAATCTCCTAAAAGATAAAAGGAAGTTAAACTAATTTTAGGTTTTTCCTTTTATCCGAGCTAAGTCTTCCAATTTGCATGTATTCACCTAGGTCGGTTGATGCTCCTTAACGGGCCGAGTCGTCCTCATGGGTCCTCGCTGGCCCATTTCTCCGTGAAGCTTCTCGAATGGGTATCAAACCCGGTACAACAACCTAGTCCCCCCCCGAGTTCGAGTCCCCCCCCGAGTTCGGCGAGTATTACGTTAGCAAGCTCGGCCGAAACGTACTGAAGAAGATTTACCCAACTTTGATCTTGATTTGACACGTCGCTTCGCCTTTACACGTGACACGCTTTGGACCGCTCGTTCTTGAAAGGACACCGAAGAGACGCCTCGGTTCGCTCGCGTCTGCCGTCTAGGTTTAATGATTACCCTAAACTTTCACGCCTTAGAGTATAAATGCCGGATCTTTCGACCCTTTAATTTTCCTTATTTATTTGTCATCCGAACAAGGTAAAATCTTCTTTCTCCCTCCTTTTCCATACGACTCTGATCATGTTAAAGATTTTCAAATCTTCATCTCCTTCTTTCTCTCCGGAAGGAGACGCCAGTCTCGATGTCAACCATGAGATTCCTCCGGTCAATTTTGACCCTTTTTCTTTTTTGACGGAGATCGAAGCGCCGTCATCAAGATTTGCGTCGGATTATGCTAACACTTCAGAGCAAACTGGTGCAAATCTCGAGGTTTCGACTTCGTTTGTTGGTACAAGTGATCGTACGGGAGGTGGATCTATCGAAAAATATCCAGATGAACAGATCGGCCAAGAACAGATCGTTCAAGAACCGGACGTCCAAGAAATCTTTGCTGTTCAGTTTGATATTTACAATATCTCCCATTCGTTATCTGATGAGAGGTCGTTAGACTCGATGAGGAGAGTTTGTTGTATGTCGGAGGAATTAGAATTCCTGGCCCCCAGACCCCATGAACGTCCATGGGATTGTCCTGCGGGTTACATCTGTCTTCACGAGCAGATGTTTGTTGATTGTTTCTTGTGGTTCTCGTTGGCTTATCTCTTCGTAAGAATTGCGAGAATAGGAACATCTGCTTCTCACAGATGACGATGGCCGGGACATGCAATCTCGTGGCACTTATAGTGCTTGGTGCCAATTCGGCATTAACTTTTCTATTGAAAAGTATGAACAGATTTCCGTGATAAAGGAGGGTCAATTCCTTAACCGTTTTTACAACAACATGAAGGCTGGATGCAAGTTTATCGAGCTGAAAAGTAAAATCGGCAAATGGTTTGACCGATACTTTTTTTGTGAAGATAAATAATGCCTCGGTCCAGGATACCACCATGACTTATCATAGTCGGTGGAATCCTTTTATGGGTAGATTTTCATAAATCTTGCATGCATGCACCGCTTCGGCATTCATGATTTATTTTTCTAACACATTCACGTTGCATTCTGTTTTGTAGTTCCTCATCCTCCGACTCTCCTCTCGCGGATTTACCTTTTAGAGAGGACCTTAACAGGATAAGTTTAGGAAATCATCGCTGGGACGATATGTCTCACAGTCGTATCCGTCGTGCTCGTGGCAAACTTGGTAATGACTCTCTACGAGTTACTTTAGTGTTATAAAGTTTTATTCTTTTGACTTCAAAGTCTGACATTGCTTTGGATGTTTATTGTTCCCAGATACTTGGAATAGCGAATACTGGACCGCAGAGATGAGTGGTGCTACTCCCGGAATCCCTACGTTACCCCTTCAATTCCGATCCATCCCAGGAAATCTAGGAGACTTTCCGAGGTTTCCAACAGGTCGGATGCCGAGGTCACAGTCGATCCTTCTGTAATTTTAGTTATCCAAGACTCTGAGGATAACACTGAAGGCATCTCTCTTCCAGATCAAGAAGAGAACGCAGCTATCAGAGACGGTTCTCAGAAGGTTTCTTCTGCGACCGATGCGGCCAATATGCAAAGGGTCGATGATGCGTCAGCTCGGGGGTTAGTCCCTGGCGAGCTTAACGAACCAAAGGGTGATGCGTCCCGTTCAAAGGGAAAAGGGAATGTCGATCCCATGGACAAGAAAGCGAAGAAGAAGAAGATAGCGGCTAAAGCTAAGGCCGACCTTGAAGCGGGAAGGATTCCAGCCTTCCGGATTGGTTGAACTTGTGAAGTCCTTCCATCCGAAGCACCCGTTGCTCAAAGTTTGGGTGTCACACCTCCTGCTTCTCTTCCTGTCAATTCTGATAGTTTAGCGATCCCGCCGTGTTCAACTGTTCAATTAGCTGTTAATGTTCCTCAGCCTCCTCTTTCTCGTGCTCCTTCTCTTACTCTGTTGACCAGATCAACCTCAGAGCTTTAGTCTGATTCTTCTCTTTCAAAGAGAAGGCGTACTGCTGAAGTAATTCAGTTCGAGTTACTCTGCGTCATGACAACCGATGGCCATTCTCCCATACCGATCATGAATTGCCATTGGTTTCCTCAGATATCAAGATTGAGGCCGAGCTGATAAAGAAAATTGGTGGGATCGGAGTCAAGTTTCCTGCAAATCTTGAGGACCTCCGCGTGCCAGATCGCTTTCTCGATTGGTCGCGAGATTTGCTTAACGTTCGTTTTCCACTTGAATCTTTCTCAAATCACACCTTTCCATGGCACGACTTGAAATCCTTTTTCTGCATATAATCAACTCGGGGAGCCGCATTATCAGTGCGTATGAAGCAGTGATCGCCGAGAGGGAAGAACAAATCAAGTCCTTGCTGACTTGCACTGATGTCGACGCAGCTCGGAAGGAACTGGACTGTCAGAAAGCTCGGGCTAATACTTGGGAGGTTTTTACCGCTGCAAATCGACAAAGTGCGGATGATTATGTGGCCCAAGTCGAGGTGCTAATGGGAGAGAGACATAGGCTGGAAGAAGAAGTGAAGAAAAGAGATGTTCATCTCAAGGCGGCTTCTGCCGAAACGGCTAAACTTTGAGCCCTCTTAGAGAAATCACGCCTTACAGAGGATCGTCTCAGGAGGGAGCGTGACGAAGCACGCCGCCGAGCTGATGAGATCGCGAGTGGCAGTTATGCTCGTAGTTCGAGACATTCGTATCGTTTAGAGTGGATACGTTCATATCTGGTTACTCTTCACGCTCAAGAACAAGTAAAGGCTCAGCTCTGTTACAGGCGCGGGGCCGAGATAAGTTTGGAAAAGATGGTGGAGGCTGAGTATGAACTTCCTCCTGGTCTTCTTGAGAATTATGCAAAGGAAGAGGAAGAGTATCTCGCTAAGGTCGAATCCTTCGATGTTGACTCCCTTGGTGATGATATTCTGTTTTTGACTCCGCCGCCTCCTTCTGCTGGTCCTCCTCAAGACGTTGCATCCCAAGTTCCAGAAGGAATCAGCGAGCACGGGTCGTTCCTCTCTCCTCAAGACAATCAAGATGGTGACTAAGTTCGAGCCTCATGTGGCTCGTGATTTTATTTTATGTTACTTTTTGAACATGGTGCCCACCTTCGTGGGTTTTAATTTACTTTTGCAAACATTGTCATTTTTCGAGGGCTTTTAATACTTTTAAGCATTAATACTTCTCTTACAATCTCTTTTTAGGAAATTGGCTTTTTAGTATTTCGTAATACTTATGAAGTTTTCCTTTTGCGATCTGATGGGAGATAAGCTTTATGTATTTCATAATACTTTGATACAAATCACGTAGCTAGATTGTATTAACACGTTTCGCTTCTTAAGAAGCTTAAGTGATGGCAATCTTTATGGAGTTTGGCTTACTCTTCGCACTTTAGGGTTACTTTCGTAGGAACCCTTAACTGATTGCGAGCTAAGGAGCTCGGCTTTGAACACTAAGATTACTTTCAAAAGACTCTTTAGTGGCTGCGAACTCTTTAGTGGCTGCGAACTATGTAGTTCAGCTTATTAGGGGCAAAATTCCTCCAAGACTCCGCTACTTACCAGCTCAGTGTCAGTTCTTGAAATATGTACCTAAGTATGAGGCATGCTCGATTTGGAGTCTGAGAGTGCAAAGAACTAGAGCTTTGGCTTAGTTCAACTTTTGCCTTAGGACGAAACTTCAGTATGCGATCGAGAGCCGACGTGTAATTTACTTGATTGTCCTAAGTGCGAGGTGAGGACCTTGCTCTGGCTTATTAGAGTTTGTGAGTTATTTCACCACGGCACTTATGAGAAGCGCGTTGAATGTCGGATACCTGGCTAGGGTATCAACGTGAGTAATCACAGTCCGAACAGGGTAAAGTTCAGATTTTTGTAATCATCAGAGCATCAGGAGCCATATCGGTGACGACACCACCGGGAAGAAGCAAATGATCAGGATTCGGCGTCGAATCTTTCTGTTTAATACAGTCACATATAAAGATACGAAGATATTCATGCATGATCAATCTCTGACATTGCTCCTCCTTGTCTACACCGACCCATGTTCGATTAGCCAAACCACAATGTTATCATGGCTATAATTTAGCAAAAGAACAAAACATCATAAAGCAGACAACACACTGTCACAATCATAAAGTAGTTGATAAACATCAATCTCATCTATACAACCACTCCATTCTGCATAAACATGATCAATTACACAAGACCAATGAGGCATAAATGGGCAAGGAGAAACCACTGAAAACAGTACCAAAAAACAAAGACCAAATCATTTTCACCATCTAAACACGGCATATCAACCAAAGACCACGAGGAGAGAATCAATTGATACATATAAGAAAAACACCAATTTGACCAAAGATCTTTCCTTTCTTTAATGAGTTCAATGATGAATACTTCCACAGTCGTTTTTCCCATTCTGAACGCCCTTCTCCTTTGATTCTGCTATTTCTTTCTCTTTCAAAGTTGCGAGCGCATTCGTTGCTGCGAGCTTTTGAGCCATTTTCTTTTGCGGGCACTACGCGACTCCTACTTGAACACCGTCGATGAATATTTTCACAGTCGCTGTGTTACCACTCAGACTTGCTTTGTATTCTAATTCTTCTGCTTGTTGTTGGCACTGCTCTTGAAGCTCTCGAACTGGATGCATCGGAAATGTCTCTGGTGTCACCATTGGTTGAAAAAACTTCCAACCAGCGGTTGTATCTTTCCCAGTATAAAAAAAAATAGTACCTGCAACAGATTCAAGCATTTTTGGGGCCTTACAATCTCCCAAACCAAAAGAGTTAAACTCCTGTTTCGAATACTCGGTTTGAGCTTCCTTCACAAAATCTCGAATCTGAAAAACATAAAGAAACCAAACATTAAAAAATGTGTAATTGTTTGAGAAAAAATAGTTTGTTTTCAACAGTAGTAGTGGAGGATGTTTGAAAGCACGGAGACTTCGTTGGGATTTTAGCTGAACTCACCTTAACTACAAGTGTCATCTTCATCGTCGTCAATGGTGATATAAACAATGTCAATTAGATCAGATTTTTATCAACTTTGATTTTAAGATCGGGAGCTAGAGGTCGCGTTATGGCACTTTTCTCGATGCAATTTTCCCAATCCGCTGATTTTATTTATCCTTCTTCCGTTTCGCGTTTGGCGGCGGAGGAGTGATGCGGTGGTGATCAGAGATGAGAAATAGAAGAGGAAAGCTTGGGTTCCATCGCAAATCTTGGTGAGGAAGATGAATATTGCCGGAGGAGCAATCGGATGTAGCGTTGTGTCTTCGTCGATTCCGATTTAGTCGAGCGCAGGGCCAAATTGGGGAAAAATATGAAATTTTAGGGTTCTTTAAATTTCTCTCACAAAACAGAAGGGCAATATGGTCATTCAAACATTAAATGTGGCATTTTTGTGAAACGACGGTTATTCGTGGCAAGCGTGCAAACTTATAATTCAAACATCGCATTCTTGTGATTTCCCCAACAAAAAATTAAGGCTAGAATGACAATGGATATGTTACGGAGGGAGTAGTTATTAACATAAATAAGGGCATATTTACAAGGTAAATTAGCATGTATATTATTCTTTACACCACTAATTAAATATCTAACATTCTCTAAATTATAATTATGTAACTAACATTGACTATACCTAAAATGACTATTTTACCCTTAAATTATTACACTCTTTTACATTAAAAAAGATATAAATGAAACAGTAATGTTTAAATTAAAACCCTAATTTTCCTCTCATTTTCTTCCTCTTCTTCTTACCTCCTCCTCAGCCGACCACTTCTTCTTCCTTTTTTTTTTTCACTTTTGAAACTTACATTAATATAAACAAAGAATTTTTTGTGAAAACAATATACAACATCATAAGGAACAAAATAATTTTTTTCAAAGAGAGTATCATGAGCTATCACTTTGTTTCTTCCTCTTCTTCTTCTTCTTATTTTTCTTCTTCTTCCTACATAACCATCATAATCGATCTCATCTCTTTCTAGTGATCCGTAAAATCAATTATCATAGATCGAAAATCTCCAGTCATGGATTAAGATTGTATTTCTTCTCGTTATCCAACGTTAAACTCCCCATTATCGCCTCATCTCTTTGTCAAATTGAATATCTTTTTATAGCAGCTGAGTTAATATTAAGAACATAAATTTTGAAATAAAATAAATTCACCATTTGTTTCACATTTACAAATTATGGCAAATATAATATTCCAAGATAATATTACAGAAGAAGTTGTCGCATGTTTTAATTTTATCAACTCAATTAAAAAGATGTTAGAGAAGACATACTCTGTAAATCATGGAGATTCAAATTCTAGTAATCATTACGAAAGTGGTATAATATTATAAAATCATATAATGTATGTTATTTTTTTATTATTAATAATTTTTCATAATACTAATTTGTTGAATTATTTCAGATTACCTACAAGTGTGAACATTGTGCTGCTATTTTTTGGTATGAAGAGCGCATTAACAAACGTTCCAAGCATTGCAAGAAACCGGTGTATACATAATGTTGTTTACATGGATAAGTAAAGCTGCCATTACTTAAAGATTGACCAGAACTATTATATGCTCTGCATATAAATGATGATCCACTGAGCAAACATTTTAGAAAGAATATAAGAGCGTACATTATTATCTTTTCATTCACATTGCTTGGTGGTAAAGTAGACGAATGTGCTGCTCTTGGCAGAGAACCTCAAATGTTCACGATTTAAGGAGAAAATTATCACAAGATTGGTTGTTAAAACAAGAACCTGGTGGAGTTCCTAAGTTTTCCTAGATGTATATTTTTGATATTGAGAAGGAAGTGGATTACCGAGCATCTGCGATGAGGTATTTTATTAATAGTGTACACAATAATATTAGTTATTTTTTTTTATTATCGAGCATGTAGCAACGTAGGATCAGCTCAAAAGTACAAAAATAAACAAGTTTTGCGAAAGGAAATCATTAGAATGTTAGATGAAGTGAATCCATATGTATCGGTTTTCAGGTCTGCAAGGGACACGTTGAAAATGAATCCGGAAGAAACTTTCCACATGCGATAGCTAGTGATCGTAAAAAGGATAGAAGGACATATAGTACACCCACAACGTCTGAAGTTGCTGCAATAATTCCTGGAGATTTTTGACTAGAAATGCCAACTCGTGATATTGTAATTCAAGATAAAGCTGGAGCGTTCCAGAGGATAAGTGAGGTTCATGTTTCGTATCTTGCTTTGCAGTATCCTCTTTTATTTTCTATAGGTGAAGATCGTTTTACTCCGAGCATTCTGAAAGGAGATGGAAAGAAAAATAAGACAATAAGTATGAGACAATGGTTTGCTTTCCGGATACAAGAAAAGAAAACAAATCTCATCTCCTAATACATAGTAAAAGCTTATTCCAACAGTTTTTGGTTAATGCATTCACAACTATTGAGTGTAACTGGATTTCATATCTGAAGTTGAATCAATCAAGTATTAGAGATGCAAATTACGATTCAGTGGTTAAGGCTGCTGAGACAGGTAATACTGACCAGAATGACCAAAGGAAAGCATGTTATCTACAAGGAAATTTTGTAGGTGGGCCTAGGTACATGAGAAATATGTACTTAAATACAATGGTCGTATGTAAGAAATATGGGTTTCCAGATTTGTTCATCACTCACTTTTACATGCAATCCGAAGTGATCTGAGATCACTAGATTTTGCGAGAAACGTAATTTGAAGTCTGGAGACAAACAAAAAATTGTTTCCAGGATTTCAAGATGAAAAATAAAGATTGAAGATGGAAAATGATCATAAATCTGCATTCGGCCATTCAAAATAGTAAGTAATATGAAACAAAAAATTAAGCCTAAAATGACAACTAATATGTAACAGAGGGAGTAGTTATTAACATAAATAAGAGCATATTTACAAATATACTAGGATGCACGGGGACGGTGTTTTAGTAACGTCTCATGACTCGAAGCGGCGTGGGGACGGGGACGGCACGGGAACACCGGAGAAACGTCCCCTAGGCGTTTCAGTTGATCGGAGACGGCGGAGAGTCGCCGGGTACGGGTATTGAGAACGTTTCATAGGAATTTTAGTTGAAAAATATAAAAAATAATTTGTGCTTAAGAAAATGAAACAAGTATTAATGTTATTTAGGGTTTTTAACTTCTCTGATCTCAGTTACGTGTCTTTTTATTTAGGAGTTAGTCAATTTCTTTTTATTTAGGACTTGGCCCATAATAATTATATATAAGTAATTGATAATTACGTAGTCAATAATAATTGCCAAATAACAATATCTTGTTATTTCTTATTTTATGATATTAAACTATATAGATATCTTTATGTTGTGACATTTGCTTTCTATATAGATATTTTTCTTATATTTTTATTGTCGTACCAATGCCGTCCCCGTATCTAATAATTTAGATTTTGCCGTTTCCCGTCCCCGTATCTGTCCCGTATCCGTTTCGAGGCAACCTAGCAAACATATAGTAACTAATGACATATCTAGTTTTAAAAAGTAACAATAAATTTCAGAATTATGTTTACAATATTGTTGTTGAACTAATGTTAAAAACATAAATTTCGGAGTGAATATCTTTTTATAGCAGCATAGTTAATATTAAGAACATAAATTTCATAATAAACTAAATTCACCATTTGTTTCAAATTTATAAATTATGGCAAATATAATACTCCAAGATAATATTACAGAAGAAGTTGTCGTAGGTTTTAATTGTATCAACTCAATTAAAAAGAGGTTGGAGAAGACATACTATGTAAATCGTGAAGATTCAAATTCGTGAGTTATATCATCATATCATCATCATCCTTTTAATATATTGATTGAATATTGTAAGTTTGTTCATCCAATTAATTATAAGTTTCATCGATCTTATGTGTTTCTAATATTTGTACAGGTTCTTGTACTTGGTTACCGACATTCGTTCTACATATATATATATATATACATATTTTGGTTAAATTTGGATCTATATATATGTTTCGTAGATTTTGCCATTAGTCAGTAATGTCCGCAAGTCTATCCGACAACACTGACGACTTTGATTATGTTTGTGGTAATCTATCTAACTAATCTTTGTTTTTTACCTATACATATCTTTTGTCATTTTGAATTTGTTTATGAATCCTATATTATTATCGAATCATTAGATGATTTGGATAATTATGGTGGTGTCCAACAACCGATAAATAATGTTCGTTCTTTTCATTATCTACCTATCCCTAAGCTAATCGAGTATGTTGATGGTGGTTTGATTAGTAGTATAGGATCTTGTGTTGTACCCCACAAGCCTAGGTTCATGGGTTGGTTAGACTATAACAAACAATTTTAGGATGCCAAAACATTAACTTATTTGGAATTTAGGTCTAGGTTCAGATGTAATGTCGTTCTTTCAACTTGGATTCGTAGGGATGTTCTTAGTTCGCAGACTAGAATAGTACATGTTCATATCTCGACTGGTAAGGCCTTTTACTTAAGATTAATGCTAGGTGTTATTAGAGGTTCAACATGTTACGACGATATGAGAACGGTTTGTGGTATAGTTTATTTTACCTACAAGGATGCATGTTATGCATTCGGCTTGGTGGATCTTGATGATGAGTATATCGATGTCATTCTTTAGTCAATCTAGTGGGTTACTCAGGATGTCTTCAATACATTTAAAAGAACCATGACTCATTTACTTTGGCTTGATGAGTGCGAGCGTGTTTCACAAAAGCTAAATGTGCCATTAATCGTGATTGATAACTACTGATACATATACGTTTAGTTTTTATTTTCATTTTTTTTATTTGTTTGAAGCACAAGGAAGGACAATAAGAGTTTGACAATTTATCAAATTGGAAGCTTCCCTTCATTCTCATTCAAAGCTTCGACTCTTGGATTAGCTATTATCTATTTTTTAATGTCATATACAATTATATAGTTCTACTTTAAATATATATATGAAGAGTTTGTTTCGTAATACACGTAATACTAAAAACAGATTCATACACTCCTTACACCTCTCACATGTACCAATAATACCAACGTCTATACCCGTTCTTCAAATTGGTAACACCAACAATTTTAACAAAAAAATTAGCTTACTGAACGGGTTTTCTCCTCTACCATATATATAAATCAAACTACCAATAAGTTCCATTAAACAAGAAATAGATGAAAGAAGAAAAGAAACCGAACCTATAACTATTAAAAACAAAAAAAGTCATCCTCTAAACTAAAACTTTTTCACTGTTTTTTATTGTTATCAGTGGCAAACCTGGAAGCCCAAACCTTAAAATAGAGCAGATTAGCGACTTCAATGCCGGCTATTATGAAAAAATAGTTCTCAAGCTTGTTCTTGTTCAAATCTTTATCTCCTAACCACGAACCTTCCCTTTGGTCACGTGTGGAGCGATCTATCACATTTATGAGAAGCGTGCATATATAACTCGCAATCGACGAGCTTAAGAAGAAGATCGCTCCTGCAACGGCTCTCATATGCTCAGGCATCCTAACCGTCAGAAACTCCATTAGAGCCACCGCGGAAAACGCTTCTGTTAAACCCGCAAGCACGAACTGAGGAAGAAGCATTACAATCGAAACAGGCGAGACAAATGAGCCGTTCCTTAGAGCGGAAGCTCTTCGCTTCTTCTCCAAGAAACCGGCCACGACCATACAAGTTATCCCGGTCACTATACCTATCTCGATCCTCTGTTTCATCGTTAACCGTAGTTTTCGTCCTATGATTAGTTTGGCTATGGGTAAGAGGACACATTCGTATAGGGAGATCCAGATGGCGAGAGTAATCATGGAGACAAGATTCATCCATCCTGCAGGGACTTGAAAATTTCGTCCGAAAGATCTGTCCATCTGCATCGCTTGAAGGATCCCGTATATGTTTTGTTGGTCGGTCAACATGAAACACGCTATTCCCGTTACCCAAACCGGGAAAATAGCGGTCACGCACTTGAGGGTTTTCACCTGTTGCACACTGCATAAGCTCCATTTGTTCTTTGCCTCACCATGTTCGTTTAACTCGTTCGGATTAGTTATCATTGATGCCTTGTTTAGAAACGTTAACCTGTCAGACCAAAAGATCAAAAAGTTAGAGACTTTACAGATAACATTTTCTCATGCCAATTGTTTCCGACGATTTTTTAAAGTTAGAATGTGAGAAAAAATATTCAAATCTGTCAACAAAAGTAATAATAATTTAGTTTGGTCTTGTGGATTTTTAGTCGTAAATTGTAATCGCTAAACACCAGATCAAATACACAATTTCTTTTTTTGTTTGCGTTTGGTGGTGTATGCTTAGAGTTTAGACGTTTATAATTCATTTAAAATGATTAGAATTATATAATTTGTTTGTTTATTTTCAACAAAGAAGAGTTTTATAACATGAAATTATACATAAATTGGGGTTAAAAGTAGTAATTTTTTTATCAAAATCAAAAAAAGTAGTAAAAGTAGTGAAATGATTTGGAACAAGAAAAACCATTTTATAACATTGAAACCTAGAAATTCTAATATTTTTTGTTTAAGATATTAAAAGTTTTAGATTCATTTGGAAGATAAAGCCAGCATATTATAATATGCAAAAAAAAATAAAAAAAAAATCAAAGAAGCGTAATGTAAGTAACTACAAACCTTGGTTTTTTTTGGATCAAAGCGGTGGAGGCTTCATCATTAGAAGGGCCTACGTAGAACGTTACAACTTCTCCGGATTTCACCTTACGTTTCTTACAAGCCGCAACAACCACCCTAACCATGTCTCCAAACACGCTGCCCTCAGGCTTTGCACATATGTAAGTGTGTTGACCGATGATGAAGAACGTGATGGAGAATGCAAGACAAGCCGTGGGGATCACGAAACCAATGACCCAACTAATGTTAGTTTGTATATAGACAACACCTGTCAGTGCAATGACCAGAGCCACAGTGAAGGAGAAGTACCACCAATTAAAGAAAGTCTCGAGCTGAGCTTTGCCTTTAGAAGTGTTTGTATCGAATTGATCCGCTCCAAAGGCGATGTTGCATGGTCTGATTCCTCCAGCTCCAATGGCTAGTAAACCTAGACTGCAGAAGAGAACCGCGAGCTGCCAATGAGTGGGCTGGTTCAAACAATGTGATGGATCGTTGCAAGCCTCGGGTCTTAAGTGCGGGAAAGCCGCGGTTAGAGCCATTATTCCCATTCCCTATCAAGTAAAAAAGGATCAGTATCACTCTTTAGTTTCACATTTTACGATGTTGAAGTGAAGGGACCAGGGATAATGGTTACGAGGAAAGAAGCGATCGAACCGAGGAGAAGAGTCCAAAATCTGCCAAGGTAAGCATCAGAGACAAAAGCACCTGCGAGACCAAGAAAATTGGAGGAACCAAACCAGATGTTGATGATGTTCACCAAGAAAACACCGCCAAGATTGTATTTTGTTGTGAGATACACCGATAGGTTCCCTATCAAGCTCATCGAGGCCAGCTTCTCGAACGACTCGTTTGCTTCACCAAACCAATTGAGATTTACTTATAGCAAAAACATTAACAGATTAAACTCCAAAAAACAAAACAGAAAGTACAAACCAATAATGTACTTGATAGCTCTCCATCCTCCTTTCTGTGTATTGAGAGGAGCTTGGTTGGATTCTTGATGAAGAGGTGGCGAAGGGGACGTAGAAGATTCGATGTCCATTTTGTTCTTAAAGCCTCTCTTTCGTTTTAGGAAGAAATAAAAAATGGTTTGATGGTGTTTAATTATGGATTTGTTGTAGAAAAGTTAGAGAAGAAGTCAAAGAAAAAACTAAAAAGTCATAGAGAGTGTATGCTACTATGTTCAAGCTGATTACTAGGGAATAGGGCAGCCTTCAGAGTTTGTTATAGATACTTTTTAATTATTCTGTTTTATCTTACTCAAAAAGAGGCATGGGTTTCGTAATCCTTTTTCCTATTTTTCTTTTTATAATAAGTTACCCTATAAGGTTTTCGTAATTGTTTAGCAAAAAATTGATTTCGTAATCCTTCCGAGTTTATAGCAATAAAGTTTTTACTTAGCAACCGGAGTTGAATTCCAGACTTGGATCATGTTAATCCAGATTTTTTTTTAACAATAATATTGTTGTTTTTTATTTATATATATACATTAACTATTTAAAATCAGATAATGCAATGTAGCTCTTCATATCTACTCTCTCCGTTTTTTTTATAATATAAGATGTTTTTGAATTGATTTTTGTTTAATAATATAAATATAAGATGTTTTCACACGATGTACTTTTTTATTCTTATTAAATACTCTGTGACCAATAATATTACATAGTTTTTTTTTATAATGGCTAACTTGTTTTAGTTTATAATTAAATTTTAACTTTTTGAAAGAAAAATATTCTTAATCTTTATTGGTGGTATCGGGTTTGATACCCATTACCATACCCGACTTATATCCGATCCGACATGAAGCTTCGGAAAACTTCACGGAGAAATGGGCCAGCGAGGACCCATGAGGACGACTCGGCCCGTTAAAGAGCATCAGCCGACCTAGGTGAATACATGCAAATTGGAAGACATAGCTCAGATAAAAGGAAATACTTAGAATTAGTATAACTTCCTTTTATGTTTTAGAAGATTTTCCATTTATCTTTTAGGGTTATTTTGACCGACTTTGTACTTCTATAACTACTTGATGTATTCCTCCAAAATGAGGACATTGCCTTCAATAGAGAATTCTATACACATCTTTCTACTTGATCTTTTCTTTGTGATATTACGTTTAAACCTAGTTCCTCTATTCTTTGAACCGATCTCGAATTGTTGCTCAATCCGGTATCAACAAATTGGCGCCGACTAAGGGGACCGATTAAATTTACAACGTAACCTTCACGAGGGAAGATCTTTGAAGATGCATGGAGACGAAATTCTAACTCCACCTGCTGTGAACGGAGAATAATCCGGCCAACGGAGATGATTCTCGAGAGGTACATAGAATCTCAGAAAAACAGAATCCAACTCCGGAGGTCCCCATCGTTGAGAAAGATCACCAACCGGAGGCCCGAGCGGAGACATTGGACCCTCAGGTGATCCTGATAAAAGACACGGAACTTTATGTTCCTGCCACGCTGAAATCGTTACAAGAAAAGTACGATAACCAGCAAAGCGATCACAAAAAAATTTGTGCAGAGATGACTCTCTTCACGGAACGATCCGATCAGAACTCCCATAACAGGATAACTCGGATCGATCGAAACCTTTTTGCAACCGAGACAACGACTAGAGTCTTATCGGTGGGAGGCCAACCTGCGACTCAAGTCGTACCACCTTCACGAAGATTGGAGGAAAGAGACGATGAGATAACAACTATGAAGGAGACCATCCGTTTGATGAACTCAAGGATGCATCGCGTAGTAAGCTCGGCTCCCGAGCTCGATAAAGTCCTTGAAGGAACAAAACAAACCCCCTTTACCACTCGGATTGTAAACACTCCGGTCAAACCAAACGTTAAGATTCGGATCGCGCTCTACGAAGGAAAGACCGATCCAACTCAGCATCTCACGACGTTTAACATCGCCATGGGTCGAGCTCACTTCCCTCCCGAGGAAAAGAAGCAGATTACTGTCAACTGTTTGTAAAGCACCTCGCTGGCGATGCCCTGGCTTGGTTCTCTCAGCTCGATCGAAATTCAATCGATAACTTCCACCAGTTATTGACGGCTTTCTTGAAGCACTACTCGATGCACATAGAGAAGAAGATTTCGACAGCCAATCTCTGGTCTCTCCAACAGAAATCAGATGAGCCTTTGAGAGAATTCATGGAAAGGTTCAAAGGAACTGTTTCCAAATAGGTTGTGGCAAACGATGCCGCAATTGATGCGCTTCAGAAAGCGTTACTCCTGAAGAGTCCGTTCCGAAGCGAGCTCACTATTAACCAACTTGCTACCTTGGAAGACACTCTGCATAAAGCATCGAGCTTTATGGAGTTGGTTGAGAATCAGCAGGAGGTCAAGGAAGGTGAAAAACAAAATTGCGGAAGAAAGGGACAAAGTTTCCAAATCAGTGATGGCGCTGAGGAACCCGCTCAAAAGTAATGGCCTAGGAATAACCGACCTGTGGAGGAAAGAAACGCCAGGAGTTGGTGTGACTTTCACCAAACGTCGGGACATTCAACGGCTCAGTGCCGTCACCTCTTGGATGTGTTGATGAAACGCTACCGAGCCGGGAGAGTTCCTGATATGGAATTTCAGAAGAATTTTCACAGAAAAACGATCCCGACAGAGCGGAAAGATGATCAGGGCCAGCCGAAGCAGCCGCCACCTGGAGTCAACCCCCCTAAGCGGGACCGAGATGACTTGCATGGGGATAAGAATCCATCTACACCTCGGAAAAAACTCTATATGATTATGGGCAGGCTTGAAGAATGTAACGATTCTTTGAGATCGATACAACAACACAAAAGGAAGGCCGAGACAGCCAGGAAGTGGTCGGTACTAGCCGACAAAGATCTTTTCGTTACATTCAACGAGCAAGATACCAAGGGTCTAGGTCGACCCCACAACGATCCTCTGGTAATTCAACTCGTTATCAACGATTACGAAGTAGGTCGTGTAATGATTGGTACCGGAAGCTCGGTAAAATCTTATCGACCGAAACACCCTCGAAAGGATGGGAGTAACTCACGAAGACATCAAGTTCGGGAACAGACCACTAACCGGTTTCGCCAACGATACTACCTCGACAGTTGATACGATCAAGCTTCCAGTTTATGTGGCCAGAGTTAGTCACTTTGTCAAGTTCGTCATTGTAGATACACCGTCAATCTACAATGCGATCTTGGGAACGCCTTGGCTTTACGCTATGAAACCGGTCGCGTCAACCTATCATCAATGTGTCAAATTTCATACTGCTAGCGGAACATACACAATCAAAGACAACCAAAAGGAAGCTCGCAATTGCTTTGCCATCGAAAAGAAGAATCGACTTAAGGCTGAATCCGAAGGTCGCCTAAAGAACGACGAGGTCGATGTTCCAAAGAAAAAGAAAGTCAAAAAAGTCTGAGCCATGACGAAGAGCCAAGCATTTGACTTAAAGACGCAAACTTGGGAACCAGCGGCTATTCCCAAGCGGTAATACATGGATTAAGCAACTACTAGCATTCAAATAGAGTTCGGATGCAGCTGTGTCATTAGACAAGAGGGTCTATGCGTTAACGTTTCATGATTTTAAGCTTGTTACTATGATCCTAGAGATGGTTCTTCTCGAAAATTTCAGCTTGTTACTTTATAAAGTATTTAAAAATCTTACAAAAATGTATTTTTAAGGGTTTTGTAAGGTTTATATGGTATATAAAAATTGATCTACAAAACCTTATTAAGATAAAGTTTTTGTAAGGTTTATAAGGTATTTAAAATATTTTATTAGTTGATTCTCATTGTTTTGCTAAACACGAATATTTACAAATTTTTGTAAACTTTATAAAGTATTTAAAAACCTAACAAAAATGTATTTATAAGGGTTTTGTAAGGTTGATATGGTATATAAAAATGGATCTACAAAACCTTATTTATATAAAGTTTTTGTAAGGTTTATAAGGTACTTAAAATGTTTTATTAGTTGATTCTCATTGTTTTGCCAAACACGAATATTTACAAATTTTTGTAAACTTGATAAAGTATTTAAAAACCTTACAAAATTTTTATAAGGGTTTTGTAAAGTTTATAAGGTATATATAATTGATCTACACAACTTTATTTATATAAAGTTTTTGTAAGGTTTATACGATATTTAAATGGTTTTATTAGTTGATTTTCATTGTTTTGCCAAATACGACTATTTACAAATTTTTGTAAACTTTATAAAGTATTTAAAAACCTTACAAATTTTTATCTATAAGGGTTTTGTAAGGTTTATACGGTATATATAAATTGATCTACAAAACTTTATTTATATAAAGTTTTTGTAAGGTTTATACGGTATTTAAAAACCTTCAAAAATCTTTTATAAGGCTATTAGAAAGTTTATAAGGTACATAAAAATTGCTTACAAACCGTATTTTTTTGCCAAAAACGAATACTTACAAATTTTTTGTAAGCTTTATAAAGTATTTAAAAACAAATTTTATTTATAAGGTTGTTGTAAGGTTTATAAAGTATTTAAAAATTGATCTATAAAACCTTATTTTACTAGTTTCAGAAGAAAACCAAAATTGTAAAGCTATACCGGTTATCTTGTGTTAACCAAATAATTGTCTCCCGTTTGATTTGTCTTGTTCTTGGTTCAATAAACCGAGCCAAAACGTTTTTGTAGACTCTATTTCGTTACAGTCAAAAAGGTTCTTAATGTAAAATACATACATTAAACACTTAGGTAGAAAAATGGTTAATTATTAGGTAAAGGCATAAGAGCTTTGTTGATTGGCAACGAAATTAATTATGAAGTCAACAGATCTTAAATTGGGAAGTAATCTGCTCACTGGTAGTATCCCTTCTTCAATTCGGAAGCTTAGTGAGCTTGTGGTTCTTGATTTGTCTGAAAAAAGGCACTTGGTTAGTGAGATTCCTTCTTTTATTGGTAAACTAGATAATTTGAAGAGGTTCTGTTGCATAGGTCAGGATTTCATGGAGAGATTCTCACTTCTTTTGTGGGTTTGACAAGATGAGCATCTTGGATTTGCGTCTGAACAACCTTACCGGTGAAATCAGTAGATCTATTGGGACTTCTCTCAAGAACTTAGTGTCTCTTGACGTCTCACAGAATAAGCTATCTGGCTCTTTCCTTAGTGTTATTTGCAGTGGTAAAAGGCTTATTAACCTTTCTTTTTCATCGAATTCGTTTGACGGGTTGTTGCCTAACTCCATTGGTGAATGTCTAGTTTAGAGAGGTTACCATTCGACTTATCCGGTTTTGGAAAATCAAAATTCCGGTTTAGTAAAACCCGTCGGTTAAGTATATTCATTTGTGCTTATTTCTTAGTCCTAACAAAAAATCGATTCTCTTTTTCAACGACGACGCCGGAGGTCTTACTATCATCGTCAAGAGGCAACGGATTTTAGATTTTTTGATGAGAATCAAACCGATTGGTAAATCAATGGAAACGGCTCTTGTAATCGAAGCTATGGAATATGTAATCAACGAGATTTATAATCAGATTTGGCATAGATTCGCCGGATTCTTATCGGACTTTGAATTGGGTCCAAAATTGACGATGAAGATCGTCGCGAAAGCTTTGTGTCGGAGAGAGAAACCCATCTGACGAAAACAAAAATTCTCAAACACAAAAGCCAAAATTTCGTTATATGTTAAGATCTGATGAAAGCTTGCGATCTCCAAGATCTAAGATAGAAAGAGAGAGAAGAAGAAACGGAAAAAGAGAGTTGGGTATGAGTTGGGAGAGAAGAAAAACTCCTTTTTACGTAGGGGTAAAGTGAGAATAAAAAAAGAAGAAGGTGTGACAGTTTTGTGAAAGTGTATTTCTCCGTGACATTTTTGATATGTGGCATCTTGAAAGTGGCAATTCTCAAAATCTTTTTTCTTTGTATGTCAATTTCAAATTTTCAGATGAAATTATTATTTCTTTATTTATTACAAATAAATTAGTATTAAGTGTGATGAATTTTGACAACAAATTGAATTTATTTTTGGTAAATTAGTCAAATTAATTTTCTTACTTACTTAATTTTCATATCACACATGCTACTTTATTAATTTAGATGCCCAAACCTATTATTCCACTAATTACCCCGAGAATCTATTATTTTGTTTATAGAATTTTTTACAAGTTTATACAAACCGATGAAACAATCTTAAATTTTGTTGATGCAAATAAGTAAAGTTAAAGATAAGGTCTAATTACATTTTCAATTTTAAATCAAAACAAAAATCATTAAAGCCATGTTTACTTATATATATGTATAATTATCTATGATTATTAATTTTTATTATTATTGGGACCGTATTTTACATAGAAGTTTCAAAAAAAACTATTATCTTATTATTTTATCGAATTTTGCTAATTTTTACATTGGCCGGCCACGAGACCAGAAGAGATTATTAATTTATGGTGATTATTAATTTATAAAGTATTAATTTATAGAGGTTCTACCGTACCACTCATCCCACGAAAATTTAACTAGTATTAATGGGAGTATGGGACATAAAAAAGAAGAAAAAAAGGCAGATATTTTATTGACTGTAAATAAATTAAATATACAAAAGATGAACACATGATCTCTACAAAGGGTTTATAAGTAAGCCCAATAAAAATTTCTTTGAGAAAACTCATTAGGCATTAAATCCAATTTTGTGACACTTAGAGCAAGAATATCGGAAGTGTTAAATGGAGGTTTATTAACAAAGTCTAATATTATAGATTTATAGTAATTTATCACAGCAAATTTGTTTCTTTTGATATAGCCAAATGAAACGGGTTAAATTGGCCACGTATCAGTTTTTGTTGACCGAGACCAGAAAACATATCTCATTTGGTAAAAAAATTTCTCGTCTCTCTCTCTCTTTTCTTCTTTGGCGATAGTGGAATCGCCGTCGTCCCTTCTTCTCTTCCGATGACGAATCCACCTTCGTCGTCGGCGTCTCTTGTCTCTATGTCTCTCTCACCGTCTTTGTTTTTTTTGAGAAACTAGACGTCGTCTCTTATCCTCTTCGAAACCCTAGATTCAAATCGCGATCTATGGTGATTCGAACCAGAAACGAGAATTCATTTCTCTTGAGCGTTCTGATATTGCGTTGTTGGTGGTGCATGCAGCGGCGGAGGCAGAAATATTTTCCGTTGGGGGCACAAATTGATATTGAAGCTATTTTTTATTTTTAGTTTTGATAATCAATGAAATGTGCCCATATAATGATATTAATTGAGATTGAATTTTAAAAAACACTTTTTTTAATGTCAAATGGCCATATATTTTTTTTTTTTTGGGTTTAAAAATCTGTTTTAGTGAGTTCTGCAATTTGTAAAATAAAGAGATGGGTGCAAGACATAATTAACAAATGGGGGCATTAATATTGGGCCTTAATAGTTTACACTAACTTAAAAAAATTCGTTGGGGTCATTGGCCCCCCTCTTAATGTGCATGCCTCCGCCACTGGGTGCATGTCGATTGAGGCTAATCGATTTGCTTCGTCGTGACCTTTCCTTTGTTGTTCTTCTTTAGCTCTTCTCAATAGCTTCATGTATTAGTTTCTATCCTATCTCTAATTTCTCCTTCTCTATTTCGTGTATTCACTAATCTTCTCTCGATCTTGCAGACATGGCGGCCTGGGTAGAGATGGACGGAGAGATTCATCAACGGCTTACCAACGAGGTTAAGTTGTGCAACCGTTGCAGCTTTGATGATAAATCGGTAATTTTCCTCACCGATTCATTCTCCTTTACATGCTTTGGAGCCTTTTGATCCTTGTTTGATATATTTGATTCATGTTTTCGTTTGCAGAAAGAGGAAGGTGAATCTAAAAGTTTTGAAGGTTCCTGAGATGGACCAAAAGGTGACTTCATTTGATTCGTATCTCTATTTGTGCAAAGTATTTGCATGTTGTTTGGTTAATTGTTGGTAACAATGATCGTAGAACTTCATATATTGTTAGCGATTGCACGAAATGATTATCTGGGTAGCTCTACGAAGTGGAATAGGCACTAATCCTGAGTTGTTGAGTTGGATTTGTTACGATTGGGTGATTTTGATGTTGAATATGTTCTTAGTTGTTAATTCCATGTATAAGAAGTTAAGCTTGAGGTTTGATGTATGATCTTGTCTTCTAATTCAGTTTGTTTGCATTGAGTTATGTGATGATAAGGTCAATATCAACCCAAACACAATATAAATTCAAATTTTGTACCCAAACTCTTTTATTTTATGCCAAAAGGCACCTTGACTAACTTTTCGTTAGTAAACACTAAAGGAAACTCGAAATTTGGACACTAATGGAAATTTAGACATTGACCAGTACATCTCGAACACAAAATAAATTCAAATTCCGTACCCAAACTTTTTTTTTGTGCCAAAACAGACTTTGACTAACTTTCCTTTAGTCAACACTAACGGAATATTGACATGGCTGACACGTTAGTCACTTGAAAAATTCCTAAATTGATTTTATCGATCTTCTTCTCCTTCTCTCCTCTCAAAATACGAACTCAAACTTTAGAATCTGCAAAAACTGTTACTGTTGAGTAACGGAAAGATAGTCAAGGTCCGTTTTGACACAAAATAAAAGAGTTTGGGTACGAAATTTGAATTTATTTTGTGTTCGAGTTGATATTGGCCTTATTCAAAAGATTATGTTCAAAACGGCACATTCCGAATAGTGCAGGTCCAAATTGGCCATTTTCCCATGTTTATGGTTGTGTTTAGAACATGTATTGGATGCTACAGGTAATGAGCCTTGAGGTCCTTATGGTACTGCATTGGCAAAGATAGCACATGCCATAAAGAAATTGTAGTCTCTGGATTTTCTTATTTCCTGTATTTTTATCTGATTAGAAATTAAAGGAACTTGATTTCATAATACTTAATTCAGGTATCCTTAGTTTGGTATATCTGTGAACGTCTCCATACTGTACTTGTTTGTGAATATTTGTAGTTGTTTACTCAACTGTAGTAGATTGTGTTGGACTCTTAAACTACCATGTGATGCTATATACCATCCTGATGCTTTTGTTTTCTGTGTTTCTTGAATCATTATCAATATTTTGCTCAACTCTAGCTCTTCATTTTGTTATAGGTGGATTGGCTAAAGTGAGAAGATGAGGAATAACAACTTCACAGTCTCATCAATGCATGGGGACAGCCGGACAGGCCTCAGAAAGATAGAGACGAGATCATGACTCAATTTCGAAAGGAAATTCTTTACATCTCAATGAGCTTTCTTTTATGTGTAATCTTTGAAACCAATTCATAAGAGAAAGAATGTCTTATATCCAATATTTTATGAAAGGGCAATGTAATAAACCTCTATAATTTTATAAAACATATGAAATTAGTGTTTTTAATAAATCTTGTATATTTATTTATAGTGGGCTACCTTCTTTCGAAAAAGTCAGCTTCCTTTTTTCGGGCTTAAGACTCTCCCTTTCAATTAGAGTGTTTGCTCTTAATTGTTGGTGAGCTAAGGATATTTACTCGAGTGTACGGAATTAATCTGGATAGTTAAGGACTATTTTTATTGTTTCTTTGAGGAATTTAAGTTGTCTCTAGGGTTTGTCTCTTCGTTTTGACGGTGGAGTTACTGTTGAGTTCAAGTTTTTAAAAAAATTCTTGGTTTTCTGGGGTTTGTGAGCTAGTTTAAAGGTGTGACTGGTGATAGGTTGGTGTTGTTGCTGTGTTTCAAAGTACTGAGAGATGACGACAACTATGGACAAAGCTATGGCGAATATGAACTTGGAAGAGGATGAAGAAGAAAGGGCGGTTATGCCTGATTTACTGGAGTATTCGTCGGCTGGAGACAACAAATTGAGTGTTCTGGGAAGAGTTCTCAATCCTGATGGGGTTAAAATGTCGAGTCTGATTTTCGACTTACCTCGAAAGTGGCTGAAGCAGGGGAGAGTGAGAGGTGTGGCTATTTCGAAGGAGAGATTTCAATTTTTCTTCTAATATGAGCATGACCTCATTGAAGTTCTAGAGAAAGGGCTCCATACCTATAATGAATGGACTTTGGTGATTGAAAGATGGACTGAAGTCCCACCGCCTGATTTCCTGCAATTTATACCTCTTTGGGTCCGGATAAAAAACATTCCAGTTAATCATAGGACGGAGGTAGCGATTACTTGGTTGGGTGAGTTTGTGGGTCAAGTGACTGACCTGGCTTTCGATCCGCAAAAAGCTCAAAGTCAGGACTTTACAAGGGTTAAAGTGAGGTTCGACGTGTCCAGACCGCTGAGAGGGTTTAAAGAATTTGATCTACCTTCTGGAGAACCACACAAGGTTTGGTATGACTACGAGAGAGTCCAAAAGAGATGTTTTGAATGTAAAAGACTTACTCATGAGAAAGACAAATGTCCTGTTTTGATGAAGCAAAGGCAAAAAGAGGCTGTGGAAAGGAGGGCCAGAAATGAAGTGAAAAAGCTCTTATCTCCTCTGAAATTTATTCCTGAATCTGACCCCCTATTTGGAGTTTTATCTGAAGATCAGGTGGGGGTGGATCCCTTAACAGGGAGAAGGAGAATTGCGGAAGATGTCCTGCAAGAACTTAGGAGGTATCTGCTTTCTGAGAATGGTGACAGTAAACTACTTAAAGAGGATCGAGTAAAGAGCTCAGTTAAGGAAGCTGAACATGATCCAAGGTTAAGCTGAACAATGCTTAGGCTAGAAGCAGTTCCGGTGGTAACACTTGACATGGATAAAGAGATGGGTCTGGTTTTTGATTATGACTCATCAGTGTCATCATCAAAAGGTGAAATGAAGCCTGGTCTTATGGGTGGTAGTGAATATGAGGCGATTAGATGTGGTATTGCGATGAAGTGGCAATCCAATGCTACACAAACTGCTAGTTCAGAGGCTGTTTTTGCTAGTCAAAACTCTCCTTTTGCTGCTGGTTCTTCGGTAAAAAGAGTTGGCTTCTTTGAAGCTAGCTCTTCCGGAATCAAAGGTAAAGGGAAAAAGCCAAGAAAGAGACCCATTAAGAGCAAAAGAAAACTGAAAGTGAGAGAGGATCAAGCTAAAAACACAATAACTGAGAAGAAGTGTGGGGCTGAGATTGGAGTTGGGGTGAAAAGGAAGATTGAAAGTATTGGTCTAGAATTTCCTGATGATAACAGATGCCAAAAATCAAAGATGGTCCCAAATGAGGGATTGTCCAATCTTTAATGAGCATTTTGAGCTGGAATTGTCAAGGCCTCAGACGGTTCGATGATTTGACAATTCCCAGACTTAGGGAGATGAGAAAAGAGTTCTTCCCTGAGATTTTGTTTATTATGGAAACCAAGAATAATTATAATATGGTGGTTGATGTGCAAGAATGGCTGGGCTATGATAGAGTTTTTACAGTCAATCCTGTTGGGTTTAGCGGAGGTTTAGCAGTGTTATGGAAAGACAGTGTAGATATTGAAGTTAAGTTTGCGGATAAGCATCTGATTGATCTCGGTGTTCAGTTTGGAGAGCAGATGTTCTTTGTTTCTTGTGTGTATGGTCATCCAGTCAAAGAGCTCAGACCAGCTGTGTGGGAAAGGTTGTCAAGGATTGGGGTTACTAGGAAGGAGCCTTGGTGTATGTTGGGGGATTTTAATGATATCCTTCATAATGGTGAGACCAAAGGGGGTAATAGAAGAAGTGATATGTCTTTTGTTCCTTTTTCAGATATGCTGAAAGCTTCAGACATGGTTGAACTCCCAAGTTCTGGGAACAGGTTCACTTGGGGAGTTTGGAGGTGTAAGAAGTGGGTTCAATGCAGGTTGGACCGATGTTTTGGAAACAAAGATTGGTTTTCTGTTTTTCCGGTGTCCAACCAATCTTTTTTAGCTAAGAGAGGCGCTGACCATAGACCAGTTTTGGTGAGGTTATTAGCGTCAAGTGAAGTTTACAGAGGACAATTTCTTTTTGACAAGAGATTCCTTAATAAACCAAGAGTAAAGGAAACCATCGACTTAGCTTGGAAGTATCCCAAAACCAGACATGTTGCCTCTGTCTCCGAGAGACTGAGGAGTTGTAGAAAGGAGCTGAGTAAATGGAAGAAATTGAATGATACAGACTCTTTGGAAAGGATTAACCTGCTGAAAAATGGCCTAGAGGCAGAAGAGTCTTCTAGTTGGCCAAGAGTTGATGTTGTCAGGAGCTTAAAGAAACAACTCGTGTTGGCATATAGAAAAGAAGAAGTTTATTGGAGTCAAAAGAGCAGTGACAGGTGGTTACTTGAAGGAGACAGAAATTCCAAATTCTTCCATGCTTTAGTTAAATCTGCTAGGAAAAAGAAGAGTTTGGTGAAACTGTTTGATGCAAATGGGAATGCTCAGAAAGGAGAAGCCTCAAAGGGTCAAGTAGCAACTGATTATTTCTCAGAATTGTTCTCTTCTTCAAATCCTAGTGATTTTAGTGATATTTTTTATGGGTTTGTTCCTCGAGTAACTGAGGCAATGAATCAGATGTTGACTCTTGATGTATCAGGAGAGGAAGTGAAAGAAGCAGTTTTTGCTATTAAGGCGGCTAGTGTACCAGGACCTGATAGAATGTCTGGCCTTTTCTTTCAAAAATACTGGAGTATTATTGGAAATCAAGTTACAAGAGAGGTTCAAGATTTCTTCAAGTCTGGAATTTTTCCTGAGGAGTGGAATTACACTCACTTGTGTTTAATCCCAAAGATTGTTAATGCTACAAGGATGTCTGATCTTAGGCCTATTAGCCTCTGCTCTGTGCTCTATAAAATAATCTCAAAGATTTTGGTGAAGAGACTTCAATGTATTCTGCCTGACATTGTTTCTCCTAACCAATATGCTTTTGTTCCACATAGGCTAATTCAAGATAATATCATCATTGCACATGAAGTGGTGCATAGTATTAGAACTCATCCTTCTCTATCAAAGGATTTCATGGCGGTCAAATCTGACATGTCAAAAGCCTATGATAGAGTTTAATGGAGATTTCTTGAAGCTCTTCTTAGAGCCTTAGGCTTTCATCGCAAATGGATTTCTTGGATAATGAGGTGCATCACTACAGTTACTTACTCGGTGCTCATTAATGATCAGCCTTTTGGAATGATTTCTCCTCAAAGAGGTTTGAGACAAGGAGATCCATTGTCACCATCTCTTTTTGCTCTTTGCACTGAAGGTTTATCACATCTCCTCAATAGAGCTGAACAAGCTGGGCTGCTAAATGGAATCCAATTCTCTGCTGATGGACCAGCTATCCATCATCTTTTGTTTGCAAATGACAGCCTCTTCATTTGTAGAGCTGATGGTGAATAAGCAAAAACTTTAAAGCTGATTTTGAAGACTTATGGCGAGGCTACTGGCCAAACTATAAACCTAAATAAGTCTTCGATTACCTTTGGATCAAAAGTGGAGCTGGCAGTTAATGTAATGATCAAAGGGGTTTTGGGAATTCAGAATGAAGGTGGTGCAGGAACGTACCTTGGTTTGCTTGAGTGTTTTAGCGGTTCAAAAGTGGATATGTTGAACTATATTCAAGATAGACTCAAGTCTAGAGTTTCTGGTTAGTTTGCTAGAACCCTTTCTCAAGGTGGCAAGGAAGTTTTAATAAAATCTGTGGCTATGGCGATGCCTATCTATGCAATGTCCTGTTTCAAATTTCCAAAGACAACACTAACCAAGCTCACAAGTGCCATTTCTGAATTTTGGTGGAATTCAAAGGAGGATAAAAAGAAGATCCACTGGATAAGATGAGAGAAGTTATGTTTGGCAAAGAATCAAGGAGGACTTGGTTTTCGTGATCTTGAATGCTTCAACCAAGCTCTGCTTGCTAAGCAAGCTTGGAGAATCATGCAAAACCCAACTTCTTTGTTTTCAAGGGTTATAAAAAGCAGATATTTTCCTCTGGTTGAGTTCAAAGATGCGGTTATTGGTGAGAGACCATTGTTTGCTTGGAGGAGTATTTTGTATGGGAGAACCTTACTCTTAAATGGTCTGGTTAAACGAGTTGGTAATGGTGATTCCATTAATGTGTGGACTGATCCTTAGGTTGATATGGGAGGCTTTAGACCTCCACTAATAAAAAACCAATTCATAAACCCTGACCTAAAAGTTTCTGAGCTCATTGATCCTGTCTCCAAATCTTGGGACAAGCTGAAAGTCAGAGACCTTTTCTATGAGCAAGAAGCAAATGAGATTTTGAGACATAGACCAGTTGTTTCCAAACAAGATTTTTGGGTGTGGAAGTTCAATAAAAGTGGTGATTATTCTGTTAAGTCAGGCTACTGGTTGGCGTTTCAAGAGTCAAAGAAAGAGTTGATTTTCCAAGCTGAGATGTTACCATCTCTCAATGGGTTAAAGGAACAAGTGTGGAAAGCTTCAAACAGAACCAAAAATTCGATCTTTTATATGGAAGAGTCTGTGTGAAGCCATCTCTGTGGCAGATGGGATCAATGCTAGAGGAATGAAGGTTGACCCGCGTTGTCAAGCTTGTGGTTTTGAAGGTGAATCCGTTAACCATGTTCTTTTCTCTTGCTCACTAGCGCGCCAGGTTTGGGCTCTGACCAACTTCCCCTCACCAGCTGATGGTTTCCATTGTTCCTCTGTTTTTGTCAACTTCCAATACCTCCTGCTTGGGCTAAAAAGAAGTGATATCCCCATAGAAATAAGAAGGGCTTTTCCTTGGACCTTATGGTTTCTGTGGAAAAACAGAAACAAGTTTCTTTTTGAAGGAACTTTCTTCTCGGCGCTAGAAACAAGCTCAAAGATTCTAAATGCTAGTTTTGTTTGGTTTGAAGCTAGAAGGGTTGAAAGTGAGGGTGAAGTGATCCAAGATGTGAGGAAGGAAACAACTTCCAAGGGATGGAAACACTCACCTCAGTCATGGGTAAGGTGTAATGTGGGAGCGGTGTGGAACAAGCATACTCTTGAGGTTGGTGCAGCCTGGGTTTTGCATGATGATCAGGGTTCAGTTCTGTTGCATAGCCGTTGCTCTTTTGTGGAAGCTGATTGTGTTCTGGAAGCAAATTTTCTTGTGCTTATGTGGGCTATTCAGTGTATGACTACTCTTGCCTTTAATAAAGTGGTTTTTGCTGTGGAAGATGCGGTTCTGGTTGGTGCGACTACAAGACCTGATGCTTGGCCTTCCTTTGGTTTCGAGTCAAGTGCCTTGTTACGATCTCTGGACCCTATAGTAAATTGGAAGGTGGAGTTCAGTCCAAGATGTGCCAATAGAGGAGCCTTCTCATTGCACAAAGCGTCATAAGGGAGCATAGATCGCAGTCTTATGTTGCCTCGGGTCATCTTTCGTGGCTCAATGAACTGTTTTTGAATAAGAAAGACTTGTCCTCTTTGTAGGCCGCTTGTAGCCCTTGTATGGGTTTTTGGAGGTTTTGTCTGTTTTATGGCCTTAACCTTGTAGTATAGCTTGTTAGATTTCGTTTTTGTTAGGTGTTTGTGACTTTGGTCATGTTTTGTATTTGATCTTTGGATCCTTTTACAATGAAAAAGACACAGATAAAAAAAAGAGTATATTTATTTATAGTAATTTCATTTTCTTTCATTTTTTTTATTCAAATTTTTTTCCCCATATGAACCCTAATTAAGTGTCATGGATAAACCTTCAAAATTAACAAAAACCAAATCAAGTGTTAAAAGTTAACAATTATTACTAATTTAATGCAAATAACACCCAATCATGTTCATGGTTAATCATGCTCTTATATGTCCAAAGTTTTTATTTCTTATAATCGCTTAGAAATTCATATATCGAAATCTATTCTACACTAGTCACGTAAACATATATTTCTTCTCTAGCTTTTTTTTATCTTAGGTTTTATTTATTTTCTTATACTACAGTAGTTAGGTTCTACTTTTTGTTGCTAAGTAGTTAGGAATCTACAATTGTTTTGATATAGAAAACGATTGGGGATCGAATGAATCGGTTTAACCCAAACCAGAGATGGTCTTGCCCGGTTCGATCAGATCCGAGCTACTTATGTTTTGACGTAATCTCCATCCAAAATATAAACACAAACCATGAAACTCAAAGAAAACAACTACTTTAAAGATTTAGCAAGTCTCTTATCTGTTGTTACCAAAGTTCTTCTTCTTCCACCTTCTTATAAAATCAACACCGTACATGACGGCTATAGCCAAAGCAATCGTTCCGAAGATCTTGGAGTAGAAAATATAAAACCTGCAAAATAACATAACACAACATTGTCTTTCAATAAAATATGATTCATAACCAAACCTCCCAAATAACATAAACATGATGACTCTGTTCTTACTCGGAATTTGACTTGAGCTTGCCAACCATTTTATCAAAGGAGCCTTCTCCACTGAAGACCATAAAAGGTTGTTCTTTTCGTGGTTTTTGGATCATGAGATTACCAGCTTTGTCTCTAACACACTACAACAACACAAAGAGATGAAATATCATAAGTAACTTAACTGCTAAAACGCCACTTTTACAATATCCACGTTTCTTGAATAAAGAAGGAACAAAAAGGAACACATGGGGCTTCCTTTACCTCACCAACAAAACTCAAGTATGTGCCAATATTAAGAGCATTCCTATAGAGCACCTTAAAAGTAAAAAAATCACAATGTTGTTCGAAACCAAAGAGAAATAAGGGGGAAATCAAAGAAAGAGAAAACATTCAAGGAACAAATTAAAAACCTTAGAGCCTTCTTTCGGTGAAAAAATCTCGGAGATCTTTGTTTTCGGAATATCTACGTCTTCTTTTAGAATATCCCAAAATCGTACAGCGTCTTCAGCTCCCACTACAGTATTGTCTTCCTTGTTAAGAGATTGAGAGAAAGAAAAACAACCACTTAAAAAGGGAGGCTTAAGTGTGTGAGGGCAAGAAATTATAGCAAATGAATGTTATCTTACCAGATACCAAGGAGTCTGATTTTCTTGTAACAAAAATTTCAAAGACTTGTTTTTGGAACCATCTACCAACTTGGTCTCATAATCCATTACGGCCTGAAGACAATATATATGTCTTATGACACCAGACAAGAGAAGTAAGGACTTATGATGCCAACTTTACAAAAGCAATCTTACCTTATGTTCGAAAACAAAATCCAAAGAACCATTATCTTTGCATTTAAAGGGTGTTGCAGAAGCAACTTTTCCAGATACCACAACAAGAAGATTCATGGATTTTTCTTTAAGAAAATCATCTACTAAAAACAAAAAGAAATAAATGGATTATGTGTAATCCCAAGTCGGTACATAATGAAAGAAAAATAACCAGATTTTGAATCCCTTATCAAACAGAAAGGTACCTAACCCTTTTAAGTCGATCACACGGGTAATACTGTTAAAAAAATCAGCTTTCCTGCACCATTGCAAAACACATGTATTCATACTGATTGATAAAAATGTACTAACCATTCAAATTAATATTCAGTGATTGAGAATGAGACTAAACCCTTTAATTCTACGCCCCCAGAGATAACAAACTATGGCTGTGGCACCACTTGAGAAACATACGGTAAGTCCATGCATCTGAAAATAATTAAAACATCAAAAAATATTAATTAATCCCTCCCCAAGATGTGCATCCCCATAACAAAACACCAAACCCTAGTCGAACCTCTTGTCCTTGTTCAAACATAACACAACACAAATAACAACAAAACACGATAACTTTTGAATAAAGAGGAGTGCATGCATGGTAATAGTGTATATTGTATAAACGAAGCGTTGCAGATGATGAAACGAATAAATTGACACGATAAAAACCTTGAAAAGTAGTCAGAAGTTTATATAAATCTTGTTCAGAAAGAGGAGCTACTATACTAAAACACTTGATTACGAAGCAAAACGAAACAAGAGATATACCCTGTCGATGAGATTTGATTTAACCCTAGCTAGAGTCGCTCTCAAAGTGTCTCGCGAAATCAATTTGTGTTTTTGTAAATTTTTGTAATCTTTCTTATAAACAACGTAATTTATTTTTTGCTCAATAAAAATACTGGTGTGGGCTTTGTTCTAGGTGGAATTAGTTCTACTAAGATTTCTTTAATCTCTTTTTTTGTCGGGAATTTTTTTCGGGCAATTTCCAAAAATACCATCTATTTTTCAAAAATTCTAAAAATACCATTTTTTTTATAAAAGTTCCAAAAATACAACAAATTTAAAATTCACTTTTAACATTCAAAACTAAACCTAAACCTCAAACTAAAACCCTACCCCCTAAAACTATACCCTAATTTTAGAATAGTTAACCCAAACCCAATTTTTTTAAATTATAAACCTTAAAAATCAACTTTTAATTTTGTGGTATTTTTGGAACTTTTACAAAAAATGGTATTTTTGGAACTTTTGAAAAAATGTGGTATTTGAGGGAATTTTTTTTTTTTTTTTATCTTAAAGTATACTTCCAATAAAACTTCATTACAATCTTATTATATAAAGTAGAGTTTGTCAAAATTGTAACTCATGAGATCTTGCCACGTGTCTAATATCGATCGAGATGATGACATGTGTAAAAAGAATAAAAACGGAAAACTAACAAAAAAACTGTTAAATAATTAAGTAAATAGTGAAAAGAAAAAATTGTAATAATTTAACTTAATTAGAAATAAAAAATAGAAAACTAACATAACAAATTGTTAAGTGACTAACTAAATAGTGATAAAGAAAATTCTAATAGTTCAAACTAATTAGAATTCTTTTTTATAATAGTCTAAAATAATTAGGAAATAAAATAAAATTTATAATCCAAACTACATATATAAAAAAATTAAGAAAGAAATCGAGAAGATATATAAGTGGCAAAAAAAAAACTGAAAGTATAAAACGAATAGTTAGTAAAAACATTAACCTAAAGAGATTATAAAAATAAATAAAAAAAAATTATAGAGAAAATAAAAAAATCTTATTATATAAAGGAGAGGTGATTTGAACTAATTTATATTTTCTATCTTGCGGTTAACAAAATGAAATTTATGATAAATAAATTGATAATTATACGGATTTCAACTTAAAATACGATTATACGGGTTTCAATTTAGAATTTACTTATATGTGTTTTAATGTAGAATATAATTATAAGAATTATAACTATATAAATAATCAATTTTAATATCTAATACCCGCATATTATGCGGGTCCTAATCTAGTTACAAATAAAATACATAATATATACCCAAGCAATATGAATAAACAAAAAACGTAAAAACTCAAAGTTAAAAACTTATTCTTTTAAAAAAACTAGGTGATTACCTGCATATATGTTCGTAGCAAAGCGTTTGCTTCACTTTGCGGGATGAGGCATTTGAACGTATTGGAAAATTTGTGACTACGTTTGTTTGAGGACATTGATTAGAGAAAGTGAGAATTTCTGGAGAGACGGAATTTCATCAAGAGTTGAGATTTCATTTATTTGTAGAAATAGTCGTAAAGAAACTGAAACTTGAAAATCCTAAGAAAGAAGAAGAAGCGAAGAGGCAAAACTCAGAAGTGTACGTTTGGGAATCGGAAGAGACCGGACACGTGGCCTCTCCTTCTTTGCTGAGGTGGCAACATATGGAGAGTGTCTTTGTCCTTTCATATAGTAGATATAAAGCTTGATATGATCGTGACACGTGTCAACTAATCGATTGGCATAGTCGGACACGGACACGTGGCCTCTCCTTCTTTGCTGAGGTGGCAACATATGGAGAGTGTCTTTGTCCTTTCATATAGTAGATATAAAGCTTGATATGACACGTGACACATGTTATTATATTCTAATTAAATCAAATTACATAGTTTAAAATTTTTATAATCCTATTTAAATTAGGATTACATATCACATATGACGTGGATAATTTTTATTGATTTTCATAGTATTTAATTTTTTGATATATAAAGTTTGATGGGTGAAACATAATAATTAACAAGATTGTGACACGCGTAGACCGGTTGATAAGATTTTGACACGTGTTAGTTTATTTTATTTCAAAATTTTGCTAATCTTATTTAAATTAGGTTTTGACACAAAGAAACTAATAATTTTGAAAAGACGTTATCAAATTTAATTGGAAATCAAATTAGACAAAAAAATCAAGATAAAAAAATAAGTGTTAAATGTATTTAATATCAAGGTTTTTAATTTTGTTTACTTTCATGAGTGATTTAATTATTTTGTTTTGGATTTTTTTTTCACGGAATCCAAAATAATTATTTATTTATTTATTTATTATAAGCCCGCATATATGCGGGTCTTTTACATAGTTTTATATAAACAGTAATCCTAAATAGGGTTAGTAGACCGCAAGTTAAAAAAGAAAATGTCCCGTTTTGCTATTAAAATAAACATTTTAAAAACAAAATAAACATAAAAATTCTCATGACCTCTAAGAGGAATATTAGGTTTTGACTCATAAACTAAAGAGATTTTCTTATGGTTATTTCAAAAGGGTGTGTCTTTTCGAACTCTAAGAGGAGTATTAGAATATTATTTTTTTTGACTCTAAGAGGAATATTAGCGTTTTATGGTTATTTTGAAGGGTTGTGTCTTTTCGAACTCGTAAGATCGCATTTTTTCAAAGATATTCCGTATAGTCGCATCTTTGTGAAAAACCGCTTTATTTTGAAGGGTTGTCTATTTCTTGTTACAGTTTCATGTTGTTACAGTTTATTACTTTATTGTTACAATTATTATTAAATTTTATTGTTATTTTGAAGGGTTGTCTATTTATTGTTGCAGTTACAAATAGAAAATTATTATGCTTGTTAATAATTTTCTATTTGTAATTTAATAAACCACATATTTCAAAGAAAAATATAGTTGAAAACTTCACCAAAATTTTATATTGAAAACTAATCATAAAAATTTGAATGGTCATATGAGTTCCAAATTTCTTTAAACAAATCAAAAAATTTAGAAATTTATGGAATCGTAAAAGATCAATATTTTTAATAACATTTTTAAAATAATAAAATAACTTTTTTTTTATCATTATCATACTTTGAAAGCATTTTAAAATTAGTATTCGTAAATAAAATGAAAGTTCAAAAAAAAGTATAGAAACAAATTTTATTTGAAAAGACACGACTAAAAATATATGACTTGAAAAGACACAACTCTACTAAATCTACTATATGAAAGGGTAAAAACACTTTCCATGGAGTGCCACATCAGCACACAAAGAGACGCCACGCGGCTTTGGTTTCTCTCAGCTTCCGCCAATTCTTAGCTTTATATCCAATCAGTTTCCTCTGCATACGCTTCAATTCTTCAAAGCCGATTCAACTTCTGCTACTTTTCCGTTTTGAAGCTTTTACATCCCTAATTTCTATATATATGCCTTACCAATCACGATTTCTAAATATAACGAACCTATTCGACTACACACAATCGTCGCTTCTTCCTCTAGGGTTTCATCGTAATCGGATTTCGCTCCATCCTAGCATCACTCTCCTACAAGGTCAGCCACAACACTGCACGCTCAGAACCACCTTCGAACGATCGATCTCTACTTCGCCATCCATCAATCCGCCTATCCTCAATTCACTGTCGCCGGTACTCGTGGTACCCCTCTCTCATTTTTATTAATTGTCCGTTGGTCACTTTCAGGCTTCTCTGACTATGTTTTGCAAGTCTCCGGCGACGTACTCCTAACTGCATCATCTGTAAGTAAATTCATACGTAATTTTTTCTCTCCACCGTTTGTCTGTGGCTCATCACAGTTTCTCTTATATACTAACTTTACAGAGCTTCCATCGTGTTTCTCCTTTCGGACAATCCCACCACTATCTTTCACTCTCCACTATCATCATTTCCACTATAAGGCCATCTTTACAGACCTTTCTCTATTTAATATATGTATGTTAGTTCTTAGTTTCAGCACAGAAACCTTATTATTTCAAATTCGATTCTTTGTCTATTGTCTCCTCCTATCTTCTTTAATTTTATTGTTTTGGGGGTATTGATATTCAATTTAATCGAATTCTGTTTTGGTGTTTTTTGTTAGATGGTTTCTCATGGGATAAGCCGCTCTAAGGAAGGGTATTTTGTTCTTTTTGTTGTGGATCTTCCGATTTAGAGATCTTTATATGTAAGAAAAATTATACACTTGTAAAATTGGATATCTTTGTTCATATCTTCCGTTCTCTTGTGTGATGTATAAGAAGATCTTTGGTCAAAGGATATAGAGGATGAATGCTCGGCCATGCGTTGCTCAACAAAAAGCTATCATTCGTACAACCGTCTATGTCTCTAACCTCGACTGAATAGGTTGAAATTTTTCACCACTTTTTTCCAATTATGATTGTTCTCAATGTTACAAGGTCTTGGATTGTGTTTTCTGTTTTGTTTTTGGTGTTATAGGCCACTGAATGTGACGCCCGTGAACCATTTTTGAGGAAAATGGAGGGGCTGTCGATCGACACACGTGGTGTATGTCGATCGACAAGTTTCTTAAGGGCTGTCGTTCGACATACGTAGTGTGTGTCGATCGACAGGGCCTTTAAGTGGTTGGTTTTCTGGTTCGATTTTAGTCGTTCGGATGGACCGGGCCGGTTTGGGGAAAAACTAGGGTTCGTATATAAACCTTTTGACCGCATTCTGAGCGAAACCAAGTCTCAAAATCAGCAGGAAAAGAGTTTGTGAGGAGTTGTCATGTTTCTGATAGGTTTGTGAGTTAGGGTTTCGTTCTTGATCGTTTTGGAGTGGATTTTCGTGGTGATTGTAGCTGAGTTCATTTCTAGCCTCAATTCCCATCAAATTCTATCGAAAATCTAAGGTGAGTGCGTGACCATGTCTTCTGGGCCGGTGAATTCGTTAGGATTGATTGGTGATAGGTTTGGAACATGTGTATTGATTTTGTGTTGATTGATTGCGGCCGTGGATTGTTGCTTGTTGTGTGTGATTGTTGTTTTCGTTCAGGTTTTCGTGTTGACGCAGAGGAGGAATCGATCCGAGAGGATTATGATCGATTTCCCAGGATTCTGCGTAGGGCCTGTCGAACGACACACCTAAGGTGTGTCGAACGACAGCCAGTTGACAAGCTGTCGATCGACACCTAGTAGTAGTGTTGATCGACAGGCATGTACAGAAGGTGTCGATCGACACCTAGTGGTAGTGTCAATCGACAGCCGGTCTGGTTGGCTGTGGTTGAGCCTTTGTGTTTGCATTCTGTGTGCTGTTTATGTTGTATGTTTGCCTGAGCGGTTCATCGTGCCTGAGTGCGCAGTCGTAGATGGGATGACCGTCTCACTGAGTATTTATGCTAATACTCACGTATCTCTTTTTTCCATGTGATGCAGGTAAAGGCAAATTGTGATCTTGGAATCACGACTACGAAGAGGGAGATGATATGGGGTCTCGTATTTCGTGATGTTTTCTTTTATCATTTTAGAACGGCTGTTAAGTTGCTGGATTGTGGAATCTGTTGTTTTGGAATTGATATTGTTGAACTGGTTTAGTTAATGGAATTAGTTATTTGGTTGGTTTAAATTGTTTAGTTATCCGTTGTTGTGTTGTCTGTGTTGGTTTGCTTGGTTGTTGAAGATAGCATTTATGGGAATGCTAGTCCGAGACCAAGGTTTGTATGTTAAAAAAAAAAAACGGGTTGGATCGTTTCAGTTTGGTATCAGAGCCCTTACGGTTTTAGGACGGGCTAGAATTGCTAGGATTGAAATTGATAAATTTGCAATTCTGTGAGTTGGGGGTTCTCGATCATCTTCATTCGAGCCTTCAAAGAGATTCCACGGTAAGTATGTTGTTTGTTTTGTTTGGTCTTTCTAGTGCTTAGCTTGTCTGCTTATGAGTGCAGTGAGAAGGCTAGGACTATTAGAGGGCGTGGGCGTGGAGGCCGAAATGCCGAGGCAGAGGTCGTGGACCTGTGGATGAGCCAGTCTTGAGTGAGGCTCGGAGTTTCACGCGTGGGGCTGCAACAGTTCAGCAGACGTTGCATGATGGTTAGTCCTCCAGTGTGACTGCCAGTGTGGGGGACGGTTTGGGTCCTGTAGGGGCTGGTTTGGGTCCCGTTGAGGCTGGTGGTATTGGTGGTGTTACTGCAGCTGGGGGTGCGGGTGTGGCCGCAGGAGTAGCCCAGGCTGGTGATGATCATCTGGCTGACCTGTTGAGGCAGTTGTTGGAGCGGTTACCAGGTGCGGTGCCAGTGCAGGCTCCAGTGTTGCCACGAGTGGCAGAGGTGCAGCCGAGGGCTGCGGTTGCTGAGGAGGTTCCGTCATTTATCCGGATGATGGAGCAGATGCAGAGGATCGCTACGGGTTCGTTTGCAGGAGGTGCTAAGCCTGAGGAGGCTGATGAGTGGCGGATGAGGTTAGAGCAGAATTTTTGCTCGATCAGGTGTCCAGAGGGATACATGGTTGATCTGGCAGTCCATTATTTGGACGGTGATGCACATATCTGGTGGAGGGGTGTTGCAGCAAACGTGCCCGGACTGTGATATCTTGGGCAGACTTTGTGGCGGAGTTTAACGCCAAGTTCTTCCCTCAGGAGGCATTGGATAGGCTCGAGGCGAGGTTCTTCGAGTTGACTCAGGGCTCGATGTCGGTTCGAGAGTATGACGCGGAGTTTAACTGGCTCTTGGGTTATGCTGGTAGGAGTGTGGAAGATGAGCATGCTCAGATTCGGAGGTTCTTGAGGGGAGTTCGACCAGATTTGAGGACTCGATGCAGAGACATCAAGTTTGAGTTCAGAGTGGAGCTGGTAGAGATGGTTGCACAGATCGAGGAGGATCTTAGGGAGCAGGCTGCGGTAGTTGTTCCAGCTATTCAGCCTAGGAGGCCTCAGCAGCAGGTGCAGCAGGTAGGTCTTAGCAAAGGCGGCAAGCCTGCGCAGGGACATAAGAGGAAGTGGGATGACACTTCGAGATCGGGTCAGAGTGGCCGAGGGTGCTTTGGTTGTGGGAGCTTGGACCACAAGAAGGCGAGCTGCCCTAAGCAGAGTGAGGCACGAGCGGCTCAGACTTGTGGGGAGCCGGGGCACTTCAGGTTGAACTGTCCCAAGTTGCAGCAGATGGCAGTGGCAGTTGTGCAGCCAGTGGCGCAGTATGGGACAGTGCAGCCTGTGGAGTAGATTGCGGCGATACAGCGTCCGCCGGCTATTGCAGGGCCGGGTGAGCCGAGTTCGAGGCCGATCACAGGTAAACTCTCTAATTTAGATTTTGTAAATTCAGTAGTGTAGAATTTGTAGTGTGTGTTTTGGATTATTTACCTTGTGATAGAAAGTTAGGTTGCTTAGCACATGAGATTTGTGTAGGGACCTTGTTTGTGGGCGGGTGTGAGTCCCACGTGTTGTTTGATTATGGAGCATCGAATTGCTTCATTACTCCGGATCATGCTGAGAGAAGTGGTATTCGGAGTGACGCTGGTGAGCGGACTAGACCAGTTATGGTTGCTGGAGGACAATTTCTGGCTACTCATGGTCGGGCGAAGGATGTAGATATTCTGGTAGCGGGCGAGTTGATGCCAGCAGACTTGGTGATTAGTCCGGTGGAGTTGTACGATGTTATCATGGGTATGGATTGGTTGAATCGGTACAAAATTCATCTGGATTGTCATCGGGATTGAGTGGTATTTGAACATGAAGGTGGTAGGTTGGTTTATCAGGGAGTGAGACCGACTTCAAGTAGTCTCGTGATCTCGCTTGTCCAGGTTGAGGCGATGATTGAGAGGGGTTGGGAGGCTTACTTGGCCACGATTGTAATGCCGGAGGCTGTTGGTGGGGTTACTATGAGAGATATTCGGGTTGCTCGGGATTTCGAGGATGTCTTTCAGTCGTTGCAGAGATTACCGCCGTCTCGGTCTGATCCTTTCCCGATTGAGTTAGAGTCCGGAACGACACCGTTATCTAAGGCACCTTATCGAATGGCTCCAGCAGAGTTGGGAAAATTGAAGAACCAGTTGGAGGATTTGTTGGAGAAGGGTTTTATTCGGCCGAGTACTTCACCGTGGGGAGCACCGGTGTTTTTTGTGAAGAAGAAAGATGGTAGTTTCCGGTTGTACATCGATTATTGAGGGCTTAACCGAGTCACTATGAAGAACAAGTATCCTCTTCCGAGAATTGATGAGTTGTTCGATTAGTTGAGAGGGGCTACTTGGTTCTCCAAGATTGATTTGGCATCCGGTTACCACCAGATTCCTATCGACGAAGCAGATGTCCGGAAGACTACTTTCAGGACTCGGTATGGGCATTTTGAGTTTGTAGTTATGCCATTCGGGTTGACGAATGCACTGGCGGCATTTATGAGGTTGATGAACGGAGTTTTCCAGGAGTATCTGGATGAGTTCGTGATTATCTTCATCGATGATATTCTGGTGTATTCGAAGAGTCTTGAGGAGCATGAGGTTCATCTGAGGAGAGTTATGGAGAAGTTGCGGGAACATAATCTGTTTGCGAAGTTGAGCAAGTGTAGTTTCTGGCAGAGAGAGATGGGATTTCTGGGTCACATCGTTTCTGCAAAGGGAGTTTCTCTGGATCCGGCGAAGATTCAGTATATCCGAGATTGGCCTAGACCGAGGAATGCTACTGAGATCAGAAGTTTTGTTGGGTTGGCAGGTTATTATCGGAGATTCGTCAAAGGTTTTGCGAGTATGGCTCAGTCTATGACGAAGCTGACAGGGAAGGATGTTCCTTTCGTGTGGTCTGCTGATTGTGAGCTGAGTTTCGCGAAGCTGAAGACGATGTTGACTAGTACACCAGTATTGGCGTTGCCTGAGCCGGGTGAGCCTTATGTGGTGTATACAGATGGTTTGGGTTGTGTGTTGATGCAGCAGGGTAAGGTGATTGCGTATGCTTCGAGGCAGTTGAGGAAGCACGAAGGCAATTATCTTGTTCATGACTTGGAGTTGGCTGCAATGATCTTTGCGTTGAAGATCTGGAGGTCTTATCTGTATGGTGGCATAGTTCAAGTGTTCACTGATCATCATCATCTGAAGTACATTTTTACTCAGCAGAATTTGAATGTACGACAGAGGCGATGGTCAGAGTTGTTGGTTGATTATGACTTGGACATTGTTTACCATCCTGGTAAGGCTAACACTGTGGCAGATGCTCTTAGTCGAAGACGGTATGATTCATCTCATGAGCGGGATGTGGAGACTCTTGTGAGTATGCTTAGTACTTTGAGGCTGTGTGTTACTTTAGAGGAGCCGTTGGGGTTAGCGGCAGCTGATCAGGCGGATCTTTTGAGCAGGATCCGAGTAGCTCAGGAGAAGGATCAGGTGTTGATTGATCTCTCTAAGGCTGCTGGTTATGAGTATCAGGTTTCTGCTAACGGGACTATCTTGGTACATGGACGAGTCTGTGAGCCTAAGGATGAGGACTTGAGGCAGGAGATTCTGAGAGAGGTTCATGCAAGTAAGTTTTCGATTCATCCGGGAGCGACTTAGATGTATCGGGATCTGAAGCGGTATTATCATTGGGTCGGGATGAAGAGAGATGTGGCAGATTGGGTCGCAGCGTGCAATGTTTGCCAGCTGGTGAAGGCTGAGCATCAGGTTCCTAGTGGCTTATTGCAGAGTTTACCCATTCCAGAGTGGAAGTGGGACATGATTACCATGGATTTCGTGGTAGGGTTGCCGGTTTCTCGGACCTATGACGTGATTTGGTGATCGTGGATCGACTGACTAAGCAGCACATTTTCTGGCCATTAAGAAGACAGATGGAGCTGAGGTATTGGCTAAGAAGTATGTGAAGGAAATTGTGAGGTTGCATGGTGTGCCAGCGAGCATTGTGTCGGATAGAGATCCGAGGTTTGCTTCAGTGTTCTGGAGAGCTTTTCAGGCTGAGATGGGCACTAAGGTGCACATGAGTACAACTAATCATCCTCAGATGGATGGGCAGTCCGAAAGGACGATTCAGACACTTGAGGATCTGTTGAGGATGTGTGTGCTAGATTGGGGTGGTCATTGAGCGGATCACTTGAGTTTGGTAGAGTTTGCTTATAACAACAGTTTTCAGGCGAGTATTGGAATGGCTCCTTTTGAGGCGTTGTATGGGAGGCCATGTCATACACCGCTATGTTTTACCCAAGTGGGGGAGCAGAGTATTTATGGGGCTGATTTTGTTCAGGAGACGACGGAGAAGATCCGTGTTGTGAAGCTGAACATGAAAGAGGCTCAAGATTGGCAGAAGAGTTATGCCGATAGGAGTAGGAAAGAGTTGGAGTTTGTAGTCGGAGATCGAGTGTATCTCAAGATGGTTATGATGCAGGGTCTGAACAAATCCATATCCGAGGATAAGCTGAGTACAAGGTACATGGGCCCGTTCCGGGTTGTGGAACGTGTGGGACCAGTTACGTATCGGTTGGAGCTGCCTCCGATCATGGAGAAATTCCGTGACGTGTTTCATGTTTTGAAGCTCAGGAGATGTTTGCATGCATATGAGGAGGTAGTAGTGACGATTCCTGTAGATCTTCAGCCTTATCTGATTGTTGGGATGAGACCGGTTAGGATTCTTGAGAGAAGTATCAAGGTTCTGCGCCGGAAGAGAGTGACGTTGTTGAGAGTCTTGTGGGACTCTGACGGTGTTCAGGAGGAGACTTGGGAACCATAGGCAAAGATGAAACGAAGTTCAGGAAGTGGTTCGAGAAGCAGGCCGAATAGTGAATTCGTTTTTCATCGTGGTTTTTCCAGTCGGTTTTTGTGTTGTGGTCAGCATGTGTGGTGAGGTTTGGATTATGTATTTTCATTAAGTTGTAATGATTATGACATTTTTCCAGTTTAATAAGATGTGTATTCTTATGTTTTTGACTTGTTAGTCATGTGTTTGTGGTTAGAGAACCTCGAAATGGAAGTTTTATTGTGAATAGAACTTGCCAGTTTCGGTGGGAACTCTAACGGGTTTGTGTGTGTATGTGTGGGAGAGTCTCAGAATAGAAGTTTTACGGTGGGTAGAACTGTCTAGTTCCGGAGAGACTCTGTAGGGACATCCGGTGGGATGGATGGTCTGGGTGATCTGTGATGATCATGTGTGTGATGGTATTCCGGGTTGGGAGTATCATGTTGAGACCTTGGTAGGTGGTTCCGGTCAGAGGTGCATGATAGACGTCTAGAGTTGGTTCGTCCAGGGGATGTGTGGGTTCCCTGCATACCGATCGTTCGCCAGGACTGGGGACGTGAGGGTATGGAGATAGCTTTGGGAGATTGTGATCTCTGGCAGATCTTTGAGAGTTGTGTCTCTCCAGGGGATGTGTGGGTTTCCTGCATACCGAGATCTTTGAGAGTTCGTATCAGACATTGTCAGGACTGCGTGGACTGAGGTGGGTTGATACGAGGCACCGAGGACTTGAGGGGTGACGATCCCGAGAGTTAGAGGGTGTGGTTATGAGCTATGAACGATCAATGTCGTAGACGGGTCTATATGCATAGGACGGATGTGAGCCTCAGGAAGGCCTGGGAGATGTAGTCTCCGGTGTTACTGGCAGGTTGGCCAGGTGGTTCGCCTTGTGGGCTGTGTTTTAGGATTCGAGGACGAATCCAGTTTTAGTGGGGGAGAATTGTGACTCCCGTGAACCATTTTTGAGGAAAATGGAGGGGCTGTCGATTGACACACGTGGTATATGTCGATCGACAGGTTCCTTAAGGGCTGTCGTTCGACATACGTAGTGTGTGTGGATCGACAGGGCCTTTAAGTGATCGGCTTTCTGGTTCGATTTTAGTCGTTCGGATGCACTGGGCCGGTTTGGGGAAAAACTAGGGTTCGTATATAAACCTTTTGGCCGCATTCTGAGCGAAACCAAGTCTCAAAATCAGCAGGAAAAGAGTTTGTGAGGAGTTCTCTTGTTTCTGATAGGTTTGTGAGTTAGGGTTTCGTTCTTGATCGTTTTGGAGTGGATTTTCGTGGTGATTGTAGCTGAGTTCGTTTCTAGACTCAATTCCTATCAAATTCTATCGAAAATCTAAGGTGAGTGCGTGACCATGGCTTCTGGGCTGGTGGATTCGTTAGGGTTGATTGGTGATAGGTTTGGAATATGTGTATTGATTTTGTGTTGATTGATTGCGGCCGTGTATTGTTGCTTGTTGTGTGTGATTATTGTTTTCGTGCAAGTTTTCGTGTTGACGCAGAGGAGGAATCGATCCGAGAGGATTATGATCGATTTCCCAGGATTCTGCGCAGGGCCTGTCGAACGACACACACGAGGTGTGTCGATCGACAGACCAGCACGGAGGCTGTCGAACGACACCTAATGGTAGTGTCGATCGACAAGCATGTACCGAAGGTGTCGATCGACACCTAGTGGTAGTGTCGATCGACAGCCTGTCTGGTTGGCTGTGGTTGAGCCTTTGTGTTTGCATTCCGTGTGCTGTTTATGTTGTATGTTTGCCTGAGCGGTTCATCGTGCCTGAGTGCGCAGTCGTAGATGGGATGACCGTCTCACTGAGTATTTATGATAATACTCACGCATCTCTTTTTTCCATGTGATGCAGGTAAAGACAAATTGTGATCGTGGAATCACGGCTACGAAGAGTGAGATGATCTGGGGTCTCGTATTTCGTGATGTTTTCTTTTATCGTTTTAGAACGGCTGTTAGGTTGCTGGATTGTGGAATCTGTTGTTTTTGAATTGATATTGTTGAACCGGTTTAGTTAATGAAATTAGTTATTTGGTTGGTTTAAATTGTTTAGTTATCCGCTGTTGTGTTGTCTGTGTTGGTTTGCTTGGTTGTTGAAGATAGCATTTATGAGAATGTTAGTCAGAGACCAAGGTTTGTATGTTAAAAAAAAACGGATTGGATCGTTTCACTGAACATCAGCTATATATGGACATGCTAAAAAAATTTGTTCAAGAGAAAGGTGTGGGAGAAAAGGGTCAACCAAGAGAAAGGTGTGGGAGAAAAGGGTCAACCAAGAGAAACAATTCAAGAGCACAAACGAAATGGTGAACACGTTTGTGCAATGTGGCATGCATGCTAGAGTGAAATAGTCTTTGATTAACATCTTTGATAATCTCTATAAATGGTTTTCATTATGTTTGTTGGATTTTCCTATCAGCAGGCTTTAGCTACTTCTGCAACTACATGTAAGAGATTGATCTGAATTATTTGATAGAGGAAAGGCTCTTGGAAAAGAAAGATTTGGTCACATCTATCTAGCTTCCAAAAATTGGGAAAGTATGGCTTTGATTCATTTGGATCTTTTTGTAAAACCATCAATGATTTACGAAAATTAAATTATTGTTAAAATGCAAAGTATATGAACAAAATTTCTATTGCAGATGAGAAGCACAAAAAGCAAGAGGAGATACTGAATTAAAAAAGGGAAACAGAGCGGAGAGACCGGCATGAAGTGGTTGATACTGCTGATCCCATTAAGGCCGGTTACTTTCTCACATTTCTTCTACAACAAGTTAGGCTATATCGCATCTCTTTTTATTCTCATGATTAACTGAAAATATTGTTCTCTAACCTTATAGCTTTTAACAAGGAGGGTCAAGCAAAGCATGCTAATGCACCTAAGATAAATTTACAAGAGGATTTCCAATACTATCTTAAGACTTGTACTCTACACTTTATTAGTTAGTGCATGGAGAACTGATTTTCCTAATAAAGCTATGGACTTCTGTTTTTTATATTATTTTTTGTTCCTTGGTTGTTATCTCCTTCTCAAATTTACAGCTTAAAAGGTCATGGTGTTTACTCTTAAGTTTGTTATGCAAAACATTTTTTTAAATGGCTACACAACTTTCACACGTCTTTGAAAACTTGAGTCTGAATGGCTACACAACTTATGCAAAACATAAGTTTTCTCTTTGATGTTTGGTGTATGCAGTGGCTCAATAACTGCGTTGGGAAAAGTAATCACACTACTTTCTAACTCTTGATGATTTTTGTATAGCACATGGTGTGTATCGCCTCACTCAACTACTTAAACAGAAATCTGGAAAGTTAAAATAATGATTTTCACTGACTTTTTTTGCCATGGCTACTGATAGAAAGTAAAACAGCCATGACCATGTTTTCCATATATTTTTTTGGACAAGAAAGGAATAGAAGCCGAACTGAAGAGACGGCTTTATGCAGAATTACCTAGATGGGCTCTTCCTACAATATATGTATAAGATCCTATATATTTGCTTCTTTACTATAATGTAGTTTCTCCTTGCTTGTCAAGTTTGTAATGTTTTGTGTTCTTACAGGTTACTTTGGTTTTGTTAAGATTATATGGCTCAATAGCCATGTCACAGCTTCTCCTCTTCGGCTTTTCCATTTGGTTCTCATTAAAAAAGTAACCTTTTGCGGTCTTAGCCATGAAGCTAGGACAATTCTAATTTTTCACTTTTTGTATGCTTGAGAAATACTATACTTGCTTCTTTGCTTATATTAGGTTTCTCATGCTAAATGAAAATGATCTCAGAAACTTGAATTTTTTTTATTTCACAGTAACCATGTGGAATTGTTCACTACTTCGGCCGAAGATCCGCTGGTCTGGCTATACTGTATCTGAATGGAAGGCATTTGGAAGGAACAATAACCAATATTTATGTTCGTTACATTTAGTTTATGAACGCTTTCTCATAGGTAATAATACCTGAAGTCACATGTTTAGACATGCTTTATGCCACTGCTTAGAAGGAAGCTACATCAAGTAAGTTTGGATTTTTGAAAGAGTTGCATTTTGTTTGTTTGTTTTAGAAATTAAAGCATGGATGCTCAGTGCTTTTGTTTCCCATGAGATGCAGTTCATTTTAACATTTTGGTTGGGGATCTAAGTCTAGAGGTAATGGTAATGCTCAAATATGCTGAAGAACATGAATCTGTGTTGGTTAGAGACATGCTACAAGGTGAAACCCTGAGGCTATAAATTCTTACGGTCAAGAGGCTATAACTTAGAACTATAGTGACATAATTTAAGAAGAAGGCCAACAGGGCAAAGAACACCCACAAATGATTGTGGAACATGAAACAAGATAGGGAAAAAAGGAGACAAAGGCATTAACACCATCATTTCATTCGATGACCTAATAATATGATATGCATATTGATTTCGTCATGTTTTTGGTTCTTTATGTGTGATGTTGGTTAATAGATGTGGTTAGAACATCCATAAAAGTCATATTATAATAAATGATATCTTATAATAACTTTTCTTAACCTTTTTGCATAAAAATGATAAAAAAATAATATAAAAGTCATATTCTTCAAACGAAAACTGGTTTCACATTTACAAGAGGCTCACACTAAACTCTTAGATATAGATTATCACACTATTCCGATTGATTTTAATAATCAACTCAAATATCTTATTTCTCTCATTTTTATCGTTAAAAAAATATGGATGCCAAAACGAGAAGAGAATAAATATTTTTACAAAAAAATATAGACAATGCACATGTGATAAATGCATGTATTTTAAAATTGGTACAAGTCTTATATACAAAGAGTCTTATAAACTTTTAAAAATTTCTACTTATAAATCAAGTTTACATGATGACCTCACCAATTACTCTATGTTAAGATACAACAACAAACGAGTAATATATGTGTCGTTTGCAATTCGACTGTTTGTAAAATTAAACCCAAATTACATTGGTAATATAAATTAAACAAAATCAAAATCAGCAATAACACAAAAGCAAACGAAAGTCGAACGGACACACAAACATTGATAATACATTTACCATAATGCTATTGGTTAGAGTAAAACTAAAACTATAAATGCAAAAATCCTCGCGTAGCGAGGGTTCTCACCTAGTACCCATAAAAATGGTTATTTTTGAAAAACGCATTCATACGAATTTGAAAGGACATAATCCTTCAAAATAAACATAAAACTTTTTTTTTAATGATGCGACTGTACGAAATATATCCTAAAAGACGCAACTCTACAAATTCGAAAGGACACAACCCTTCAAATTAACAGTAAAGTGTTTGTTTAAAAAAAACGCGACTCTATGAAGTATTTTTAAAAAGACGGGACCCTACGAATTCGAAATGACACAACCCTTCAAAATAACCATAAATAGTTTTTTTTTCGAAAAGACGTAACTATACGGATATTTTCGAAAAGATGCGACCTTACAAATTTGAAAAGACAGAACCCTTCAAAACAACTATAAAACAGTTTTTTCGAAAAAGCATGACTCTACAATTTTTTAAAAAATATGCGGCCCTAAGTGTGATAATAATAAAAACCATTTTTTAATACAATGCTTCAATTTTTAATAGTAATTTTAAAATAATAATACAGCGTTTTATATCTTTAATTCATGATCATGCCTTGAAGGAATTTTAAAATTGGTAGTCATAAATGAAGTAAACGTTCAACGAAAGAAATATACAATAAAATTCTTCTTTTAAAAAGACATTACTAAAATATACGATTCGAAAAGGCACAATCTTACGATGTAACCATAAAAAGGTTATTTTTGAAAAGACGCAATCTTACAAATTCGACATGACATATCCCTTCAAAATAAACGGAATGTTGGAATTCATGAGATTAAGCTCATGAATGGAAGATACAATTAACAACGGTTCTTTTTTACAAGACGACAAATTTTGTTTTAAAAGACGCAACTCTACGAATAGGAAAGGACACAATTTTTCAAATTATGATAAGAGTGGAGGACAATGATAATACGATTCTTAAGATTTATGCAAGACAATATGATATACTCATATATTTGCATCATTTATGTATATATTTGCATCTCTTTATCAGTTTTTATGCATCTTTATGCATCATTTAGGGCGCATTTAGCTTAGATTAGCTTAGATTCTCATCTTAAGGCTTTAGAATAGGGTATGTACATATTTTCTTTGTTTTACATTTTTTCAGGTGGTATCTGTACATATTTGCTGACATTTGGCTACTTAGAGCCTAGAGGTTGCAGATGAGTTGATTCGGTGTGCAAAGGAGCTGATGAGCTTAAAGAATAAAGCAGAGGAGTAGTTATCGGGCACTGACGCATCGGTCAAGACCGATAGACCGTGCAAGAAATCGCAGTACGAAGAAATCAAAAGAGCAGCTCACTGCGGTACGATGACCGGTGTATCAGTTGGAACCGATAGAAAAGACAACCGATATCCCATCATATCGATGAAGACCGATGAGGAAGACCGATATACCGCACAAGACAAAGTGTGGACTGGCTACTGACCGCCCGACTGAAGACGGACTGAAGACGGACTGCACAGCTTGTAAATTGTTGACCTTTTTTTACCGCTTTATTTTCATTGACTAGTGTTGACTAGGGTTGGCACATGTACTGTTCACAAGCCTATAAATTCATCGTTATGCCTTTGTGAACATAGAGCTTTTTCTTAGTTTTTCTTTGAGTTTTTGCTGCTTTAGAGCTTTGTAAACATTTTAAGTTCAAAGTATTTCTTGTATTAGTATTAATCTTGCAATTTATTAGCTTTCTTAATCGTTTCATGCCTTCAAGTTACTTGCTTTCTCCAAGCTCAACCATAACTTTCACCATAGCCATGAGTGAGTAGTCTTCTTTGTTGAGCCGAGGGATAGTAGACTTGATATAAGATTGGAATCCACTAAGCTTATATTCACAAGATGATCGAGAGTTTACAAGCTATGCACGCGGAAGATGGATGATGATAGAGATGGAGATGGAGTTTTGTCGTTGTATCACATAACAACACACAAACCAGAATGTTTGAATCTCACAAACAGCCTAGAACGCAATCATACAAGACAATGGAATCTCACCAAAAGCTTGAAATGACAAGAACACAAAAACACTATTTTGTAAAAGAAAACTTAACGTTTTATTGATTAATTCAAAGATGATGGGTTATTTACAATGAGACAAGGAACTAAGCTTATATAGTACTCATCTAGGACTCTACTAACGGCTATAAATGAGAACTTAGAAAGAAAATCAAGTGAAATTAATGGCAAGACAAAAAATTGAGTTAGGTTGCATGGAAACTTCGTCCGAGGTGCGTTTCCTGTTTCGGAAACGTTTCAGAAACCGAAACTCTCGGAAACTCCATGGAAACGCGTTTCCTAAAAAAATTTTAATTTGGAAACTCAACCGAAATTTTAATTCCGTTTTAGAAACGCGATGGAAACGTTTGATTTCGTTTTAAAAATGCGACTAAATTGTTTTTTTACGTAATATTTAATAGTTTAGAAATGTAGGGATATATTTAGTACTTTAATAGGTTAAAAGCAACAAAATTATGAATGAAATATTGCTTATCTATTGGTTTTATACATGGTTATACGCCTTTAGAGGTAGTTTTCTCGTATTTGTAGTTTTAGAGTTTTTATCAGGAAAATCAGTCAAAAATGACCAAAATGAGCATAATGGAGTATAATACAATCTACAACAACTCACGCGAGCCAAAGAACCCATTGGAGCCAAAGAATTTCCAAGTTTACACATTACATACGCCAGAAGTTTAACAACAAACGGAGGATCAAATAGATTTGGAATTGGATGAAACTTGAAGTGAAGATATTCCTTTGAGTCAGCTTTCCAATGGAGGTGGAATTTCATCATTTAGATTTGTGTAGAGAGAGTGATGCCCAGAAGACAGAAGACATGTCAAACTGCCCAGGAGATGAAGCAGGGGGAAAACCGATCCCCCATACCTACCCGGTCACACGGTCGGTACCCAGACCATCACAACGCACCAGGAAAAGGCCAATTTATTCCCCATACCGACCCAGTATCACGACCGGTGGCCTGGCCAAATATGGAGCAATTTCTACTGATTTGACGTTTTCACCCTTTATCGAAGCCCTAGAAGACTCAAGACCTATATATACTTGCTTTTAGCTTCTTGTTAGGTGTGTGCAAAAAATTAGACCTAGGGTTTACCACAAAAATGCAACCATCATTGTTTCTTCATAGATTTGTGTTTCAAAAGCTCTAAGGAGGAGGTCTCGCTTTGTACTTCGCTATGGAGAAAAATCTTCTAACCATTTCTCTTTTAATCAAGTTTATTCATCATCACCTTGCTGTTTTTTGTGCACCATTCTTGAGTAGTTCATTATTTATGATTTAGGGTTTTCAATGAGTCTTATGTTTCAATAGAATCGATGATCATTTAGGGATAAATCTTTACTTGTTCTCAAAGCTGATTGCTTTACCGCGCATCTAGTAATCCGATCTTAGGTTGGTGTATCCACGAAAGTGTTCTTAATACTTGTTATTTAGCATCGCTAGGACCCTTTGGTTTATTAGACTCGCCAGGGCCTGACCCCCAACCTGACATATCATTGGCTCTTTGCAGATCATCTGCATCGGTCGTAGAAGGAATCTTCTGAGAATTATCTTGTACAACTAGGTTCTCTTCCTAATTTGAAAAAGAGATGCCTTCGGTATTATCCTCAAAGTCTTGGATAATTACTAGGGAAGACGGGTCGGTCGTAACCTTGGCACCCGACCTGGTAGACACCTCGAAAAGTCTCCTTAACTTCCTAGGACGGATAGGAATCGAAGGAGTAGTGAACGCATGAATGCCAGAGGTAGCTCCTCTCATCTCTGCGGCCCAATATTCACTATTCCAGATATCTGAAAATAATTAACATCCGAAGAGATGTCAAGCTTTAAAGTTACAAAATAAAAATTTATGAAATTAAAGTAACTCGAAGAAAGTCGTAACCAAGTTTGTTGCGAGCGCGGTGATAAGTCCATAATTTGTTTTTTCTTAGCATGCATTTTTGTAGTCTTTTGAGACATTTAGCTTAGGTTTTATCCGCTTTCTTTCTCTTTTCGGTTCCTTTTAGTATAGATCGAGTTTAGAGTCCAAGTTCTTGTTTTGTTGCATTTGCATGCATATTTCTTGCATTTTAGGTACAAAAAGGAGTCTTGGATCAATGGTGGAACGAAAGGAAGAAAGAATCAAGCAAGTAGATGAAGAACAAGAAAAGGAGCTTCTGGTGGTGTCCGGCCCGACTAACAACTTGGGCAGCGGGTTGGGCTAGAAGCCAAGCGGAGCGCAATAAAGCTTCTCGTGGTCGTCGGCCCGACCAACAACTCGGGCTGGAGGTCGGGCCAGAAGCCTCCTCTTGCGTCCACTTTCAGTCTTATCCACATTTGACCGGGTTTGACCCGGGTACACTTTCCCTTTTCATATAAATACTTGTTTTGTGATTAAAACCCTAAGCTTTAGCCTCTCTTCAATTATCATTTGTGTAAACCTAAAAACCTTTGTGTTTTTGATGATTTGAGGTTAAACTCTTCACCTTTTTATTATTTAGCAAAGATTATCTTGTTTATTTCTTTAAGTATTTTCATTATGCATCTTATTAGTCTTGCTTTATGTGTTTTAGATATGATTAGTGAGTAGTTTCACTAATGGATCTTGAGTAGGGAAGATTAAGGTTGATTCATGTTATATTAGTGATGCTAGGTTGTTAGTCTTTCATATTTCATTGATTAAAGAGCTCTTAATGCTAGATTATGAAGTAATTACCTCAAATCTAGATCATGGTCTTTTCATGCCCGGAAGGTGTTTGTGGAAATGTCTAGAAGAACTTTAATCATGCTTTACTCATCTTAGCCAATGGAAGTTGATGTCTTAGGAGTCTAGTAAGCTTATATGAACATGTTCATTAATGATTCTTGATTAATCTTTAACAAGATGGAAGTTTGTGTTAGATTTTGATTAAGAAATGGATTAGTACCATGGAAGTGGGTTAATCTAGATTAAATGGATTCATGCTTTGAAATTAGCTATTTTTAGTTGTTGTGCATCACCATCTTAACTTGTTTCAACCTAAATCAATCACCTTTACTCAAGATCCATGCTTTAATCTTATTGATCATCAAGTTTGAATTTTATTGACTTTTTGTTGACTTTCGTTGACTTTTGTTGACCTTTCTTAAATTGCATTTTTAGCTAGTTTTACTTTCATTTATGCATTGTTTTCCTTTACTCTAGTGTTTTACATTGTTTTAGTTATTGCATTTTACTTATTGCACCATTTCATATTGTCATTTACATTTAGTAAAATCGAAATCGCACCTTGAAATTGGATTCACCTAGCTTTATTAGTTTCTTGAATTCCAATTGTTTAAGAATCACTAATCCTTGTGGAAGAATGACCCTTGATTACTATATTGATTGCACCATGCACTTGTGGTTAGTTAATTGAGGCTTTAGAACTCATAGCACATCTTTGAGCGTTAGCATTGTTCATCGCTTTTTGTGTGCATCAAGTTTTTGGTGCCGTTGCCGGGGATTTATTGATTTTTCGTTTATGCATTTGGATTTGGAATCTTTTGTAGACTAGGTTTTATTTTTGTTTGATATTCAATCTATCTTGTTTTTGCTTGGTTTGTAGGTGCATGATAACAAGAAGCAAGAGTTTAGACAACTTTGATCTACACATTGATATTAGCCAAGTTGAGAAGCAAGGTAGAGTAGCAAAAAAAGGAAAGAGAACGTATAGCAATGGAAGCTAACGTTGGTAATGGTAATGACGGTAACCGCCAAGTTAATGAAGTTGCTAGAAATGTGGATGGTAATGGTAAAAGAGTACCCCTTCATGCTTTCATGCTCCTAGAGAAGAAAGGAGAATTGGAGATTTCGATGAACCACTCCCTAATGGGACTAGAACCGGTATTCGCCCACCACCTTGCGCTAACAATAACTGGGAGATCAAATCGAGCTTGATCAATATGGTACAAAAAAATCGCTTCTTTGGTCTACCCTTGGAGCACCCTATTGAGCATCTTGACAACTTCGATAGATTGTACGGAACGGTGAAGATGAATGGCGTTTCCGAAGATGTTGTGAAGCTTACTTTGTTTCCATTCTCTTTGGGAGACAAAGCTAGTCAATGGAAGAAGAGTGTAGTTACATCTTCCATCACTACTTGGGAAGAGTGTAAAAAGCGGTTTTTGGTCAAATTCTTCTCCAATCAACGCACCATGAGAATTAGGGCGATATCACGAGCTTCAAACAAGGCCCAACGAAGCTCTATATGAACCATGGAAAGATTGAAGGGTTATACTAGGTCTTGTCCTCACCATGGAGTTCCTATGGAAGCTCTACTTGGAATCTTTCATAGAGGGATTGAAGAAAAGTATTACTTAGCTTTCAACATAGCTAGTAATGGAGACTTTGGAAGCTTGACTATAGAAAAAGGAGAAGAGCTCATTGAGAATCTAGCTCAAAGCAATCAAAGCTACAATAGGGAGTATGATAGATCATACAAGGAACCTAAGAATGAGCTCAAGAGTAAAGATCAAATGATCAAGGAGATGAGTGATAAGCTAGATAAGCTTATCCTTGCTTGTATGAAGCAAGTCCACTATGTTGGAGATTTTGATGGAAACCAAGAGATGGTTGTTGAAGGAGTCCAAGAAGGACAAGAATAGATAAGCTATATTCAAGGTCAAGGGTATTATCAAAATGGATTCAATCCTAACTATAGGTCTCATCCCAATTTGTCCTATAGAAGCACTAATGTGGAGAATCCCCAAGACCAAATCTATCCACCTAAACAACAAGCTTTCATTCCCCAACAAGTTCAAGGATTTGTTCCTCAACAAGCTTTTGTTCCTACCAATCAAGCTACTACCTCTACTCAACCCGCTTCTCAATACCAAGAGCTCAAGGCGTTGGTTCAACGGGTTTTAGATGGACAAATCAAGAGTAATGCGGATATCGCAAAGAGGTTCCATGAGGTTAACTCTAGGATTGATGGAATGTATCAATAATTGGATGGAAAGATTACAAGCCTAGCTTCTCATGTGAAGATTATTGATGTGCAACTAGCACAATTCGCTTCTAGCTCAAAGGCACCAAGCGGTGTTCTACCAGGTAAAACCGAGTCTAACCCTAGAAGCAACATTTGCAATGTGGTTATCCTAGAAGAAGATAAAGGATGGCATTCAAGGTATGGACCTTTTACTACGGAAGATTATGAAGAAGAGGAGCTTTACTTGGAGGAATTGGTTAAGCTATGGAAGCCTCCACAAGAAATGAATGTTATTGTAAAGAAGGAGCACTCAAGGAGGACTAAGCTAGTTAGAAAAAGAGCTATGGAGACTCCAACCTATGAAGATAGGCAACATAAGTTTCAAAAGATCTTAGCTAGTTACAAAAAGGATATGGAGGATATTGGTGGAAATGTGGGGATCGATCTCGAAGCTTTCACGCCTTTACAAGAAAGACCATTGATTGATGTTCATTACTTGGTCGAGAAGGAGACTTTTGGGAGGACCATTTGGGCTAAGACACTATGTTTACCGGTTCTTTGATGACGATGGCGAGCCACTATGTTGCTATCTTCCGTTGCCACCAAAGTTTGTGAATACTTCAAGCAACCGCGCCCTCCGATTCAATCTACCTCGTCGCCTAACCTTCACTCCACCACCACTTGATCACATATGATTCCAAGGTACCACTCTATTCATTGTATATACCATTTTATTTTCATTTGTGCATCTTTAATATTATTTTCTATTTCTTCCTTCTTCGGTTTTGCTTCCTCGTCGAGACGATGAGAAGTAAGTCTGGGGGAGGCGTTGCTAATGCTTAATTTTAGTTATTTTTTTTTCCTTTCTATCATTTTTTGAGTCTCATTGCATGCATTGTATTGTACATATGAGAAAAGTTTGAAAAAAAAATCCTTCAAAATTTTAAAAATTTTCGAAAAAAATCAAAAAGATTTTCCCTTTTCATATAGTTGCATTTCATACATTTGTATGATCATTTAGGTTGCATTGAGCATGTTTTGATTTGTTTTTGAGATTTGTGACTTAGCATTCAATAAGATCCTTAGGATAATGCTAGATATTGCTAAGTGAATTATAGCAATTCTATCAATTTGAACCTAATATTAACTTTAATTTCTTGCTTAGAGACTTGATATGGTTGTTCAAAGTAACCATATACACATTTAGACTTTCTTTAACCCCTTTTTACCACTCTTTGCTAGTCCAAATGGCCTTCCCGATTCACGACATCTAATGTGAATGAGGTTGGTTTCCCATACCTTGCATTACCTTGACCCTTCTTTGAAACCTACATTGATATAAGATTGGAATCCACCAAACTTATGTTCACAAGATGATCAAGAGTTTACAAGCTTGTAGCGGAAGATGAGTGATGATAGAGATGGAAGTGGAGCTTTTGTTGATCGAATCCACGAGCAACACACGAACCAGAATCGTTTGAATCACACAAACTATCTAGATTCGCAAATCAATAGAACACAAGTGAATCCACACTAAAATTCTATATATACGAACACAAAAGAACAAGGAATCCACCTATGAACTCTAATGAACATGAACAAAGATAACTTTGTAAACTGAATAATACTTGATTAATTTCTAAAAGATCGGTGTGTACAAATGAAGGAACAAAAGAGCTTATATAATGCTCTTACAAAGCAATAACATAAACGGTCAAATAACTAATGAAGGAAAGCAAATTATGCAAAATTAATTAAAATGGCCGTTGGTATCTTTACCAAAAAGGGAAGCTTGATGGCACATTTATATCTTGATATCTTGAGAATATCACCATGATTCGTGGGCCTTCTATAAGTCTCCTTTAGCTCCATCAATTCAAAATATAGCTGTTGTAGAAGAATGAGTGCTCTTGAGTCCATGTATGGTATGTTGTGATTCTTGAATGAGCAAGATGGAATCCTCCTGATCCAATGGCTGGGAATTAAGCTTGAGATATGTTTAGGAGCCTCAAGTTGTATTAGAGACTCTCCTGGTCGCCAAACATATGATTCAAGTGTCCCGAACTTGGAAGGTTCGAAATGAGATAAGTGTAGGATTCGCCAGTTTGCAAAATTAGTTCTGATCAACTCCGAACCCGTATTGACCTCAAACCAACTCTCCGTGTGTCTCTGATGTCTCAAGAATATGGAATAAGTTATTTCATAGCTTAATCTCTTCTGGTTTAGTCGTAATGCTCCAGTGAATGCAGGTTGGTCCAAAACAGGTAAATTGTGGTTCACCTGATTTGTAAAACTCATAACTTCTTCATATGAACTCATATCGAGATAACTCCAGCTCCACATGATCCTCTGATGAGTTAAGTTTTTGGAAAAACTTGGTTTGTCACTTAACTCTTCCTGGTTCATCCCGTAGGCTCCTTGGAACTCACCTATGTCCTTGCTGGGTTCTACCCTCATCATACCCTCCCCCTTGACTGAATTTTGTCCTCGAAATTGTAGGATCTGCACAGAGAGAAATCAAGTTAGAATTTTGAATTGCTAGGGAGTTTAGAACCTTACCTTTTATGTTTGTTTGATTGGGTTCATCTGGTGGTTCTTCTTTCAAAAGCATTGATGCAATTACTCCTTTCCACGGCTGTATATTGTGTGCATTGAGCTGAAATTCTCTGTATTCTCCTTGGATTACATTCTGGTCCGTGGCTAAGATGGGGGTCTCTTCTTGGTCCATTTGTGTCTCCTTCATTCCTGGTCCTGTTTCAACACTTTTGGAATAGGGCAAGTGCATTATAACACTCATGTGATCAGTAGAAGTGGCATGAGGTAATTCAGATTTGACCATTACATTGGTAGGGCATGAAACAATGTCTTGTTTCTCTAGATCCGAGCCTAAGTGTGGAAACTGTAATTGATCTTCTCGGATGTTATGCTCCGTTTTGGCCACAAAAATGTCTTGTCCTTCCTCTTTGAGCCTCAACGGGTCTGAATTCACTTGGTTTTGACGTGGTTCTGAATCAGTGCTCTCCAAAGTTGATGTTTCTTAGCGGTCCGTGTGTTCTTTGATGACTATTTCTGTTTTGACGCTTAAGGGCAAGAACAAGTGCAGAAAAGGTTCTTATTAACAAAATTTAAGAAGAGAATCGAGCGCGTGCCAAAACTTCTCTCCACCGGTTTCTCTTGCTCGCCGAGAGGGCAAACATCGTCATGTCTTGATTGGTTCCTTGGCTCTTGTTCTCTTCCAGATCTGCTAGATCTGACCTGTACTGTGCGATGAGTGGTCGGAGCTTCGTCGCTCGTGACGGCCGCGCCTTCAAGTGTAGGGCTCTCTCTGCCATGTTAGTTTGCTGTCGATAGCGGCTGGCCTTGAGTAGAGAATAGCTAGAACCCTATGCTTGCCTCACGATCTTCGACCGTTGTGGATCTACTTGTAGATCTGTCTCCCTCCTTTCGATTCCGACGACGGGATTTGTTTTGTATGGCAGTGGAGCGGTGTCCGCTTGTTGTGCTTTAATTCTCCGTCTATGGCGGTTTCGTCCCTTCCAGCTTTGGAAGATCCGTCGCGCTTTGTTCTTATACCGGTGGTTATGGGTGGCGTTTTAAAGGTCGTCATTGCTTTGAGGACGCATTCGGCTCCTGAAGATAGTCACCTCTCTCGTCACTGAAGGTTTGATGGTATAAATTTGGGTATGGCTAAGAGTTTCTGGTGGTTGATGTGACATTGCTTCTTCACTCTTGTGGTTGGCCTTCTCTCCACCTTTTAAGCTATTGGAACCTCACTCTCTTAGTCCATTCCAGATTTGTCGTTGGTACAGGGTAGTGCCGATTGATGAGTAAAGGTCTCATCTTTGTCGATTTATTCCGATGATGTGGTGGTTCCTCTTGCGGTCTCTCTGTTGTCGACAGCAACAGTTACCGCTGGAGTTCGTCACAGTGGTATCTCGGATGTGTGTTTTCTTCATTGATGATTCTTAGGTTGCTTATCTCTCCTTTTGGTGAAGTGTTGTAGGTTTTGTGCTTTCACCGCTGGTGTTAGTTACGTTTCCTTGGGTATGCTTCACCTTTATATTGATCAAGACGGACATGAAATTGTGATTTGTACGGATGTGTACGGTCATTGTACAATCCGTACCATCTTTAGCAGCCGTACATTCACTAAATGAAGAAGGTTTGAAGTCATCCAAATGGAGTAAAGGAAGAAGGAAATAGCCGTTGGATACTTTAGCAAATGTTACCGTTTTGGGATAAGATTAAGGTAAGGACATAAAGTGGTCCTTACCTTATCTTTTCACCAACCATTTAAAGAAAGTGTATAGGTTCATGATTTCTCTTTTTGCTTTATATATGATGTAAGATCCTTATCATTATCCGTCTAATGAGAAATGAAAACTATTTTTCACTCTTTTCTCTCTTGAATCTTTAAACTTTCTATAGAAATCCTTAAGCAATCTCTAGTAATTTCCGCATATTCTCTCATGGTATCATAGAGCTAGGTTGCGTTTTTGGGTTTCCATTCATACGATTCTCTTCAATCTCTTCCATTCTACACAAATCTCCATTAAATCTTCACATCACAATCCTTTGTTCATCTCAAAATCTCACCTTTTCATTCTGTTTTTTTCTCTCACAAATTTTTGTTATTTGAACCGTTCAAAACAAAGATTCAAAGCTTTAACCATCCTCTAAGGTTTCTTTAGCCTTTCTCAAAGTTCTACAACAATCTCAAATCTTTTTCATCAAGAAATGGATAACTCCAAGGTTATGGTGATTCCAGTTACTCTTAAAGGACCAAACTATCTTCTTTGGTCAAGAACAACAAAGATAGCTCTTTGTGGTCGTGGATTGTGGAAACACATTGAACTTGTTGCTGAAGTAGAAGAAGAAGACTCGAGTGATGATGAAGAGGCAGTAGCTGCGGCTAAACTTGTAAAGGAGGCTAGGTGGTTCCGAGAGGACCAAACCGTTCTTGCCATCATCCAAAGCTCTCTTGAAGCTTCACTCCTTGAAGCATACTCATTTTGTGAAACCGCAAATGAGCTTTGGAAAACTCTCAAGAACGTCTATGGTAACATATCTAACCTCTCTCATGTGTTTGAAGTGAAAAAGGCTATAAATGAGTTGAGTCAAGAGGATTTAGAATTCACTACACATCTTGGGAAGTATAAAGCTCTATGGGCTGAGTTAGAAATGCTTAGACCAAATACTATGGATGTTGTGGTCTTGAATGAAAGGAAGGAACAATATAAGGTCTTTGGTTTATTGCTCACTTTGAATCCGGTCTTTAATGATCTCATCAAGCACATTCTAAGAGCTGAGAATCTCCCTAGCCTAGAGGATGTATGCGCCCAAGTTCAAAGAGAACAAGGGTCACTTGGAATGTTTGGTGGTAAGGGGGAGCTTCCTACTGCCAACAAAGGAGTATTTAAGGTTGAAGACCGACGATCAAAGGTGTGTGAGCATTGCAAGAAGAAGGGACACTCCAAAAACAAATGTTGGTTCCTCCATCCACATCTCCGGCCAAGCAATGGTCCAAGGGAACCGAGAGCTAACATCACTCAAGCTGGTCCATCAAGACAAGAAGAGGAGTTAGCATCCGGGGACTATGTGAGGAAATCAGACCTAGAGGCACTCATCAAATCCATTGCCTCTCTCAAGGATTCCGGTAACAAATTCTTAACTCAAACACCATTTAGCTTCTTAACTCATAAACCAACTAGTAAGAGTGCTTTAATTGTGGATTCGGGTGCTTCTCATCATATGATTAGTAATGAATCTTTACTAAGAAATATAGAACCGGCTAGTGGTAATGTGGAGATAGCTAATGGTGATAGAATTCCTATTAAAGGCATTGGTAATTTGAAGATATTTGATAAAGAATCTAAAGCTCTTTACATGCCAAAGTTTACTTCTAACTTGTTATCCGTTAAGAGAACCACAAATGATCTTAATTGCTATGCTATATTTGGTCCTAATGAGGTTTATTTTCAGGATATTAAAAGTGGTAAAGTGATCGGAGAAGGGGGAAGCAAAGATGAACTCTATGTGTTAGAGAATCTTTCACCGACCACTTCACAACATCATTTCAATTTCAGCTCTTGTTTAGATGTTTCCAATAACTTGTGGCATGCTAGATTAGGTCATCCTCATTCTAGAGCTCTTAAACTCATGCTACCTAGTGTTTCATTTGAATCAAATAATTGTGAAGCTTGTATTCTTGGCAAACATTGCAAAACTGTTTTTCCTACTTCTACTACAATATATGAAAATTGCTTTGATTTGGTTCATTCGGATGTTTGGACTTCTCCTTGTATTTCTAGAGATAACAACAAGTATTTTGTTACATTTATTGATGAAAAGTCTAAATACACTTGGATTACATTGCTTCCATCTAAAGATCGTGTGTTTGATGCATTCATGAATTTTCAAAACTATTTTGTTAACCAATACAATGCAAAGATCAAAGTGTTTAGAACAGATAATGGAGGGGAGTATACAAGCAACAAATTCAAAGAACACCTAACAAAGCATGGAATTCTACGTCAAACAAGCTGTCCTTATACACCACAACAAAATGGTGTTGCCGAGAGAAAGAACCGGCACCTAATTGAAGTGGCGAGATCAATGATGTTTCATACTAATGTTCCCAAACGTCTTTGGGGTGATGACTGCTTACTATCTCATCAACCGAATACCAACCAAAGTCTTAGAGGACATCTCACCATTTCAGGTATTAAAAAAAACAAAACCCTCTCTTGAACATCTTAAAGTGTTTGGATGTGTTTGCTTTGTGATGTTGCATAGGGATATCAGAAACAAGCTAGAACCAAAGAGTGTCAAGAGTATGTTCCTAGGCTTTTCTACAACACAAAAGGGATATAAATGCTTTGATCCTACCAACAACCGGTTGTATGTTTCAAGAGAGGTTAAGTTCTTTGAAGAACAAGGGTACTATGATAAGAAGGATTGGAATGACTTGAAGGATTTGGCTGCATCAACAAACCGTGCCTCAAGCTTAAGAATGCTTCTTGAGCATTTTGCCGACTCCAACAACAACAACCAATCAAAAACCAAACCAGACCAAGCATCTGATGTTCCAATCTCGGAAGAAGAAGAAGAACTTGAGATTGGCCAAGGAGAACCATCTATGGCAGAAAATGAGGTTACTCAAGAGCCAGAAATAGAAGAACCCGAGGCTACTCAAGGGACAACTATACAAGTGCAAGCACCTACTCTTAGAAGGAGTTCTAGGCTTCAAACTACTTGTCCCACACCAAGTCAGCCAGTCCTAAGTAGAAGTGAAAGAGAAAAGGGAACAAGGGTCTATTACAATAGTGAAGTTGTTGCTCATCCTATTCAAGCCGTGTGTTCTCTTGCCTTCATACCTGCGGATCATCAAGCATTTCTAGTCAAGATTGATCAAGATATGATCCCTAAGAGCTATGAAGAAGCTATGGAGAGTGAAGAATGGACAGAGGCAGTTGATGATGAGATAGGAGCAATGATGAAGAATGAGACTTGGTATGAGGCTGATTTACCCAAAGGGAAGAAAGCTGTGAGTTCAAGGTGGGTATTCACAATCAAGCATTTGAGCAATGGAGACATAGAAAGATACAAGGCTCGTTTAGTAGCTAGGGGATTCACTCAAACCTATGAAGAAAACTTCACGAATACTTTTGCACCCGTTGCCAAGCTTCATACGGTTAGAGTTGTTCTCTCTATAGCTACAAACCTCTCATGGGATTTGTGGCAAATGGATGTGAAGAATGCTTTCTTACAAGGAGAACTAGAAAAAGAAGTGTATATGACTCCTCCTCCGGCTTTAGAGAAGACGGTTACTCCGGGAAAGGTTTTGAGACTCAAAAAGCTATCTATGGGTTAAAGCAATCTCCAAGAGCTTGGTATAGAAAACTAAGCATGACTCTAATGGAAAGAGGTTTTGCAAGATCAGAATCTGATCATACTCCCTTTACTCTACACGGATCAAAGGGGCTAGTTGTGGTTTTGGTGTATGCGGATGACTTGATCATAACCGGAGACAACAAAGAAGGAATCCAAGACACTAAAGACTATCTCAATTCTGTGTTTGACATAAAGGATCTTGGAGAACTCAAGTATTTCCTTGGAATTGAAGTGTGTAGGTTCTCGGATGGACTCTTTATCTCACAAAGGAAGTATGTCTTGGATCTACGAGGTGAAACAGAAATGATGGAGGCAAAACCAGCCAAGACTCCTCTTGAAGAAGGTTATAAAACTAGTCGGATTGGAGAGAAGGAAGACGAGCCGTTTGAAGATGCATCTAAGTATAGAAGACTAGTTGGGAAGCTCATCTATCTCACTCTCACTAGACCGGACTTGTGTTTTGTGGTGAATCAAATTAGCCAACACATGAAAGCTCATATGATCTATCATTGGAGTATGGTTGAAAGGATACTTAGATATCTCAAGGGAAGCTTTGGCCAAATCATTTGGATGGGAAAGAACAACAACACTGACTTAGTTGGATATTGTGATGCAGATTGGGCTGGTGATAGGAATGATAGGAAGTCTACAACCGGCTATTGCACATTCATTGGAGGCAACTTGGTTACTTAGAAGACTAAGAAGTAGAAGATAGTGTCGGACTCAAGTGCAGAAGCTGAATATAGAGCAATGAAGAAGCTCACAAATGAACTTGTTTGGCTTAAGGGACTACTTGAGTGTTTAGGCTTCAAGAATGATGAACCGATCACTATGCATTGTGATAACCAAGCCGCCATCCACTAACTCGGTGTTTCATGAGAGAACAAAGCACATTGAGCTTGATTGTCACAAGGTTAGGCAGAAGGTGGAACAAGGGGTTATTCTGCCATGTTGTACAAGAAGTGAAGACCAATTGACGAATATCTTCACCAAGGCCGCAAGTCTTAAGGTTTATAATCACATCTTTAGCAAACTAGGACTTGTGGACCTTAATAAAACTTAATCAAGTCCCCTTCCATGGACATCACACTCTTTTTCCCTTTGCATAGTTTTATCCCAAGTGGTTTTCTATGTGAAGGTTTTTAATGAGGTGATGCTTCATGGACTTCCAAGCTTACGTCATTTATCATGGACTTAAACTTGAGGGGGAGTATTGATCAAAAGGGACTTGAAATTGTGATTTGTACGGATGTGTACGGATTGTACGGTCATAGTACAGTCCGTACCATCTTTAGCAGCCGTACATTCACTAAATGAAGAAGGTTTGAAGTCATGCAAATGGAGTAAAGGAAGAAGGAAATAGCCGTTGGATACTTTAGCAAATGTTACCGTTTTGGGATAAGATTAAGGTAAGGACATAAAGTGGTCCTTACCTTATATTTTCACCAACCATTTAAAGAAAGTGTATAGGTTCATGATTTCTCTTTTTGCTTTATATATGATGTAAGATCCTTATCATTATCCGTCTAATGAGAAATGAAAACTATTTTTCACTCTTTTCTCTCTTGAATCTTTAAACTTTCTATAGAAATCCTTAAGCAATCTCTAGTAATTTCCGCATATTCTCTCACTTTATCTGTTGATTTGGTTGGGGCTCGGCCTGGTGTGAGTTGTGTCTTGCTGAGCTTGGTTCGTAGTTGTCACTTGTGGGATTAGTGTTTAGTTGCTTGCGGTCGCTTTGTAGCCTAGAGGAGCTAGTAAAGCCAATTGGTGTTCTTTGTTGTGTTTTGATTGTCTTATTCAGCTCTTCTTGCAAACTTCAAGTGAACTTGGAAGAGTGAGCTTGCATTGATCGCTTTCTTTGGCTCGGGTGTTTCTTCTTTGAGTTAAGCTCATGGTGTCTAGGTTCGAGTCGCACTCACAAGACGAGGGGATATTGTGAACGAGGACTGGAATTGTCACCTTTGACGACTCTTCTTTGGACTCCCTCTGAAAGGCTTCTAGTGTCGCGGTTGTTGCCAAAAACAACTAGCTTGTTTCAAGTTTTGTTTCAACTCAGCATTCGGCTTTAGAGAGAACAATTTTCATCATCATCACTTTCTCATTTCTACTGGCTTCGGCTTGTGTTGAGTGTGACAGACTAAAAAACATATTTCTTTATGTTTTAATGTTTTTATCTTTTTTGCCATTTAATCATACTCTAGGTTTATAATGTGAATTGTAACCCTGAAATGTTTTCATTTTAATGAAATATTTACATATTTAGAAAAAAAAAAGAAAAAAAAAGTGCAGAAAAACAGACATGGAATCACTATAAATGGATTGAGACGAATTAGACTGAACCGTTTCATTTGTAGGGTATGAGTTACGGTCTGGTTCTTTGATTGCTTGCGGATCAAGCAATGAGTTGGAGCTCATATCTTCTTTCTCATTCATGGCTTCTTGGGCACGTTCTAATGGTGCTGCATTGATAGTGGAGAGCTCCTTAATCTGCTCAGAGGTTGCTAGTTGATTTTCTCCTTTCCTGGTTGCTTGTGGTACAAGTTCTTCGCATTGTAATATGTTTAATGTTGATGCCTTCTTGCTTGGACAATCTTTTGCAATATGACCCTCTTTCTTGCATTTGTAACAAGTTAGCTCTAAGGGATTTTTAAAAACAGAGGACTTACCTTGGTGCGTCACGCAAAGGATTTACTCTTGTTGTTTGTTGTTTCTCCATGGTCTTTGGCTGCATGGCCTTTGGTTCAGGCTGTTGTGGTGGTTCGTGCTCCTTGATGGGTTTTGAATTTGTGGTATTGGGCACGTTTGTTGTGGTTTCTTGGGGAATAAGGCAAGGCTTAAGATTGTACTTTGTCATTCTCTGTGAAGGAATTTGTATTTGAACTCCTCGTGGGCATGCGCTTGGTATTAGATTTCCTGTGACAAACTCTTCATAAATGAATCCCTTGAGGTCGTTCCACAACCAATCTGGTATAGATTCGGCATTTTTCCTCTTTGATCCACCATGTGTACGCCTTCCCGGTGATTGTTTTGAAAGGCATGTGTCATCTTGTCCTCTTCTGGAATTTTGTTGCACCCGAACCAGTCTTCAACGTCTTGTACCCATTTGTAATACGTCTTGGGATCTCTATTTCTACCTGAGAAAAATATCAGATCATCATCTTCAGAATCATCGCTTTCATACCTTCCTTCGCAGTAGATCTAATCTTTGGTTTTGTTGATGTATGTGCGTTCTAGTGGGTCTGGTTCCATGGCTTCACGTTTAATTTTCCTCTTTTAAACTGATTTGAAAATCAGTCTCTTCACAACATGATTCACCTTCATGGTCTTCTTCTCCATAGTTTCCATGGTCGCCTTGTTGATGCCTTTGTTCATCTTCAGAATTGGTATGAGAATCAATATCTTCTCTCCATGACTCATCTTCTCCGTTGTTCCAACTCTTATGGTTAGGGGCACCTTGGTAATGGTGTGCTTCATCTTCGAAATTAAGGTTTGAGTACTCATCTCCAGGCCATGGTGGTGCTTTATAATCAGCCTCGTCATTAAACCAATTCTGGCTTGGTTCTTCATGTGAAATGCCGACCCCGATCACTTTGAGCCCTAAGTCTCGCGCCATAACTAGTACAACAAGAAACAAACATGCATTCACTGAAAAGGGAAAAAGAAGGGGTGAGTAATTTAAATTACCAGGTGAGGAAGTTACCCGCAGGAACTCCGATACTAGAAAACAATAAACGGTCAAACATACTAAACCCGAAACAGATCAAGTAACAACCAACTTATTACTATCAATCATGACACTCATACTTAACATTCATTACTTAACACTTCTATAACTTATTCGTTCACATTCTTTACTCATTCTTTAACCTTCTTTACTTTACATATATATATACATACTTTTCTTCTTTACAGACGGCAGAACCAACCCCTTTCACGCGTTTTGGGTATGTCCTCCCCGTCACTAGCCCTCTAAGGCCTCATAATCCATGGACTACAACGGGCTAACGTTTGTTGATCGTCCGTAGTCCAACACGCAAGTTCTACAATGGGCTAACGTTTTCTGATCGTCCGCAAAACTATATATAATAACTAACAATCTCAAGCAAATATACTTTTAATCTTAAATTTATTTCTTTAGCAAATAATTACCACATATCAATAAATTCTTACAATCAGCAGGCATCAAGCACTCCTAGACTTAGCATATAAAACAACCATCAAATATTGTATTCTTAGACCTAGCATTTAAAACCAACAACGTCAAACATTCTATTCCTACATTTAGCATGCATGAACACCTATTGTCAACTAGTACCGAAGTAACATAGATCCCACCCTACCTTAGCCTTAACGTATACAGAGTCTCTGAAATTAATCCACTTATCATTTGACAACAACTTTTTCTATTAGTCCATAAAGTGCCTGCAAATATCCAGCTCATTCCGAGCTCAATTGTCCAACCAACGACATAACTCATTAAACTTGTCGTACAATAAAACTGAACCAAACACGCTTAGAAACACATGAATAAATGGCAAACTAACCGTTCATTTCAGAATCTGACCGTTGATTCAAAAGTTGGTATTGCCATGAACAACTCCACGAGTTTACAGATCGATCAGACGTTATATGATCCTCCAAACGGACTCTCCAAATAGGTACGTTGAAACTGATTATGGACCAGGCAGTTTCAAGTGGTATTGCTGATTCTTGCGCAACAAGCAGGACTCACCACATCCAAAGTATAACTCCGATAGAGATGATTGACCCCTACATGGCTTCACTGAAATGTCCTCTGTCATAAACTATCATCTCCATGACCATAGGCATTCTGATGTGATGGGAATAATCCTCCGGAAACAGCAGCTTGAACTAGAACGAGACAGATCTGCCTTCCGCCATGATATTCTCTTCACCATGTTTTATCATTGAGCTTCATTCTTTCCTCTGCTTAATCTCTGCCTCACGAAGTACTCATCCTCTTTTGCCTCTTTTCTTTTCACGGCAAAGGGAATCCTTCTCTTAGGGTGTTGACTAACTTTGGTTTAATCCTTAGTTAAACAAAAACTAATGGGCTTTGAGGAAGATAAATTATTAATGGATCTAATTCTTTTTAGATACTTCTTTATCGGCTTCTCACTTGACCCATTTATTTACTCAGTCTGATATATATTCCCGTACAAAAATTTTGAATTCCCGGGTCAGGGCAGTGACAATTCTCCCCCACTTATATGGGATTCGTCCTCGAATTTGTGGCATGAGGTACCTGGGCTCTACTCCTAATGGTGCTTCTACACATTGCTAAACCATCATCACTTTCATGTCACACTATCCCAAAAATAACCATTACATCTAGTAGACATTCCAGTCGCTTTCTACGCTTATTTTCCTCATGGGGCATTGCTTACTCCAACTTTACATTTATGTGCAACATTTATACATAACACATATCCTTAGTATCCAACCTCTCGGCTACAATCCCAATTCATTTCCAACTCATTTCATCATCTATATGTTCCCTTATACGATCTATATACTCCATTGCAAAAGTCTTCATTTTTCCAAGTTACAGTTCACCTCTTTCAATTCAATCTTCACTTTTTCTCCGGGTAAAAAAATTTCATGATAATAACGGACCTCATTCTTTTTCATAAGCAGCTATACTTACTCTACTTCCTCTCGTAGCAACCATTCTCTTCATTCTTGATTTTTTTTGAATTTCTTATCTCCCCCACTTTGGATTAAATTGTATCTCGAAGGGTTCTACTTTGATGTAATCTAGTTTCACTTCCTGAATTTCTGATCCGGTCATCAAACTTAACCTTATTCCCGATGCAGGAAAAATTCCTACAACCCATCACTTCGTCTTGGTTACATCTCCATTGCTTAATCTCACAAATCCGAAGACCATTTTTAGAAAGATCATCCCATTTCCATTCTAGAAGGTAGTCAAATATGACCGTCCACTAGTATTCTAGTATGGTCTCATTGTCTTAGTTCATAACCTTTTATTCTTATATCATTCTGGACTAAGTTCCATTACTAAGACTTTTACACGTGCAGAACAATTACAAAACATGTTGTTCTCCATAAAATCTTTTCACTTATCCAATTTCAATATTACTTATCCTATAAAGAATAGTCCATAATCCCACAAATTTGTAGGCATACATTTGCCTTTACTTACGTAACCGAGAATGGACTTTCACATTTCAGTTAGCAGTAACTATAATTAGTAAGCCGTCCTAGCTTGTTTAGCATTGCAGTAGAACACCCAAATGTGAATAAAGCGTTAACATGTTCCCGCCATTATCTTACCGCGCCATTCAATTTATTTCCAATGTTATGATCATTTTTTCTGTACCGCCATTCCTTCATTTCACCCACTAACTTTTGATTCCCTTATAGCCTTTGCACCACAAACATTCTTAATCATCATATGACATCATTGAATGATATCCCACCCTTTCAGTCTATCTATGAGTAATCCAACTCTTGTCCATGTATTCATCATGTGCAATATTTCTCTATTACCTTTCCAGTCAGCTGGATTGTACTTCCATTACAACTATTACACTTGCAAACTTCCTTAATCAACAACATGTTGACGCATGATGACATCCATAACTTTTATGATTTTAACAATCCTTAACTCTTAGGTTTTGGACCACCACTCTTTCTCTTTCTTTCCTTGTCGTTAACATCCTTAACTCTGAGTTTTGACCACATATCTCGTTAGATAGAACTCATTTCCATCAACACCGATGTGATGCTTCCCAAACCCCACCATTCGATTTTGGTTTCAGGCTTTCTTGCGTCTTTTCGTAAATACTTTCTCCATTCCAAAAAGAAATCCACTTGAGAATCAGTTCTTAACCTTAGGCACAATAACCAGTATACACGGTGTCTTTTACCATCTTTACTAACTAGCTGAAGATGGTAAGCCTCGCAAAACCTTGAGCACACATTTTTCCGCCGGACATCCATTGTCTTCGAAAATAGCTACATTACAATTGATTATAAACTTAGCTCCAACTTTCCATACCATTTCTCAAGCATCAAGTTAATGAACCTTTCTCCACATCTACTTTTTGCAACTTGCTTGCATCGTCTTCAACTTCTCTAATCATTCCATTGTTGCCGCTCATATAGTTCCATTCTTCTTCTTTTTTTTGTCCTCTTCATGATTCGCCTCTAGACCGCAACACTTGTTAATTCACAACTCACACTAGGGGTGATTGTGACTTTGAACCAAATGCTGAACGACACTCTCCTAGCCATAATAGACCGAGACTATTTCCTTAAATTAAACCAGCAAGCACAAATAACCTAGACTTCTTCAATCATCCTAAGACTCACAAGAAGACATGACAACTCTAGCGCGAGACCAAAGATACCCAAAGATCATTCCCCATAAAACATTTCAAAAATCATTTTAAAGTTTCCGGAAATATTTTTAAAACATTTTTGAAAATATATGGTATCCTAGGACAGTCTTCCGGGTCAGAACCGGCTTGGCTAACCTAGGCTCTGATACAAATTTTGAAGCCCCGACCCCGATCACTTTGAGCCCTAGGTCTCGCGCTCTAACTTGAAAAACAGAAAATAAACCTGCATTCACTGGAAAGGGAAAAATGAGGGGTGAGTAATTTAAATTACCCAGTGAAGAAGTTACCCGCAGGAACTCCGATACTAGAAAATAATAAACGGTCAAACTTACTAAACCTAAAACAGATCAAGCAACAACCAACTTATTACTATCAATCATGATACTCATACTTAACATTCATTACTTAACACTTCTATAACTTATTCGTTCACATTCTTTACTCATTCTTTAACCTTCTTTACTTTACATATATATACATTACTTTTCTTCTTTACAGACGGCGGAGCCAACCCCTTTCACGCGTTTTGGGTCTGTCCTCCCCGTCACTAGCCCTCTAAGGCCTCATAATCCATGGACTACAACGGGCTAACGTTTGCTGATCGTCCGTAGTCCAACACGCAAGTTCTACAACGGGCTAACGTTTTCTGATTGTCCGCAGACTATATATAATAACTAAAAATCTCAAGCAAATATACTTTTAATCTTAAATTTCTTTCTTTAGCAAATAATTACCACATATCAAGAAATTCTTACAATCAACAAGCATCAAGCACTCCTAGACTTAGCATATAAAACCAACATCAAATATTCCATTCTTAGACCTAGCATATAAAACCACAACGTCAAACATTCTATTCCTAGACTAAGCATGCATGAACACCTATTGGCAACTAGTACTGAAGTAACATAGATCCCACCCTCACCTTAGCCTTAAATGTATATAGAGTCTCTGAAATTAATCCACTTATCGTTTGACAACAACTCTTTCTATTACTCCATAAAGTGCTTGCAAATATCCAGCTCATTCCGAACTCAATTGTTCAACCAATGACATAACTCATTAAACTTGTCGTACAATAAAACTGAACCAAACATGCTTAGAAACACATGAATAAATGGTAAACTAACCGTTCATTTCAGAATCTGACCGTTGATTCAAAAGTTGGTATTGCCATGAACAACTCCACGAGTTTACAGATCGATCGGACGTTATATGATCCTCCAAACGGACTCTCCAAATAGGTGCGTTGAAACTGATTATGGACCAGGCAGCTTCAAGTGGTTTTGCTGATTTTTGCGCAACAAGCAGGACTCACCACATCCAAAGTATAACTCCGATAGAGATGATTAAATCTTTCATGGCTTCACTGAAATGTTCTCTATCATAAACAATCATCTCCATGACCATAGGTATTCTGATGTGACGGGAATAATTTCTGGAAACAGCAGCTTGAACTAGAACATATGAATATATACTTTAGCAAAATTCTGGATTCACAACAAGGATTGCGGCTCAACTTTGAGATCAATTTCCCGATTGATCTTACCTTGGAATTGCAATCGGAGAACTGCTCCAGAAACTTCACAACGAGATCTTTCAAACAACACCTAGATCGTACCCTAGTTCCCCTGGATTTGTCCAGAAAACTTCCGCAAGGTCAGCTAGTCACAAATTCGTTCTGCACATATCAGTCCTAGTAAAACATCCATAACTTTCACTACAAAGCTCCAAATGACAAAATGTAAAGAGAAAGAGATTGAAAAGTTTTCTGTGTATTAAAAAGATGAATTGTACAACAATTTATATTAGTTCCCACGAAACAATCTGGGAGAATCTATACCTATACATGACTCAGTTACAACAGAAACTATATCCCTATATTGTAGCCTTGTTGAATGAGATCGTAACAGAGGAAGAGATATATCTTTGAATTAGTGAACCGATCATAACCGAACTCGGTTACTAATGAACCACATCAAACCAAACTCCAATACCCTCCCTCAAGTTGGAGCGTACAAGTTTTGTATGCCTAATTTGATGCGAAAGTCTTGAAACCCATCACGATCAATCGGTTTTGTGAGTATATCTGCCAACTGTGATTTGGAGTCTACATGTCGCAGACCAATGTTTCTTCTAAGAACTTCATCACGGACAAAGTGACAATCGATTTCCACATGTTTAGTGCGCTCGTGGAAAACGGGTTTCGTAGCAATATGAATTGCTGATTTGCCGTCACAAGCAACAATCATAGGTTGATCATGTCTAACACCAAGAGTATTCAACACACGTTTCACCCAAATTAACTCTTGAGTAAGGTAAGGTATTGCCCTATACTCTGCTTCACTAGAGGAGCGACTTACAGTATCTTGTTTCTTCGTCTTCCAAGAGATTGGTGATTCACCAAGTTGCACAAAGTACCCCGTAACAGATCGACGAGTTAAAGGACAGCTCGCCCAATCCGAATCACACCATCCTGTGATCTGAAAAGTACCTTGCGAACGTAACAAAATTCCTTGACCCGGATCAGATTTAAGATATCTAACAACTCTCAATGCTGCCTCCCAATGATCATGCTTCGGTTGTTGCATAAACCGAGCAAGAACATGAACCGAGAAAGCTAAGTCAGGACGTGTTACTGCCAAATAAATGAGTCTTCCAACCAACCTTCGATACCTCTTTGGTTCAGTTAAATCCGGTGAGGTCGACAAAGCTAAATTGTGATTTTGTTCCAGCGGAAACATAGCTGGTTTTGCCGCCAACAAACCAGTTTCCATGATGATATTCAAAGCATATTTTCTCTGACAAAGATAAATGCCTTTATCACTTCTAGCAACTTCAATTCCCAAAAAATACTTCAAAGCTCCTAAATCTTTCATACGAAAGCAAGATGATAAGTAGTCTTTAAAATCTTGTGTTGCTTTCACATTGCTTCCTGTAATTATCAAATCATCGACATATACTAGAATATGTATGCGAAATTCATCCTTTTCCAAAGAGAACAAAGAATAATCATCCGAAGCTTGTTAAAAACCATATTCTTTTAGGGCCGTCGAAAGTTTTGCAAACCAGCATCTTGGTGCCTGTTTCAAACCATAAAGTGATTTTCTAAGCCGACATACCTTATTTTTATCAAGAGAGTGAAAACCAGGAGGCATACGCATATAGACTTCTTCTTTCAAATCTCCGTGAAGAAAAGCGTTATGTACATCCATCTGATGTATCATCCACCCTTTCTTGACAGCCACATCAATAAACAATCGAATTGTTCCCATCTTTGCAACCGGAGCAAATGTTTCTCCATAATCTTCTCCTTCAATTTGGTTGTTGCCCAAAGCTACCAATCTCGCTTTATATCGCTCTACTGTTCCGTCAGAGTTAAACTTGACGGTATAGACCCATTGGCTACCAATAGCCTTCTTTCCCGGAGGTAAATCTTCAATTATCCATGTTTGATTCTCTTCTAAAGCTTCCACCTCAACTCCCATAGCATTAAGAAACCGTTCATCTTTCATAGATTCTTTGAACGATTTAAGGACTTCAGTATCGAGAATTGAGGCAACATAAGCAATGTGTGTTGCGGAGAAACGATGACAATCATCATACATTGATATTGGGTATGCAATATCATGAGACAATATCTCCTGTGATTTGCTCATAACGGAATTGACGACATAACTTTTAAGTTTTACCGATGGTTGTTTCTTTCGTTGACCTCGACCTCGAACCGTTTCTGGATTTTCAGGCTCTTCAATTGTCGGTGCTTCTAGTGCAGATTTAGTCAACGATGAAGTCACATGTTCTGTAATGGTTGGCTGAGCTAATGGTTGTTCAATTGGGCCCATATTTCTTGAGGAACTTTCTTCAACAACCAAGTCTGGTTGCACATTAGGCCCAATACGCTGGCCCAACTCCTCCTCTTGTATTAATCCCTCTGAAATTGGAGCCCACAAAGCTTGTCCATAAGCTTCATCGTTAAAAGAAATTGATGTCTCTGCAGAAAAAGGAAATTTCGTTTCTGAGAAGACAACATCTCTAGACACAAAGAATTCCATAGTTTCAAGATCATATAACCTCCATCCTTTCTTTCCATGTGGATAACCCACAAATACGCTTCGTCTGCTTCTTTCTGCAAATTTATCCCCTCTTCGATTCTGATTGTGTGCAAAACACAAACTACCAAAAACCCTTAGATTGTCATAAGAAGGTGGTTTCTTATACAATCTCTCATATGGTGTAGTGTTTTGCAAAAATGAGCTTGGCGTTCTATTGATTAGATAACCCGCGGTTAAAACGCACTCTCCCCAAAATTCAATTGGCAAATTTGCTTGAAATCTTAAAGCCCTTGCAACATTCAATATGTGCTGATGCTTTCTTTCGACTCTTCCGTTCTGCTGCGGAGTCCCCACACACGACGTTTCATGCATAATCCCATTCTTTTGAAAGAAGTCAGTTAAACACAAGAACTCAGGACCATTGTCACTCCGAACCATTTGCACTTGTGTATCAAATTGACGTTCTGTCAAAGAGAAGAAATTTTTCAAATGTGAAGATGCTTCGCTTTTGTAATTCAACAAATACAACCAAACTGCTCTCGAGTAATCATCAACTATCGTCAGAAAATATCTAGCTCCCGAATGTGAAGGAGTTCGATAAGGACCCCAAATATCAACATGTATCAACTCAAAAATCGTAGAAGTTTTATTCAAACTTATTGGGAAACAATCTCTTGTTTGCTTAGCGCGGAGACATATTTCACACGCTTTATTCAAATTTGCTGAAGCAATAGAAACAAACGGAAGCAAACCCACTACTTTCGCAGACGGATGACCCATCCGATTATGCCACAGCTCAAACGACTCCTCCTCCTTCGTTGTGATTGATGTTGCGATCTCCGTACTGCGAAAGTGAAACGTCCCTCCAACACGCTTACCCGCTCCAATCACCATCCTCGAAATGCGGTCCTGAACAACAAGGAACTGATCAGCCATCTGAACTACACATCTATTTTCATCCATCAATTGTCCCAAAGATATCAAATCTGACTTCAATTCCTCAACATAAAACACTGACTTCATAACCAAATCATTACCAAGGCGTATTGAACCTTCTTTGAGAGAAACTTGTTCTCTTCCATCAACCATAATAATTAAAACCGGAGCCATATCTCTTACATTTGATAAGATATCAAATCTACCTGTCAAATGATGAGATGCCCCAGTATCCATTATCCAAGAGGGAAAATAAATCTTACCCGAAAGTTTTTCGCTCTCCTTTTCCTTTCCAGCATTGAGAATGCTCTTGATCATTCGCCATTGTTGTTCGCTCAAACCACTCACACCGTCACGGTCCATATATGTGACTACATGATTGGCTTGTTCACGAGTGTGAGCTTCCAGATTTGGAACATAAACCTGATTAGCATACACAGGTTGTCCACGTCCTCTACCTCCACCCGAAGTAGATGCTCCACTCACATTTGCACCTCCACGACCCTTTCCTTGCATGGTTCTACTTCTAGGTCTATCTCCCCACCATTCCGGATATCCAATCACAGCATAACAACTCTCTGAAGCATGACCACTACGATTACAATGCTTACACAGAATGGTATTGTCGGCACGGAATCGAGGCCTTGACTGAACCGCAAAAGCCGTTACCTCTGGTCTCTCCTCTCCATTGGTACGAAGATCCTCTTCTTGCCTCACGATATTGTATACCTCTTCAAGTGATTGAACAGGTACACGAGCAATAAGACTTGATCTCACAGCACGAAACTGATCATCAAGACCAAAGAGGAATTGATGTACCTTGTCTTCCTCACGATCTGCCTCTTGTGCCGTTCCAAGATCGCAGACACAGTGTCCACACTTGCAGGTTCTCAAAGGTCGATGGCTAGCTAAACTATCCCAATTCGGTTTAGTTTACCAAAATAAGCTTCAATTGCTAGCCTTCTTTGTTTACAACAAGCAAGTTCAGATTTGAGTTGTTGCAATTTGGAACCATTCATAACCAAGAATCTTTTCTTCAGATTCTCCCACAAGTCTTTTGCTACATCTCTATGAGAGATGCTCGAACGCAGCATTGGGTCGATCGTCATCTTTATCCAAGACACCAGAAGTGCTTGAATTGTCCACCAGTCTTCAAGATCGGGAGAATCATCTGCTGGTTTTGAGATTGATCCATCAAGAAATCCGAATTTCTTTCGGGATGTCAGTGCTATCTTCATTCCACAAGCCCACTCATCGTAGTTTGTACCCTTCAAAAGTGGATGAGAAATAACAGCTCCAGGATTGTCAGTCGAGGTCAGATCGTAGGGTGAGATTGTTCTTCTCACTTCAGTTGTGGTCGTCGCAGTTGGGTTCGGGTTCGTCGTTGTGTTCGCCATTGAACGTTTCAAAGAAAGAAAAAAATTTCAGGCTCTGTTACCATAAAGAGAAAGAGATTGAAAAGTTTTCTGTAAATTGAAAAGATGAATTGTACAACAATTTATATTAGTTCCCACGAAACAATCTAGGAGAATCTATACCTATACATGACTCAGTTACAACATAAACTATATCCCTATATTGTAGCCTTATTGAATGAGATCGTAACAGAGGAAGAGATATATCTTTGAATTAGTGAACCGATCATAACCGAACTCGGTTACTAATGAACCACATCAAACCAAACTCCAATAAAATGCTTTCGGCTAAAGCTAGATATAAGAGTTGACTACTTACTCATAAAGTTTCGTTCCGTTCTGATCAGATTTACCCTTCCGTTTATCTCCTTTCCCAGAACGAGACAGATCTGCCTTCCGCCATGATATTATCTTCTCCATGTTTTATCATTGAGCTTCATTCTTTCCTCTCCTTAATCTCTGCCTCACGAGTACTCATCATCCTTTGCCTCTTTTCTTTTCACGGCAAAGCGAATCCTTCTCTTAGGGTTTTGACTAACTTTGGTTTAATCCTTAGTTAAACTAAAACTAATGGGCTTTGAGGAAGATAAATTATTAATGAATCTAATTCCTTTTAGATACTTCTTTATCGGCTTTTCCCTTGACGGATTTATTTACTTAATCCGATATATATATTCCCGCACAAAAATTTTGAATTCCCGGGTCTGGGCCGTGACACTTCACACTCCGATTCAAAGGGGCTGGATGCGTATAACCCTTCTTCATCTTCAGAGTAAGCTTCCATGGCGTTTCTTCTTGTTGCCTTCGGGAATACTCTCGCAGGAGAGAAAAAGGAGAAGAAAAACGTATCAAGACGTAATCAACAATTAAAGGAATAAAAGTACAGAAACTATGGAATTTTTTTTTATATATCTCCTTTTACGAATTGATCCAAATTAAATTCGAAAATCAACAAATAATTAAAAATAAATCTGATTTTTTTATGGGGTTTTCTGTATGGAAATTCGAAATAGATAACAAACTGAAGCAAATAACTTTTTTGTTTAATAGTTGAAACAAAACGATTTTTATTTTGGGTTTTGATTTTATGAAAATTAAATAATAAAAACATAAAATTGAAAAGATAAAGATAAGATGAATACAACCACGGTTTGATAGGAGCTTTTAGGCTCTGATTGCAAAATGATATAAGATTGGAATCCATCAAACTTATGTTCACAAAATGATCAAGAGTTTACAAGCTTGTAGCGGAAGATGAGTGATGATAGAGATGGAAGTGGAGGTTTTGTTGATCGAATCCTCGAGCAACACACGAACCAGAATGGTTTGAATCACACAAACTATCTAGATTCGCAAATCAGTAGAACACAAGTGAATCTACACTCAAATTCTATATATACGAACACAAGAGAACAAGGAATCTACCTATGAACTCTAATGAACAAGAACAAAGATAACTTTGTAAACTGAATAATTCTTGATTAATTTCTAAAAGATTGGTGTGTACAAATGAAGGAATAAAAGAGCTTATATAATGCTCTTACAAAGCAATACCATAAACGGTCAAATAACTAATGAAGGAAAGCAAATTATGCAAAATTAATTAAAATGGCCGTTGGTATCTTTGCCAAAAGGGAAGCTTGATGGCACATTTATATCTTGATATCTTGAGAATATCACCATGATTCGTGGGCCTTCTATAAGTCTCCTTTAGCTCTATCAATTCAAAATATAGCTGTTGTAGAAGAATGAGTTCTCTTGAGTCCATGTATGGTATGTTGTGATTCTTGAATGAGCAAGATTGAATCCTCCTGATCGAATGGCTGGGAATTAATCTTAATATATGTTTAGGAGCCTCAAGTTGTATTAGAGACTCTCCTGGTCGCCAAACATATGATTCAAGTGTCCCGAACTTGGAAGGTTCGAAATGAGATAAGTGTAGGATTCGCCGGTTTGCAAAATTAGTTCTGATCAACTCCGAACCCGTATTGACCTCAAACCAACTCTCCGTGTGTCTCTGATGGCTCAATAATGTGGAATAAGTTACTTCATAGCTTAATCCCTTCTGGTTTAGTTGTAATGCTCCAGTGAATGGAAGTTGGTACAAAACAAGTAAGTTGTGGTTCACCTGATTTGTAAAACTCATAACTTCTTCATATGAACTCATATTGAGATAACTCCATCTCCACATGATCCTCTGATGAGTTAAGTTTCTGGAAAAACTTGGTTTGTCACTTAACTCTTCCTGGTTCATCCCGTAGGCTCCTTGGAACGCACCTATTTCCTTGTTGGGTTCTACTCGGTTTGAGATCTCATCTTGTTGGACCTCTGGTATAGCTACTGGTCTGATAACCTCATCATACATGTATTTTCTTGAGTGAGGCCTCATTTTTGAAAATGCATACGCAAGTAAAATCTTGAAAGATAGGAACAACAAAGAAGTGCTTTCATTTAGAGCTAGTCTGGTTTTAAGACTAGTAATAGGTTAAGATTTGTTGTTCTTATGGGTTGGGTTTGGTGAGTGATTTGGTGAGCAAAAGAATTCAAGTTTAAGAGTGTTCTACCAATGTCCAGTTTTCTTGTACTACGATAGCGCTAATCGTGTGCTACCAATGTCCAGTTTTCTTGTAGTGAAAGAGTGTTCATCCTAAATGAAAAGGAAGCCAAAGAAAGAAAAGAAGTGGAACTACTCTAGGAAGAGGGATTTTTTTGTTAAAGTTAAAGAAAGACTCTAGTGTTTGATTATGAAAAGAAATCCCCTCTATAAGCTAGAACCCAAAAGAGCTAGTAGGAAAGTATAAAAAGAACCCATAGAGGAAAGGATTTGAGAAAGAAAAGAGTCTAGCAAGTAAAGAAAGATTAAAAAAAGATTCAATGAGGCTTAGATCACCAAAAGAAAGAAGAGTTTGCAAGCTCATGGGTAGAACTTAGGAGTTCAAAATCATTATGGGTTGGGTAGAATGGAATCACTTGTTTGTATGCATCAATTGTTCCATTTCTTCCTTGCTTTTACATGATGTTTTGCATTACCATTTCTTGAGTGTGAGTCACCTAAAAATGTTTCATAACCGCCTTGTCTTTCTCATTTAAACCTTCGTTTACCTAGCCTTGAACATTGTTTGATAGTTGATAAGCAAGACCATGCATTAAATCATTAATGAATGTTAAAGAGTTGGTGGATAGAATGATATGTGAATGCTTTGATCATTGAGTCTAGAGGCAAAAGATTGGAGTAGCGATAGATTGCGAGAAGATTGATTGAGTTTAAAGCGCTTAGCGATAGCTTTGTATTATCTTAGATGATGGTGTTGAATGCTTTGTTTGAATCCCTTTGTTTTATTTTCGTGTTTTCAAACCTCTCCATCGGTTTGCTCTCTTTGTTTGCTCGAGGGCGAGCAAAAGACAAGTCCGGGAGAGTTGATAAGTCCATAATTTGCCCTTTCTTAGGATGCATTTTTGTAGTATTTTGAGACATTTAGCTTAGGTTTTATCCGTTTTCCTTTCTTTTTCTGTTCCTTTTAGTATAGATCGAGTTAGAGTCCAAGTTCTTGTTTTGTTGCATTTGCATGCATATTTCTTGCATTTTAGGTACAAAAAGGAGTCTTGGATCAATGGTGGAACCAAAGGAAGAAGGAATCAAGCAAGTAGATGAAGAACAAGAAAATGAGCTTCTGGTGGTGTCCGGCCCGACCAACAACTTGGGCAGCCGGTCGGGCCAGAAGCCAAGCGGAGCGCAAGAAAGCTTATGGTGGTCGTCGGCCCGACCAACAACTCGGGCAGGAGGTCGGGCCAGAAGTCTCCTCCTGCGTCCACTTTCAGTCTTATCCACATTTGATCGGGTTGACCAAGTACACTTTTATTTTCTTATAAATACTCTCCGTATGATTAAAAACCCTAAGCTTTAGCCTCTCTTCTATTATCCTTTGTGTAAACCTAAAAACCTTTGTGTTTTTGATGATTTGAGGTTAAAGTCTTCATCTTTTTATGATTTAGCAAAGATTATCTTGTTTATTTCTTTAAGTCTTTTCATTATGTATCTTATTAATCTTGCTTTATGTGTTTTAGATATTATTAGTGAGCAGTTTCACTAATGGATCTTGAGTAGGGAAGATTAAGGTTGATTCATGTTATATTAGTGATGCTAGGTTGTTAGTCTTTAATATTTCAATGATTACAGAGCTCTTAATGCTAGATTATGAAGTAATTACCTCAAATCTAGATCATGGTCTTTTCATGCGCGGAAGGTGTTTGTGGAAATGTCTACAATAACTTTAATCATGTTTTACTCCTCTTAGCCAATGGAAGTTGGTGTCTAAGGAGTCTAGTAAGCTGATATGAACATGTTCATTAATGATTCTTGATTAATCTTTAACAAGATGGAAGTTTATGTTAGATTTTGATTAAAAAATGGATTAGTACCATGGAAGTGGGTTAATCTAGACTAAATGGATTCATGCTTTGAAATTAGCTATCTTTAGTTGTTGTGCATCACTATCTTAACTTGTTTCAACCTAAAGCAGTCACCTTTATTCAAGATCCATGCTTTAATCTTATTGATCATCAAGTTTGAAGTTTGTTGACTTTTTGTTGACTTTCGTTGACTTTTGTTAACCTTTCTTAAATTGCATTTTTAGCTAGTTTTACTTTCATTTATGCATTGTTTTCCTTTACCCTAGTGTTTTGCATTGTTTAAGTTATTGCATTTTACTTATTACACTATTTCATATTGTCATTACATTTAGTAAAATCGAAATCCAACCTTGAAATTGGATTCACCTAGCTTCATTAGTTTCTTGCATTCTAATTGTTTAAGAATCACTAATCCTTGTGGAAGAATTACCTTTGATTACTACATTGATTTCACCATGCACTTGTGTTGAGGTTTTAGAACTCATAGCACATCTTTGAGCATTAGCATTGTTCATCGCTTTTTATGTGCATCACGTGGCGAATACAATTGTAGAAGAGATCGTCCCAATGGTAATTATGTACTCTCAATCTATTAAGCTCTTACCTAAAAGGTAATTCCGCTAGAGGAGGAGCTGGAGGATGAGGAACTGCAAAACAAAATACAACACGAATGTGTTAAAAGAAGCATCATGTAAACCGAAGTGCTACATGCATGCAAGATTTATGAAAATCTACCCATCGAAGGATTCCATCGACTATCATAAGTCTTAGTGGTATCCCAGACCGAAGCGTCATTAACCTTCTCAAAGAATTATCGGTCAAACCATTTGCCGATCTTACCTTTCAGCTCGATGAATTTACATCCAACCTTCATATTGTTGTAAAAATGCCCAGGGACCTGACCCTCCTTCATCATCGAGATCTGTTCATACTTTTTCGACAGAAAAGTTATATCGAGCTCGGCGCCAAGCACAATAAGTTCCACAAGATTACATATCGCGACCATCGTCATTTGCGAGAAGCAGATGTTCCTGTTCTCGTAATATTTTAAGAAGACATAAGGCAACGGGAACCACATGAAACAATCCACGATCATTTGCTCATGAAGACATATGCAACCCGCTGGACAATCCCATGGACGTTCATGGGGTTCAGGGGCTAGGAATTCTAATTCCTCCGACATACGGCACACCCTTCTCATCGATTCCAATGACTTTTCATCTTGAAAGCGAAGGGGAGATTTTATAAATCTCAAACTGAGATGCAAGAATCTCTTGAACGACATGTTCTTGGCCGATCGATGCAATAATCTCTTGAACGACATGTTCTTGGCCGATCAGTTCACATGGAGGCTTTTCACCAAATCCATCTCCAATACGATTGCTCGTACCGGTGACCGAAGTCGAAGTACTTAGATCTTCACCGACTTGCCCCGAAGTGGTAGCACCGCTCGGCGCTAGTCTCGATGAAGATACTTCAGCCTCCATCGCAAAAGAAATAAGGTTAATAGTTATCAGAGAAGTCTCAAGGTTAACACCGAGGGTGGTCGTTCTTTCCGAAGAAATGGAAGAAGATGAAGGTTTGGATCTTTGTCATGGCGTAGATCGAAATCGTACGAAGCAGGAGATAAACCCTAAAAATGCATATGAGTAAGGAAAAGAGGAGAGAAAAGGGAAAAAGAAGATTTTACCTTGTTCGGACGAGAAATAAATAAGGAAAATCCAAGGGCCGAAAGATCCGGCATTTATATTCTAAGGTGAGAATACCTAGAGTAATGATTAAACCTTGGGGGCGAGTGTGAGCGAACCGAGACGTCTATTCATTCTCCTTTCAAATAAACGGTCCAGAGCATGCCACGTGTAAAGGCAAAACGATGTGTCAAGTCAAGATCTGAATTTGGCAAACCTTCTTCAGTACGTTTCGGCCGAGCTTACTAACGTAATACTCGCCAAACTCGAGGGCGAGGACTATTAACCGGGTTTAGCACCCATTACCATACCCGACTCAAATCCGACCCGATATGGAGTTTCGGGAAACAACGCGGAGAAATGAGCCAAAGAGGATCCATCAAGACAATTCGGCCCGTTAAGGAGCATCAGCCAACCTAGGCAAATACAAGCAAATTGAGAGATTTAACTCGGATAAAAAGAAATACTTAGAATTAGTATAACTTTCTTTTATCTTTTATAAGATTTTCCATTTATCTTTTATGGTTATTTTGACCGACTTTGTACTTGTATAAATACTTGTGGAAGCCAATACTCGCACAATTAGATTTGTAAGGATTTCGTAAAGGAAGCAGAGATTTCTAGGTTAAGCTACGAAAGAGAAACGATGAGCAAAGAGAAAAAAGTTTGTTATTGGTGTGAATGCTTTTTTCAATAAAGTTGCGGATGCCTCTCAAAAGGGCTTGTACTTTGATATATATATAGCTTCATAAGTCGGTTAAGGCTTTCCATAAAAATAATGTTAACTTTCCCAAGTCTTCGCGGATTCCCTTTTCTTTATGTCAGTCGCGCTGAAGTGGGATACGTAATCGGACTGGGCCTTAACGCAGAGAACCTTCTGGAGTCTTCGTCGTCACTCTGGCAGATACTTCGGTGGCCAGACACGTAGGTGTCCAGACACATAGGTGTCACTGTGTCCTCGTCGGCACAGTGTCATCGTCGGCACAATGTCCTCAGTGGCTTTGTGACTTCGCTGATACTGCATTCTGCTGCGAGTAGAGAAGACCCAAAAGGCTTCCTTCTTGGACGGGGAGGACTTAGGAAAGGAGAAAGACTTCGTCTTCCTGCTGAGAAATGACTTGGGAGAGCCATACAACACCTTGTACGTTAACGTGATTCCGCGTCCATGCGCTGTGCTTGCATAACTTTGTACTTCAACGTTGAGCGGGTGAAAACCGACCCTAACAGTTATCCCCCTAACTCGATAGTGTCAGTGATAACAATATTGAGTTAAGGACTAGTGGGTGTCGATGTTGCAGTTCGTAGTTATGACGTTACTGTTAACGTGATATTGTAAGCTTGGGCCATTGGTAAGCATCGATACCGTAAGCGTAACGCTTTGACTAATGAAGTTTTTAAATGTAGTGGAGGATGATTCTCGTGTTGGAGATTTTAAGACTCCATGTTTTCATGAAGATTTTAAGACTTCGCGCTTTACTTGATGAAGCTGCTGCTGAATGTTTTTTTTGTTTCCAAAGATTTTAAGACTCCGCGTTATTGATGTCAACGACGTGTCTTGCAACGGAAAACAAATTGTGAGAGTGGTACTGTCACTAATGAGTCCGGGACCCGCTAGTGAGATGGAGAAGAAAGAAAATCTTTTCACTTTTTGAAAAGCTAAGATTTTTTTACCTTCTCTCTCTTCACTTCCTTTCTTATCCACACATTCTCTTAGGGTTTTGCCTCTTACTCTTCTCTCCATTTTGAGCCGCCGCCGACATCATCACCACCGTGTCACCATCGTCGCGCCTCCGTCGTGTATTTTCCGGTGAGTTTTTCTTCTCTTTCCATTAAGGTTCTTTAGATCTCCAAAGCTTTTTAGTCATCCAAGTATAGTAGATCCACTTTTGATGAAGAACAATCTTTTATTAGATCCAAGAACAAGCTTTGATTGTTAATTGCTCCATGAATCTAGTTTGGGTTGTGTAGATTGTAGAGGATCCTTGAATGCTTTTGTTGAAAACTCCTAGATTATGATCTTGGGTGTATTGGCGATGAAGAAGATGTGATCTTGGTTGAATGTTGAAAACCCTTGGAATTTGTTCTTTGATTTGGCTTGATGTAGGTGGATTCGGTGTTAATGAAAACACGTGATGGTTGTAGAATCTCCATGCTCAAACCCGGCAAATGTAGAAGACACGGATCCGACGTCGATGACGTGTTTGACCGTCGAGGACCCGACGTCCCCAATGACTTTGACGCTGACGATCTGATGAGCTTGTCACTCACCACCGAAGACGTGGGGGGTCACCAACTCCGCCGATGTCCCAAGGAGCTTTCCTCATGGTTCCGACGATTTGCCACCGAAGGCCCGTCATCACATCGACACTGATCGCCCGAGTTCGTCGCGTGCATACATCGGGGTCAACGATGACTCGAGCTTCTCGCGTGCTCACGTCGGGGTCACCAATTACCCGGAAAGATCTCCCAATGTCGAGGACCCAAGGAGCACACAGGTCACGTCGGGGATACACTATCCTGATGTCATTGGTGTCCCAACGTCTCAGCCCCCGACGTCGATGCTTTAGCGCGGAAAGACCTCCCAATGTCGAGGACCCGAGGAGCACGCATGTCACGTCAAGGGTACACTATTCCGATATCATAGGTGTCCCGATGTTTCAGCCCCTCGACGTCAATGCTTTAGCGTGGCATGTTAGCGGTGAGGATGTTGACTGCTTGATCTTTCTGAATGTTGTTGATCCAGGGCTCCTGCCTGGCAGCGCCGATGCCCCGTTGTCTTCACCTTCTTACTCTTTGTTTGATTGGCAAGCTTCTAGTGAGAGAGATGATGAGGGCATGCTTGACGAGGTCGAAGAGACGAAGAAGGCTGCAAAGAAGCGAAAGGCGAAGGTTCGTCCTTACCCTCTTGGGTCTACTCTTTCGGATGCAGTGTCTCCGGAAGAAGTGTGGGATCTCAGAGGAGATTGTGCTGGTTGTTGCTGACCCTGCTGATAGGGCTGACGCCCCGCCTCTTGGGTACTTCACTTTGTATGGGAACTACTTTGACTAGTGCCCGCTTTAGTTCCCGTTGCCTAGGTTCATTATGTGTTTCCTAACGGCATACAATGCTTCTCTTGCTCAGGTTAACCCTAGAGATCGCAGGCATCTCATCAACGTCTATGTGTTGAGAAGAGAGTGTGGTGTCAAGATCACCATCGAGCACTTTTTGTTTGCTAGATTTCAGAGTTCGTGATCGAAGATAGGAACTCAAGTATACTGTTACCAACAGAACGAAAAGGATACTCATCGACAGCTTTCCAAGCAAAGATTACCACTTTGAGGATCATTTCTACGTCGTTGAGATTTCAAAAAGACTGTTGAGGCAGATTGTATTACTCTTGTCAAGACAAGATGAGAGGAAAGAGGTAATTAACACTTAGTTTCTCTTTATTTCCCTTCTTGTTTTTACACATGTTGCCTCATATGTTGATTCTTTAATTATTGTCTCTTGTAGTGAAGCCAATATTTCCTGCAATCCCTGTTGGCATTGTTACCGCTATGCACAAAGCTCTCGCCTCCAGGAATGGTGATTGGAGGAGGTCATTTAGTCGACAAAGAATTAAGAGAGCGCTTGCTGCGGTGGTCATTCCAGGAAAGATTCTTGGCCAAGGTGGGGAGAGGTTGTAATCTAGCCAGAGAACTTCCCTTAAGCATCAGAGGCAGCGAGGTCATCGGGCACCGCGGCGCCAAAGAATGTGGCTCCAACGTCGGCGGCGACGTCTGTTTCATCGCAAGAGAGGGCTTCGACAAGTGCAGCGCCGAGGACTCTTGCCGCTTCGGTCCTGCGCCCTCACTCTTCTTCTCTTACTCCTGACGAGGCTGCAAGACTGCATGAGTAGTCACATAAAAGAGCTCTTTTTTTAGTGGCAAAGGAAAAGGTGTTGCTTATGGAACCCCTTCGAAGAGACAGAAAGTGGACACATCCCCAGCAGCTGGTGCTGCTAGGGCTGCACCGGCGAGTCGTGATGCTGCAACCTCGGTCCCTCTTCCACTAGTCAGTGGGCTGCTTCGCGGGGAAGCCTATGCAGCAACGAAATCCAAGACTTGTGAGGTTTGATTATTTTCTTACTTAGCATTTTTCCTATGCCTTAGCTTCTTTTTGTTTTGATATTATATCTCCTTTCCTTGTAGCTTTTCCTCCACTTAGACCGACTGGTTGGTGACTACGATGAGGATGTTCGTTCCATAGATAGTGAGCTTTGCGAGGCAGGAGAGGCCAATGCCGCCCTGCAGTCGAGGCTAGACGTGCTTGTTGAGCGGAACGGGGTTCTTGAGAGCGACACTCTCTCTCTGTGAAGAGGAGCAAAAAGGAGTGGGATGCTAAGTTGGTGAAGCTGAAGTTGAGATGTGCTAAGGACGAGGATGAGATAGCCTTGTTGAAGAGTCAACTTACCTCGGCTAGTGATCTTCAGAACACTAGGGTAGATGAGGCCGTTGCTAGGGCGAAAGACGAGATGACTCACAGCTTGGAGGGGCGAGTTAGTGAGGTTGTTGGGTTACTTGCAGAGATTGGCGGGAAGGCTCAGACCAACATGTTGGATCTTGCTGAGTTTAATGCGAACCTGGAGTTCATCGAGCTTCTTCAGGGATCGAAGCCACCAGACCTACCGACTGAGGTCAAGGCGCTGCATCATCGAGAGGTTTCGATTTACGAAGTCCGTGATGTGTTTGCGGATTTCCTCACCAGAGTGAGGAGGGTACTAGAGATCCCTGAGGTTTCTGCTGCAACCGTTGAGGTAGTCGCTGCCGACGAAGACGATGACGAGGTAGACGACGACGAGGATGGTGACAAGGAGAGTGATGAGGAGATCGATGACTGATTGACTTTCTGGCTTTATGCTTTTGTATTTGGATTTAGCCTATTTTATGACTGTTGTCTATGACTTTCATATGATTTTCGGATGTGGTTATCCATGACTTTTGGTAATAGTGTCGGATGGTTTGTATCCATGCTATGATTATGTTTACCTTGCATTGTAGCGGATGTAGGATGATAATGAATACGGCATTCATTTCTTGCCTTTCTTATAAGCTAGGCTCATTTTGTTCTTTGATAGATCATAAGAACTCCAATAGTAATGATACTAGTTTTGTTGACTAAGTCTCATTGTAAGTTGGAGGTCGTTTATACTCGAAACGCCTTTGGTAGGGTAGCAAAATTGTAAATGCGTTAATGCTCTGCTTCTATTAACGTTGTTGTTGGGTTTGTGATCTACCAACGTTGTTGTTGGGTTTTCTCTAATGGTGTTGCTCTCTGAACACGTCTGTCCAAGAGCAAACACACCCTTTGCTTTGACAAATGCGTTGCTGGGTTTTCAGAATGATTATTCACTTTACAAACTGAATAACCATTGGCAGCTGCTTTTTACCAACGGTGTTGTTGCATTTTTAAATGATCAGCCAGGCTCACTCGCATAGATACTGAATATTATAACTTATATAGCGCGCTTGGGATCCGATGATGGATGTCTTTGTGTTCGGGTTCACACATCATTGCTGAGCAACGGTTGTGGAATGAACTTGATTGCAAAAGCTTTAAATAATCCATAGAGGATGTAACTGATGAAGTTCGTGCGACTTGTGTCAAGTGTCTGACCTCTGAAGAGTTTGATAAAAATGGGAGTACGCGAGTATACATACCCCACTCCGCCCCCCCCCCCCCCTTTTTAGACGGAGGAGGGCAACTGAACTCATCCAGAGATAAGCTGCTTACGTACCCTTTGCAGGGATCAAATTGCCCCGTAGTTCGTTAAAGCACACACTCACACACTCTCCCCCCCCCCCTCCCCTTTTGACGGAGGAAGGCAACTTAACTCGCCCGGAAACAAGCTGCCTACATACCCTTTGCAGGGATCAAGTCGCCTCGTAGGCCATTGCAAAAGCCTCCAAGGAGGACTAGTGATAGTACCTCTTCAAGTGCTTCACGTTCCACGAATGGAGGATTGGTGTGTAAGGTCCTTCCCAGCTAGTGTAACGTCCAGGTTCATTTTACCGGACCGGTCAACGCCGGCCAGCAAGCCGAACCCGTAAGGCAGCCAGGGTCATTAGTCAAAAGCTCGTCCAACACTCAAGCCCAGCCGCCTGGGAGCATTAATGCCCAACCGACCTGATTCTAAGGCTTTGCAACCACAGCCAACTCGGTCGGGTGGGTTTGTCCCGGACTGGTCCATGCATCATTATCACTTGATAATAGTTTTAGTTCAAACACTTACTCATATATATAGTTTTAGAGTCAAACGTTTACAATACATATACTTTAGGGATTCGATTTTCAAAACATACATAATACAATAATAACTTTGCAAGAAAATCGAAATACTCATTGCCTGACCGGCCTAAACGTCCAGCGGCCCACTAAGAGGTTTGCCCGACTAAGGTAACCAGCAACAAATATAGTGGGATGAGTAATCTAGCATTACTCGGTGAGTTAGATCATCTAAATAAATACCAGATGGAAAACCCTCTCAAGTAAACCCCATATTCTCGTGGATCATACAATCAAGCACAGAACACATAAAACAAGAAGCAATTACTTATGAACGATGCACATGATCTAATGCAAGTCTTAAATGCAAATGATATGACTGGTATGTCACTTGTAAGGCCCACAGTTCCATCGACCGTTCTCAGAAACCCGCAGAAAACCGCAACCACATAAGCCTACGATTCCCCCGGCCCCCGTTGGGCTCATACACCGTCGTGTATTCACTTTACAGGACCGGTCAACGCCGGCCAGCCAGCCGAACCCGTGTGGGCAGCCGGGGTCACGCATCAAAACGTGATTCAACACTCAATCCCAGCCACCCGGGAGCGTTAGTTCCCAACCGACCTGATTCTAACGCTTTGCAACCACGAGCCAAGTCGGCCGGTTGGTTTGTCCCGGACTGGGTCATGAATCAGTATCACTTGATAATAGTTTTTAGTTCAAAAAATTGATTATATATACATATAGTTTATAGTCAAAAATTTACAAACATATACTTTACGGATCCGCTTTTCATAACATACATAATACAATCTAGTCTTTACAAGAACATCGAAATACTCATTGTCTGACTTGCCTAAACATCCGGCGAATGCTAAAGGCTCGACTATGGTTACATGCAACAAATAGAGTGGGATGAGTAATCTAGCAATGAGTTAGACCTACTAAATAAGTACTACACAGAACCCTCCCCAAATACCCCAAACTTGCTATTCTCGTGGATTCGTACAAGCAACACAGAACACAGAAAGCAAGAAGCAATTACATGAATGATGCACATGTTCTAATGCAAGTCTTAAATGCAAATGACCTGACCGGCGCGTCACTTTAAGGCCTACAGTTCCATCAACCGTTCTCAGGAACCCGCGGTCCACCGTAACCACACATGCCTACGATTTCCCCGGCTCCCCCGTTGGGCCCATACGCCGTCGCGTATGCACGGCCAAGGGAGCTACCCCAATACCATCCGTGCTTTCATGATCAGCCCTAAGCATACGAGCGTCGGACTAACCATGTTCCATCTAAGAGCGTTGAACCTTCCACAATAACAACATCTAATGAATGCATGCTTATGACCTATTCTAATGCAACACAGAGACAATCAATTTTCGATGCAGACTATGGCTAACTCATCTCCAAGTCCTTTACTTAGCAAACCTCACCACGTTCTACCAAGCATCCCGGTACCTAAGCCCTAGTGTAATTAAGAAGCCCTTCCCATCCTCGATCACACAGACGCGGTTATGCCTGCCATTTCTATCATCTTACTCTAAGCTCCTTATCACTATATGTACCGAGTCTTATCCCACCGTGGATATAACTTGATCCGCAAGCTACTACCCTCATATGACTTAATGAGTTTCACAACCTATAGCCGCATCCTAATGCATAATGATTCCAATGAACCTAACCATTCTGTCATCAATCAAGAGGTTCAATCAATCACCATGCAAGCAAAAAAACAACAAGAATGGATCACACCAGAATATCCCACGGGCCGTATTAGGTACCCATGCACAACTATGAGAACAACAACCAAGTTCCCAACAACAATGAGGTTCCATCATACAACATGCCAACGAGACTCATCCTAACCCGTGGGCCCATCACAACACATCATGCAAGTATTCGACTCATCAATACTTGCGATCCAACTCACCTTGAGAGAGAGAAGACGAATCGGCGGCGGCGGAGATGAGAAGACAAAAAGACTTGACCTCGGAAGAACCTTGCACTAAGAGGTAAATGAAAGGTCACACATTAATCACGAGATCCAAACACGATGAACTCTCGGATCCTTATGTCCAATCGATCCAATAGGCAAAAACCCTAATCTAAGCAATACGAAGTGACACGAAGACTTACCGATGCTAATAGAAGAAGAAGAAGAAGAAGAAGAAATAAGAGACTATGACACCGGAGAAGAAAAGAGGAGAAGAAATCCACCGGAAAAGCTTTTCGGAAGATGAAAGGTCATTGTGGCTAACCACCGGAATCTTCACCGGAAAGTGAAGAGTCACGGCCAGCGATGGCCGGATCTACTAGATCTTACCGGAAAGCAAATTGGAAGATGAAGAGACACGGCGGTCCTCCACCGGAATCTTCACCGGAATCCGAAAGGCCACGACTAGAACTAGTCGGATCTAAACGAATCTCACCGGTAAATAAAGGAGAAGAAAATACAACCGCCAGAATCTACACGGGAGAGAAAGAGGCACGGCGGAGCTTACCAGAAAAGCTCGCCGGAAAAGAGAAGGCTCCCGGAGTTCTTGGGAGAATTCCGGCAGAGTTTCGGTGTGAAAAGAGAGAATGAGAGATTATGAGAGTGTAGGGTTGTATTTATAGGAAAGTGGAGGAATACGAAAAGTTGCGAACGTGTGCATGAGTGACACGTGTCAATGCCGCCCATTTGGGAGCACACGGCAGACGAGGTCTTGTTTCAGACGCGACACGGACAACGAGCCAACCGGTGCGTCTCGGTTCAAGCACGGTCCACGGCTCGATACGAGCCGTCAGACGCAACGTCAGATATCGAGGTGCGTCAGTCTCGGTTCAAGGAACCTGAGCGTATGACTGCCACTTGGCAAAGCCGCGACCATTGACGAGCCAGTGGTCCGCTTATTGTTCACGCGTCAGACCGGTTCTGCACCAGTCCGAGCCTGCGTCCGTCCCATGCGCTGACACCAATCCGGGAACCCTATCCTTGGCGCACGTTCGTTTCACGCGCCGGCGCGGTCTGGTCATGGACATCAGCCATGCGTCCGGCTCCCGCAACACTTCCTCTTCCCATGATCCTTCCCGCAATCACGTACCGATCGTTCCCCGACATACTCTCACCGCGGTCCGTAACACTTCGGACGCGGTACATGTTTTACAGATCAATCTCTGTACCGGATCACACATGACCCGTACTTGACCGTACACGATCTCACTCATCCGATATATGAATCTCACCGAACCAGATCAAGCCCTTGGCATCACACGGAGACTTGGTTCTCATATCCTCAACCGATTCCTCCTAAGGAACACACGAAATTTGGCTTGCCTTGCCTTGTCTCTAGGGAAGTTCTAAGGATTGTGACACTTAGGTTTCTTAGCGTTGACTGCGGATCGCTAGATCGCGTCAGGGATGTTACACCCTCTCCCCCTTACCGGATAGCAAATTGGAAGATGAAGAGACACGGTGGTCCTCCACCGGAATCCGAAAGGTCACGACTAGAACTAGTCGGATCTAAACGAATCTCACCGGTAAATAAAGGAGAAGAAAAGACAACCGCCAAAATCTACACGGGAGAGAAAGAGGCACGGCGGAGCTTACCAGAAAAGCTCGCCGGAAAAGAGAAGGCTCCCGGAGTTCTTGGGAGAATTCCGGCAGAGTTTCGGTGTGAAAAGAGAGAATGAGAGATAATGAGAGTGTAGGGTTGTATTTATAGGAAAGTGGAGGAATACGAAAAGTTGCGAACGTGTGCATGAGTGACACGTGTCAATGCCGCCCATTTGGGAGCACACGGCAGACGAGGTCTTGTACAGACGCGACACGGACAACGAGCTAACCGGTGCGTCTCGGTTTAAGCACGGTCCACGGCTCGATACGAGCAGTCAGACGCAACGTCAGATATCGAGGTGCGTCAGTCTCGGTTCAAGGAACCTGAGTGCATGACTGCCACTTGGCATAGCCGCGACCATTGACGAGCCAGTGGCCCGCTTACTGTTCACGTGTCAGACCGGTTCTGCACCAGTCCGAGCCTGCGTCCGTCCCATGCGCTGACACCAATCCGGGAACCCTATCCTTGGCGCACGTTCGTTTCACGCGCCGGCGCGGTCTGGTCATGGACATTAGCCATGCGTCCGGCTCCCGCAACACTTCCTCTTCCCATGATCCTTCCCGCAATGACGTACCGATCGTTCCCCGACATACTCTCACCGCGGTCCGTAACACTTCGGACGCGGTACATGTTTTACAGATCAATCTCTGTACCGGATCACACATGACCCGTACTTGACCGTACACGATCTCACTCATCCGATATATGAATCTCACCGAACCAGATCAAGCCCTTGGCATCACACGGAGACTTGGTTCTCATATCCTCAACCGATTCCTCCTAAGGAACACACGAAATTTGGCTTGCCTTGCCTTGTCTCTAGGGAAGTTCTAAGGATTGTGACACTTAGGTTTCTTAGCGTTGACTGCGGATCGCTAGATCGCGTCAGGGATGTTACACCCTCTCCCCCTTATAAGAATTCGCCCTCAAATTCTCCACGCTAGGGATCCAAGCAATCCTAACTTTCCCACGTGGCCACGCTCGATTCCTTTGTGATGGGAGTCCTCCAACCCTCCCATCACCTGGTCAAACTTCGTGCCTCGTGATGAGGGTTTCCCTTCTATCCACCACTTGGTCTATCCTTTCACCTCGTAATGAAGGCTTCCTTCCTCCCATCACTTGGTCAAATTCCTGGTTCCTTATGATGAAAGTTTCTCCCGTCCTTTCATCATTTGGTCTGATCTGGTTTGACCCTTGCGTTGGAAGTCTTGCAACTACACATGGCTTAGGTCAAACAAAACAACTCTACCAGAGTCGGATCAGACACTCGCCTCACCTATAGGACTTAACCTAAGAGTTAACGAGTCCTAATCTAGAGCACCTACTTGGCCTGATCCTGGCTTTTATGAAAGCCGATCCCGATACCAACTTGAAAGTTGCGCACCCCCCGGAAATCGTCTTCCCCTGGCGATTCCGCTTACTTAGATGGTCGGGTTTCCAATCCCCGATTGAGTCCTTCGAGTGGGATCCATACCACTCGACTCACCATCGCGCTACCCCTTCCTAAGTTGCTACCCCGCCTAACCTTGCGCTTCAAGGAATTCCTAACTAAGGGTTTCTTGGTCACCATTCTTCTTGAGTCATCCGCCTTGTGGATGTCACCTTATACTTCATTGCATGGGCACCACCTCGCACGACATCACTAGGTGGATTCCAACAGATACCGCCTTGTAGTGCCTCACAGGGGTTTAGGCTACCATCTCACACTATACCATCTTGGCTGACACTGCCTTGCAAGGATACCACCTTGTAAAGACTAAGGTCACCACCTCATGCCACCACACTTGTAGCACTTACGCGGATAGTACCTTGTGCCGCCATAGTACCACCCCGGGTAATCCTGCCTTGAATGGATACCCCTTTGACACCTCCTTGACACCACCTTGCTACTTGATACGAATCACCGCAGTTACTGCCTGGCTGCGCTTGCCATCGTAACATCGTCTTTGAATTCTTCGGCTTCTTGCACGTGAGGGTTAAGGGTTATCCTATTCTAGATCTTTGGGCACAAAGAACAACTGAAGAATTCTAAGGCTAGATCTTTAAGAATCCTAAGGGTGTGAGGTTCTCGTTTCCGGTCTCCTCGGAAGAGAACAAATCATAAGGGATTAGACGCGAAGTCCCAAATCCTAAACTTCCACGAACGGTTTAACCTTACTCCACTAGAACATTCTAACTCGGTCCAAGTCATCTCCTCCGCCTTCGTCCTTTTTGTTGTATGATTTCACCATCATGTTCCATCTTCAATTCTTGCATACTTTCCAACAAGTGTTTTATAAAATAACGAGCAAGCATTCACAATCACAAGCAAACAGACAAACGCAAGCACCAATATGAAAACCAAACATCTCATAAAAATAAAATTCTGGAATGGTTTAAAGTAATGTTGGGGACATCCTTACCTACTAGGAAATCACTTGCGGTCGTTCACAAATCCGGTCAGCATAAACCAAGTCCAAAATAAAATAAAAAGATCTGAAAATAAAAGCAATGTTTCAATTCGTTCAGAGAGAGGAGTTAAAATCCAACTTACCTTGGCTCAAACCTGTTCGGCGATCTAGACCTGGGGCGCCTACACTGGGAACAGAGCCCATCATCTAAAGGTGAGCTAAGGGTCCTAAAGTCTTGAGCATCGTGAAAGACAGGAGTCCGCAAAGAGGAGGCAGCGAGAGAGTAGATGAGAGGCATAGCAGGCGATCGCAAAATGATCCAAGGATCCACATAAAATACAGCCATGAGATCTAGCCACATCAGAATAGATAGGAGCGGGGCGCTGAGGTGCGAAAGGAAAAGTGGCCATCATGTGGTTATGTTGGCCGCAATACCAACAGTGGTGCAGGACCGGTGAGGGAGCTCGGCCTCGACCTCTACCTCAGCGTCCTCCACGACCCCTCAACATAGCACGTCCTCGACCTTGGCCTTCCGTAACAACCTGAGTCACTTGCATCACTGCCCCAAATCTCTTGTACTGCTCTGGCAGATATCTCGCTGTGGGGCTCACCATCGCTGACACCTCACGGCAGACCTGGCTGTAAAAGCTCTGGCCTCCATCTCTCGAGGTGGATGCACAATCTCGTCGAGGCACCGCAGTTAGAACCTCTTCACTTGCAGTTCGCAATCTTCCTGCGGATCTCTCGCTAGCAAGAAACTCTTGAATTCCCTGAGCGGCTCGGGTAGTAGATGGCTCAACAGTGCTTGGAGTCGGACCGAGAGTCATAGTCAAGTTAAGCCCAGGAGCACGAGGAGGACTCCGCTGCTGTGAAATCTCTAAGTTCTAGAGGGCTCGATAAGATTCGGTCCGCGGTACTCCTCCTGCCATCCGTACCCATTTTGCCTCCCAGTTAGCCATAGTGGCCACAACAACATATGGTGAGTCACGACTGACTGCAGAGAATATCGGAAAAAATCTCTATGGACTCCTGGTCCTGGAGGAACCGGAAGAGAAGGTGCTGCGGGAGTAGGACTATCACTACGCTCCAGAGACACGGTATCGTTAAAAGAGATATCAATAAGTACCGGAGAGAGTGGAGCGGGAATAGCTACAAGGTCTTGTGTTACGTCGGGCTCAGCAACCGGATCTTCCTTGGGATCCTCCTCAGGGTCTTCCTCAGACTCGGACTCTGTGGCCCTAGTAGAGGAACCACTCGGTTCAGGCCGAGGTACATCACCACGCAGCCCCAAGCCAATCCTCCATTGTTGAGCGAATATCTCATTTTTCGCGCGCACACGAGCGTCTACCTGCTCGCTGAACTGGGCTATGGCTTGACCTGCCAAACTCACAAATGACATAACCGTGCTACCATCATCATTATCATCAACCTGGATGCCCGCAACCTCCTCAGACGATTCCTCACCCTCCAAGGGATCCATTTCTCAATCAAGCACTCCTCAACGAGTCCTAAATCCTGAATCCAAAGCAAAAAGGGTAAGCTTCTAAAATACTACCTAAAGCACAGACGTTGTTAGACAATGATGTTCTTGCGACTCTTTTTGACTCGATAAAACATTGAAAACATCAAGTGTTTGAGCATGGCAAAAAAACACGCTCTGATACCACCTTGTAACGCACGGGTTCACTGTGTTGGACCGGTCAACGCTGGCCAGCCAGCCGAACTAGTGTGGGCAGCCGGGGTCATGCATCAAAACGCGATTCAACACTCAATCCCAGCCGCCCGGGAGCGTTAGTTCCCAACCGACCTGATTCTAAGGCTTTCCAACCACGAGCCAAGTCTGTCGGTTGGTTTGTCCCGGACTGGGCCATGCATCATTATCACTTGATAATAGTTTTTAGTTCAAACACTTTATTATATATACATGTAGTTTTAGAGTCAAACATTTACAAACATATACTTTACGGATCCGCTTTTCATAACATACATAATACAATCTAGTCTTTGCAAGAACATCGAAATACTCACTGTCTGACTAGCCTAAACGTCTGGCGAATGCTAAAGGCTCGACTATGGTTACCTGCAACAAATAGAGTGGGATGAGTAATCTAGCAGTGAGTTAGACCTACTAAATAAGTACTAGACAGAACCCTCCCCAAATACCCCAAACTTAATATTCTCATGATTCATACAAGCGACACAGAACACAGAAAGCAAGAAGCAATTACATGAATGATGCACATGTTCTAATGCAAGTCTTAAATGCAAATGACCTGACCGGCGCGTCACTTTAAGGCCTACAGTTCCATCAACCGTTCTCAGGAACCCGCGGTCCACCGTAACCACACATGCCTATGATTTCCCCGGCTCCCCCGTTGGGCCCATACGCCGTCGCGTATGCACGGCCAAGGGAGCTACCCCAATACCATCCGTGCTTTCATGATCAGCCCTAAGCATACTAGCGTCGGACTAACCATGTTCCATCTAAGAGCGTTGAACCTTCCACAATAACAACATCTAATGAATGCATGCTTATGACCTATTCTAATGCAACACAGAGACAATCAATTTTCGATGCAGACTATGGCTAACTCATCTCCAAGTCCTTTACTTAGCAAACCTCACCACGTTCTACCAAGCATCCCGGTACCCAAGCCCTAGTGTAATTAAGAAGCCCTTCCCATCCTCAATCACACAGACAGGGTTATGCATGCCATTTCATCATCTTACTCTAGGCTCCTTATCACTATATGTACCGAGTCTTATCCCACCGTGGATATAGCTTGATCCGCAAGCTACTACCTACATATGACTAAATGAGTTTCACAATCTATGGCCGCATCCTAATGCATAATGATTCCAATGAACCTAACTATTCTATCATCAATCAAGAGGTTCAATCAATCACCATGCAAGCAAAACAACAGCAAGTATGGATCACACAAGAATATCCCACGGGCCGTATTAGTTACTCGTGCAAAGCCATGAGAACAACAACCAAGTTTCCAACAACAATGAGGTTCCATCATATAACATGCCAACGAGACTCATCCTAACCCGTGGGCCCATCACAACACATCATGCAAGTATTCGACTCATCAATACTTGCGATCCAACTCACCTTGAGAGAGAGAAGACGAATCGGCGGCGGCGGAGATGAGAAGACAAAAAGACTTGACCTCGGAAGAACCTTGCACTAAGAGGTAAATTAAAGGTCACACATTAATCACGAGATCCAAACACGATGAACTCTCGGATCCTTATGTCCAATCGATCCAATAGGCAAAAACCCTAATCTAAGCAATACGAAGTGACACGAAGACTTACCGATGCTAATAGAAGAAGAAGAAGAAGAAGAAGAAGAAATAAGAGACTATGACACCGGAAAAGAAAAGAGGAGAAGAAATCCTTCGGAAAAGCTTTTCGGAAGATGAAAGGTCACTGTGGCTAACCACCGGAATCTTCACCGGAAAGTGAAGAGTCACGGCCAGCGATGGCCGGATCTACTAGATCTTACCGGAAAGCAAATTGGAAGATGAAGAGACACGGCGGTCCTCCACCGGAATCTTCACCGTAATCCGAAAGGCCACGACTAGAACTAGTCGGATCTAAACGAATCTCCCCGTTAAATAAAGGAGAAGAAAATACAACCGCCAGAATCTACACGGGAGAGAAAGAGGCACGGCGGAGCTTACCAGAAAAGCTCGCCGGAAAAGAGAAGGCTCCCGGAGTTCTTGGGAGAATTCCGGCAGAGTTTCGGTGTGAAAAGAGAGAATGAGAGATTATGAGAGTGTAGGGTTGTATTTATAGGAAAGTGGAGGAATACGAAAAGTTGCAAACGTGTGCATGAGTGACACGTGTCAATGCCGCCCATTTGGGAGCACACGGCAGACGAGGTCTTGTTTCAGACGCGACACGAACAACGAGCCAACCGGTGCGTCTCGGATCAAGCACTGTCCACGGCTCGATACGAGCCGTCAGACGAAACGTCAGATATCGAGGTGTGTCAGTCTCGGTTCAAGGAACCTGAGTGCATGACTGCCACTTGGCATAGCCGCGACCATTGACGAGCCAGTGGCCGCTTATTGTTCACGCGTCAGACCGGTTCTGCACCAGTCCGAGCCTGGGTCCGTCCCATGCGCTGACACCAATCCGGGAACCCTATCCTTGGCGCACGTTCGTTTCACGCGCAGGCGCGGTCTGGTCATGGACATTAGCCATGCGTCCGGCTCCCGCAACACTTCCTCTTCCCACGATCCTTCCCGCAATCACGTACTGATCGTTCCCCGACATACTCTCACCGCGGTCTGTAACACTTCGGACGCGGTACATGTTTTACCGATCAATCTCCGTACCGGATCACACATGACCCGTACTTGACCGTACATGATCTCACTCATCCGATATATGAATCTCACCGAACCAGATCAAGCCCTTGGCATCACACGGAGACTTGGTTCTCATATCCTCAACCGATTCCTCCTAAGGAACACACGAAATTTGGCTTGCCTTGCCTTGTCTCTAGGGAAGTTCTAAGGATTGTGACACTTAGGTTTCTTAGCGTTGACTGCGGATCGCTAGATCGCGTCAGGGATGTTACACCCTCTCCCCCTTATAAGAATTTGCCCTCAAATTCTCCACGCTAGGGATCCAAGCAATCCTAACTTTCCCACGTGGCCACGCTCGATTCCTTTGTGATGGGAGTCCTCCAACCCTCCCATCACCTGGTCAAACTTCGTGCCTCCTGATGAGGGTTTCCCTTCTATCCACCACTTGGTCTATCCTTTCACCTCGTAATGAAGGCTTCCTTCCTCCCATCACTTGGTCAAATTCCTGGTTCCTTATGATGAAAGTTTCTCCCGTCCTTTCATCATTTGGTCTGATCTGGTTTGACCCTTGCGTTGGAAGTCTTGCAACTACACATGGCTTAGGTCAAACAAAACAACTCTACCAGAGTCGGATCAGACACTCGCCTCACCTATAGGACTTAACCTAAGAGTTAACGAGTCCTAATCTAGAGCACCTACTTGGCCTGATCCTGGCTTTTAAGAAAGCCGATCCCGATACCAACTTGAAAGTTGCGCACCCCCCGGAAATCGTCTTCCCCTGGCGATTCCACTTACTTAGATGGTCGGGTTTCCAATCCCCGATTGAGTCCTTCGAGTGGGATCCATACCACTCGACTCACCATCGCGCTACCCCTTCCTAAGTTGCTACCCCGCCTAACCTTGCGCTTCAAGGAATTCCTAACTAAGGGTTTCTTGGTCACCATTCTTCTTGAGTCATCCGCCTTGTGGATGTCACCTTATACTTCATTGCATGGGCACCACCTCGCACGACATCACTAGGTGGATTCCAACAGATACCGCCTTGTAGTGCCTCACAGGGGTTTAGGCTACCATCTCACACTATACCATCTTGGCTGACACTGCCTTGCAAGGATACCACCTTGTAAAGACTAAGGTCACCACCGCATGCCACCACACTTGTAGCACTTACGCGGATAGTACCTTGTGCCGCCATAGTACCACCCCGGGTAATCCTGCCTTGAATGGATACCCCTTTGACACCTCCTTGACACCACCTTGCTACTTGATACGAATCACCGCAGTTACTGCCTGGCTGCGCTTGCCATCGTAACATCGTCTTTGAATTCTTCGGCTTCTTGCACGTGAGGGTTAAGGGTTATCCTATTCTAGATCTTTGGGCACAAAGAACAACTGAAGAATTCTAAGGCTAGATCTTTAAGAATCCTAAGGGTGTGAGGTTCTCGTTTCCGGTCTCCTCGGAAGAGAACAAATCATAAGGGATTAGACGCGAAGTCCCAAATCCTAAACTTCCACGAACGGTTTAACCTTACTCCACTAGAACATTCTAACTCGGTCCAAGTCATCTCCTCCGCCTTCGTCCTTTTTGTTGTATGATTTCACCATCATGTTCCATCTTCAATTCTTGCATACTTTCCAACAAGTGTTTTATAAAATAACGAGCAAGCATTCACAATCACAAGCAAACAGACAAACGCAAGCACCAATAAGAAAACCAAACATCTCATAAAAATAAAATTCTGGAATGGTTTAAAGTAATGTTGGGGACATCCCTACCCACTAGGAAATCACTTGCGGCCGTTCACAAATCCGGTCAGCATAAACCAAGTCCAAAATAAAATAAAAAGATCTGAAAATAAAAGCAATGTTTCAATTCGTTCAGAGAGAGGAGTTAAAATCCAACTTACCTTGGCTCAAACCTGTTCGGCGATCTAGACCTAGCGCGCCTACACTGGGAACAGAGCCCATCATCTAAAGGTGAGCGAAGGGTCCTAAAGTCTTGAGCATCGTGAAAGACATGAGTCCGCAAAGAGGAGGCAGCGAGAGAGTAGATGAGAGGCATCGCAGGCGATCGCAAAATGATCCAAGGATCCACATAAAATACAGCCATGAGATCTAGCCACATCAGAATAGATAGGAGCGGGGCGCTGAGGTGCGAAAGGAAAAGTGGCCATCATGTGGTTATGTTGGCCGCAATACCAACAGTGGTGCAGGACCGGTGAGGGAGCTCGGCCTCGACCTCTACCTCAGCGTCCTCCACGACCCCTCAACATAGCCCGTCCTCGACCTTGGCCTTCCGTAACAACCTGAGTCACTTGCATCCCTGCCCCAAATCTCTTGTACTGCTCTGGCAGATATCTCGCTGTGGGGCTCACCATCGCTGACACCTCACGGCAGACCTGGCTGTAAAAGCTCGGGCCTCCGTCTCTCGAGGTGGATGCACCATCACGTCGCGGCACCGCAGTTAGAACCTCTCCACTTGCAGCTCGCAATCTTCCTGAGGATCTCTCCCTAGCAAGAAACTCTTGAATTCCCTGAGCGGCTCGGGTAGTAGATGGCTCAACAGTGCTTGGAGTCGGACCGAGAGTCATAGTCAAGTTAAGCCCAGGAGCACGAGGAGGACTCCGCTGCTGTGAAATCTCTAAGTTCCAGAGGGCTCGATAAGATTCGGTTCGCGGTACTCCTCCTGCCATCCGTACCCATTTTGCCTCCCAGTTAGCCATAGTGGCCACAACAACATATGGTGAGTCACGACTGACTGCAGAGAATATCGGAAAAAATCTCTATGGACTCCTGGTCCTGGAGGAACCGGAAGAGAAGGTGCTGCGGGAGTAGGACTATCACTACGCTCCAGAGACACGGTATCGTCAAAAGAGATATCAATAAGTACCGGAGAGAGTGGAGCGGGAATAGCTACAAGGTCTTGTGTTACGTCGGGCTCAGCAACCGGATCTTCCTTGGGATCCTCCTCAGGGTCTTCCTCAGACTCGGACTCTGTGGCCCTAGTAGAGGAACCACTCGGTTCAGGCCGAGGTACATCACCACGCAGCCCCAAGCCAATCCTCCATTGTTGAGCGAATATCTCATTTTTCGCGCGCACACGAGCGTCTACCTGCTCGCTGAACTGGGCTATGGCTTGACCTGCCAAACTCACAAATGACATAACCGTGCTACCATCATCATTATCATCAACCTGGATGCCCGCAACCTCCTCAGACGATTCCTCACCCTCCAAGGGATCCATTTCTCAATCAAGCACTCCTCAACGAGTCCTAAATCCTGAATCCAAAGCAAAAAGGGTAAGCTTCTAAAATACTACCTAAAGCACAGACGTTGTTAGACAATGATGTTCTTGCGACTCTTTTTGACTCGATAAAACATTGAAAACATCAAGTGTTTGAGCATGGCAAAAAAACACGCTCTGATACCACCTTGTAACGCACGGGTTCACTGTGTTGGACCGGTCAACGCTGGCCAGCCAGCCGAACTAGTGTGGGCAGCCGGGGTCATGCATCAAAACGCGATTCAACACTCAATCCCAACCGCCCGGGAGCGTTAGTTCCCAACCGACCTGATTCTAAGGCTTTCCAACCACGAGCCAAGTCGGCCGGTTGGTTTGTCCCGGACTGGGCCATGCATCATTATCACTTGATAATAGTTTTTAGTTCAAACACTTTATTATATATACATTTAGTTTTAGAGTCAAACATTTACAAACATATACTTTACGGATCCGCTTTTCATAACATACATAATACAATCTAGTCTTTGCAAGAACATCGAAATACTCACTGTCTGACTAGCCTAAACGTCTGGCGAATGCTAAAGGCTCGACTATGGTTACCTGCAACAAATAGAGTGGGATGAGTAATCTAGCAGTGAGTTAGACCTACTAAATAAGTACTAGACAGAACCCTCCCCAAATACCCCAAACTTAATATTCTCATGATTCATATAAGCGACACAGAACACAGAAAGCAAGAAGCAATTACATGAATGATGCACATGTTCTAATGCAAGTCTTAAATGCAAATGACCTGACCGGCGCGTCACTTTAAGGCCTACAGTTCCATCAACCGTTCTCAGAAACCCGCGGTCCACCGTAACCACACATGCCTACGATTTCCCCGGCTCCCCCGTTGGGCCCATACGCCGTCGCGTATGCACGGCCAAGGGAGCTACCCCAATACCATCCGTGCTTTCATGATCAGCCCTAAGCATACGAGCGTCGGACTAACCATGTTCCATCTAAGAGCGTTGAACCTTCCACAATAACAACATCTAATGAATGCATGCTTATGACCTATTCTAATGCAACACAGAGACAATCAATTTTCGATGCAGACTATGGCTAACTCATCTCCAAGTCCTTTACTTAGCAAACCTCACCACGTTCTACCAAGCATCCCGGTACCTAAGCCCTAGTGTAATTAAGAAGCCCTTCCCATCCTCGATCACACAGACGCGGTTATGCCTGCCATTTCTATCATCTTACTCTAAGCTCCTTATCACTATATGTACCGAGTCTTATCCCACCGTGGATATAACTTGATACGCAAGCTACTACCCTCATATGACTTAATGAGTTTCACAACCTATAGCCGCATCCTAATGCATAATGATTCCAATGAACCTAACCATTCTATCATCAATCAAGAGGTTCAATCAACCACCATGCAAGCAAAAAAACAACAAGAATGGATCACACCAGAATATCCCACGGGCCGTATTAGGTACCCATGCACAACTATGAGAACAACAACCAAGTTCCCAACAACAATGAGGTTCCATCATACAACATGCCAACGAGACTCATCCTAACATGTGGCCCCATCACAACACATCATGCAAGTATTCGACTCATCAATACTTGCGATCCAACTCACCTTGAGAGAGAGAAGACGAATCAGCGGCAGAGATGAGAAAACGAAAAGACTTGACCTCGGAAGAACCTTGCACTAAGAGGAAAACAAAAGGTCACACATTAATCACGAGATCCAAACACGATGAACTCTCGGATCCTTATGTCCAATCGATCCAATAGGCAAAAACCCTAATCTAAGCAATACGAAGTGACACGAAGACTTACCGATGCTAATAGAAGAAGAAGAAGAAGATGAAATAAGAGACTATGACACCGGAGAAGAAAAGAGGAGAAGAAATCCACCGAAAAAGCTTTTCGGAAGATGAAAGGTCACTGTGGCTAACCACCGGAATCTTCACCGGAAAGTGAAGAGTCACGGCCAGCGATGGCCGGATCTACTAGATCTTACCGGAAAGCAAATTGGAAGATGAAGAGACACGGCGGTCCTCTACCGGAATCTTCACCGGAATCCGAAAGGCCACGACTAGAACTAGTCGGATCTAAACGAATCTCACCGGTAAATAAAGGAGAAGAAAAGACAACCGCCAAAATCTACACGGGAGAGAAAGAGGCACGGCGGAGCTTACCAGAAAAGCTCGCCGGAAAAGAGAAGGCTCCCGGAGTTCTTGGGAGAATTCCGGCAGAGTTTCGGTGTGAAAAGAGAGAATGAGAGATAATGAGAGTGTAGGGTTGTATTTATAGGAAAGTGGAGGAATACGAAAAGTTGCGAACGTGTGCATGAGTGACACGTGTCAATGCCGCCCATTTGGGAGCACACGGCAGACAAGGTCTTGTACAGACGCGACACGGACAACGAGCCAACCGGTGCGTCTCGGTTTAAGCACGGTCCATGGCTCGATACGAGCCGTCAGACGCAACGTCAGATATCGAGGTGCGTCAGTCTCGGTTCAAGGAACCTGAGTGCATGACTGCCACTTGGCAAAGCCGCGACCATTGACGAGCCAGTGGTCCGCTTATTGTTCACGCGTCAGACCGGTTCTGCACCAGTCCGAGCCTGGGTCCGTCCCATGCGCTGACACCAATCCGGGAACCCTATCCTTGGCGCACGTTCGTTTCACGCGCCGGCGCGGTCTGGTCATGGACATTAGCCATGCGTCCGGCTCCCGCAACACTTCCTCTTCCCATGATCCTTCCCGCAATCACGTACCGATCGTTCCCCGACATACTCTCACCGCGGTCCGTAACACTTCGGACGCGTTACATGTTTTACAGATCAATCTCTGTACCGGATCACACATGACCCGTACTTGACCGTACACGATCTCACTCATCCGATATATGAATCTCACCGAACCAGATCAAGCCCTTGGCATCACACGGAGACTTGGTTCTCATATCCTCAACCGATTCCTCCTAAGGAACACACGAAATTTGGCTTGCCTTGCCTTGTCTCTAGGGAAGTTCTAAGGATTTTGACACTTAGGTTTCTTAGCGTTGACTGCGGATCGCTAGATCGCGTCAGGGATGTTACACCCTCTCCCCCTTACCGGAAAGCAAATTGGAAGATGAAGAGACACGGTGGTCCTCCACCGGAATCCGAAAGGTCACGACTAGAACTAGTCGGATCTAAACGAATCTCACCGGAAAATAAAGGAGAAGAAAAGAAAACCGCCAGAATCTACACGGGAGAGAAAAAGGCACGGCGGACCTTACCAGAAAAGCTCGCCGGAAAAGAGAAGGCTCCCGGAGTTCTTAGGAGAATTCCGACAGTGTTTCGGTGTGAAAAGAGGGAATGAGAGATTATGAGAGTGCAGGGTCGTATTTATAGGAAAGTGGAGGAATGCAAAAAATAGCGAACGTGCACACGGTAGATGTGGTCACTGCCACCCATTTGGGAACTCGTGCACAAGGTAGTTGTGGTCTCGTGTCAGATGCGGAAAATGAGCCAGCCGGTGCGTCTCGGTTCAGGAACGGTCTGCGGCTCAATACAAGCTGTCAGACGCAACATCGGAGGAACCTGAGTTCATGACTGCCACGTGGCATTGCCGCGACCATGGACGAGCCAGTGGCCTGCGTACTGTTCACGAGTCAGACCGGTTCTGCACCAGTCCGAGCCTGCGTCCGTCCCACGTGCTGACACCAATCCGAGAACCCTATCCTTGACGCACATTCGTTTCACGCACCGGCTCGGTCTGGTCATGGACCTTAGCCGCGCGTCCGGCTCATGCAACACTTCCTCTTCCCACGATCCTTCCCGCGATCACGTACCGATCGTTTCCCGACATACTCTCACCGCGGTTCATAACACTTCGGAGCGGTACGTGTTTTACCGATCAATCTCTGTACCAGATCATACATGACCTGTACTTGACCGTACACGATCTCACTCACCCGGTCCGTGAATCTCACCGAACCAGATCAAGCCCTTGGCATCACAAGGGGACTTGATTCTCCTATCCTCAACCAATTCCTTCTAAGGAACACACGAGATTTCGCTTGCCTTGCCTTGTCTCTAGGGAATTTCTAAGGATTGTGACACTTAGGTTTTTTAGCATTGACCTCAGATCGCTAGATCGAGTCAGATGTTACAGCTACCCCAGTACCATCCTTACTGTCATGATCAGCCCTAAGCACGTTAATGTCGGACCAACCATGTTCCATCTGAGAGCGCTCAACCGTCCACAATAACAACATCTAATGAATGCATGCTTATGAACTAGTCTAATGCAGCACAGAGACAATCAATTCCCGATGCAGACCATGACAACCCAATCCGAGTCCTTTACTTAGCAACCTCACCACGTTCTACCAACTATCTCAGTACCCAAGCCTTAATGTAATTAAGAAGCCCTTCCCATGCCCGATCACACAGACGCGGTTATGCTTGCCAATTCTATCATCTTACTCATAGGCTCCTTACCACTACATGTACGGAGTCTCAACCCACCGTGAATAGCCTAACTTGATCCACAAGCGACTACCCACATATGACCCAATGAGTTCCACAACCTATGGCCGCATTCTAATGCATAATGATTCCAATGAACCTAAACATTCTAACGTCAATCATGAGGTTCAATCAATGCATCACACAAGGATATCCCACGGGCCGTATTAGGTACCCGTGCAGAACAATGAGAACATGCATCCAAGTTCCCAACAACAATGAGATCCATCATAAAACATAACCAATGAGACTCACCATAACCCGTGGCCTAACCTCAACACAACCAAGCAAGAATTCGACTCATCAATACTTGCGAAACAACTCACCTTGAGAGAAGATGAAGTGGCGGCGGCGGCGGAGATAAGAGACGAAAAGACCTTAACCTCGGAAGACCTTGCACTAAAAGGAAGATGAAAGGTCACATTAGATATTGGATTCATCAACACAAGAATCCACGGATCCAAAGGGCCAATCGGTCCGATTAGGCAAACCAAGATCTAGGGAAGACTTACCGCGACTAAGGAGAAAGACTAGAATAATCGGTAAAGAGAGAGGAGACTATGGTTAACCGGAGAAAAGAGCGAAGAGAAATCCACCGGAAAAGCTTGACGGAAGATGAAAGGTCACGGTGGTTCACCACCAGAATCTTCACCGGAAAATGAAGAGTCACTGTTCACGCGCCCGCCTAGGCCTCGCGACCGTCCCACTACGTCTGTCCCACGCGCTGCCACGATCCAAAGACCCAACACCGGTGCATGTTTCCTTCACGCACCGGCTCAGTCCGATCATGGACTCAAGCCATGCATTCCGGTTTACGTGCCACACCTTTCCTTTCCACCACCTGCCCGCGATCATGTACTGATACGTACCGATCGCTTCCTATTGTTCTCTTACCACGGTCCCTAACACTCGGACGAGGTATGTGCGTCCTCGGTCAATTCTTGTACCGGTCCACACATGGTCCGTACTTGACCGCACTAGATCTCACTCACCTGGTCCTTAATCCTCAATGAACCGTTCAAGTCCTCGGTAACATCCAGGGACTTGATTCTCTTTGTCCTATATCGATTTCTCCTAAGGAACACACGAGATTTAGCTTTCCTTGCCTTGTCTCTAAAGAATTTCCAAGGATCGCGACACCTAGGTTTCCTAGCGTTGACCGTGGATTGCTAGATCGTGTTAGGGATGTTACACCCTCTCTCCCTTATAAGAATTCGTCCTGAATTCTCCAAAGTTGGGGATCCCAAACAATTCTAACTTTCCCACGTGGTCACACTCCAATTCATTAGTAATGAGAGTCCTCTAACCCTCCTACCACTTCGTTGATCCTCATACCTTGTGATGAAGGTTTTCCTTCCTTCCACCACTTGGTCAAAATTCCTAGTTCTTTGTGATGAAAGTTTCTCATTCCTTTCATCATTTGGCCTGATCTGGTCTAACCCTTGCGATGGAAGTCTTTCAACTCATCATTACTTAGATCAAAGAGAACAACTCTACTCGAGTCTGATCAGACACTTGTCTCAACCTATGGACTTAACTTATGGGTTGACAAGTTTTACTCTAGAGCATCTACTTGACCTAGTCCTGGCTTTTAAGGAAGCCATAACCGATACCAACTTGAAAGTTATGCGCCATGCGGAAATCGACTCGGCGATTCGCTTAGCCTAGATTATCAGGTTTCCAATCCATGATGGAGTCACCCAAGTGGCCTTTATGCTATTTGACTCGCCATCGCGCCACTCCTTCCATAGTTACTACCATACCTAACCTTACGCTTTGGCGCATCAAGGATTCCTTATCTAAGGGTTCTTCTTGGTCGCCGTCTTCTTATGTTATCCGCCCCGTCTGAATCCCACCTTGTACTCCCTCACGTGGACACCACCTTGTACGTCTCGCATCCGATGATACCACCTGACACTACATCTCCTTGTACTACACCTCCTTGTAGTACCTTGCAATGCATGGCAGAAATATCACCTTGCACTACCTCGAATGGTACCACCTTGTGCATTCTGCCCTGAACGGATGCCACCTTGTACGGATCACCATGGCTTCCACCTTGCCACGTCTTCTGGTGTCGCATCATCTTGAACCTTCGACTTCTTGCAAGTGAAGTTTAAGGGTTATCTTATTTCTAGATCTTTTGACACCAAGAACAATTCAAGAATCCTAAGACTAGATCTTTATGAATTCTAAAGGCGCGATGTTCCTACTTCCGGTTTCCTCGAAAGAAAACGAATCACATGGGATTTGGTGCAAAGTCCAAACCTCAAATTCTCACGAACGGTCAACCTACTCCACTAGATCTTTTCAAACTTAAATAGGTCATCTCATCCGCCTTCGCGTTTGTGTTGTATGATTTCACTGTTATTGTCCATTTTTAATTTTCCATAAGTTTTGAACACATTTTATGAGAAGAAGCAAACAAGCATTCACAATCACAAGCAATATGCACAATCACAAGAAAAGGAATCTATGAATCCTGAATAAAATAAAATCACAAGCATGACATGAATAAAAAAAAAATCGGAATAGTGTAAAGTATTGTGGGGCACATTGTAACACCCGCATCCCGGATTATGAATCCAGACCCAAGTGTTAGTCAAATAAATGGTATCTTCATTAATCATTACTCAAAAATTTCTCAATACATTGTTCGGTAAAATTACAACATATGGGTACTAGACTCACAACGCCTTGGAAAAGTCTTCTTCCATTGCATGATGCTCTCTCCTGCCTTGCCGTCCTATGCTTCATCTGCCCAGATTCCCTATCTTGCGTACTGGTAAGGGGGTGAGTATTGAATCCCCAGTAAGACGGTCTACTCCGTCTCACGACCTAACACTATCTAACTACCCTTGAACCCTTATAATCCCCATAAAGTATCGTTAGCACTACGTACCAGGTACTCTACTTCACGACCAACACTTGGCAGTGATATCACTATTACTCTTGCCGGCACGTTGGCAGCCCTCTACTCTACACCAGTAAACTGGTATGCCGGCACGCTGGCAGCCCTCTACTCTACACCAGTAAACTGGTACGCCGACACGCTGGCCGCCCCCTATTCGTAGTCGGCCCGTCGGCGGACTTTCACACTCTAGCACTCTCGGCCCTTCTAGTGAACAGCTGAACGCTAGGTCTTCGTGCCACTTTTTCAGGCCAAATACAAACAAGGCAGTACGCATGCCCTTTCATGCACCCTATGCAATAATTAAACTAGTGGCATCGTGAACCTACTATCCTATCAGATTACATGCTTATGACTCTCATAAGGTTCACGATCAAGTTATCTAATCCGGTTAATCTTAGTCCTTTATACCTCTACTTTCTCAAGCAATAGCCGAAGCATTTCAAACAATACCTTTGCCCCGTATGGTCGGCCCCAGGTAAGCATGGCTATCCCAATACGTTACCCATGACAACATTTATGGCCATACAGCGACCGTCCCTGCAGAAATACAAACATAAAACTATTTGTTAATTGTGAAAGACTCACGATCCTGCCTCTACCATTGTCCGCTAAGACATTTCCATGGCCTTGCCTCTAACCCTGAAGTTGTATGCGGCCGTACGAGTTTGCTAAGCCTCTTTAGCGCTTCTATTGTTGGCATACACCGTGTAGACTCTATATCAGGTTGACTAAGGCATGGCCGAACAACTATCAAGTTGCCCAAAGCATTACCTGTCTGGCCTACGACATTCTCTAGTATTCTGCCGAGTTCAACAAACAAGCGAACCATCGAGTATCCTTACTGCCTTACAGCGGTAACTCTACCATAGCTCTATTTCATGGTTTAATGATCGGTTAGTATCAGACCTCTCAGTCTGCCAAGTTAATCCTCACATTTTGCCCACCAGCTCCCTCGGTAGGGTATAGCTGGCTTATGCATGACTCTATCAGATTCATGGCAAACTCATTCCTCCTAACTTCCAAATCTACATGTGGTGCGAGTTGGAGCTAGACATAATCCTGCCATTGTTAGCCTCCGGTCCGCCAAAAAACGAGTCACTCTTGGGCTAGCTTAGGCTGAGCCAAGTTTCCTCGACCGGTACCCTAAACCCTAGGACCGGTACCCCTAGGTCCGTGTACCCTCGCCAAGATCCATCGTGATACCCGAGTTACTTAGCAAGCTGTGTTAGTCTTGCCATGCTCCTTTACTGTTTCACCTACGAGTCCATAGCCAGATCGCCATGATCTGATCGGATGCTCTGCCACTATCGATAAGCCAAGCACGCTATTGCTTACTGGACGTGATTCCAAAATGAGGCCGTATCGATCACTATCGAAGCCCTACCGATCCGCGGTACAGTGGTTGGCACTGACCGTCTACCTTCCTCTCTGATCATCGATGATTACGGGTTCGTCATCACGGACGGACGAGGTATTGTATTGATACACCGAGGCCTACTCTAGGCTTACCGGTTCCAGTCGGCGATCACATCGTGGATTGCCCTTGCGGACTGCTCAGTTATTCCCAATGGCCAGTGGTAGGTCGATCGTAGACCTCCCTGAGGGTCTATCGGCGCGTCCCAGTGGTCAAATCGTAGATACTACCTAATAGAAACTCTTGGCACTGTCGGATCGTCGAGTGTCCGTACCGATGATCGTCTCACCGGTACGTCTATCGAGGAGTGACTCGAGGCTCTTATGTCCTGATCATCGATCAACCCTACTATCTCGTGGTGCCATATCGAGGCGTCACTAGGCCATGTCGAGGAGTCACCGGTACCCTTTTACCGATGACCCCTTGAGGCGTCACCAATGCCCTCTCGAGGCGCTCTCTCTAGGTTACCTGGGCCCTGTTGAAGCGTCATTGTGCCTTCTCGAGGCGTCACCGGTACCCTTTTACCAATGCCCTGTCAAAGCGTCTACGATGCCTTCTCGAGGCGTCACCGAGGCCTATCATCGATACCCTGGTGTACTGTCACCGAGGCCATACCGATGCATGTACTAGGCGTTACCGACCCCTATCGTACCTGGTACGGATCTCTATCCGCACAAGGCATCTCTACTCTACTACTACTCTACCCGAACCCATATTACTAAGACTACCGTATGAAAACTATAAAGGACAAGAATATAAAGAGAGTATTAGGTACAGATCGCGCCTTAACTCGTACTGCTACTCCTTAGGGTGGGGTGCCGAGTTCCTTCTCGAGCTCCTCCTTTTCTCTTCCTCTTAAGCGTTTATCTTTGGCTCTAGAGAGAAGAGAAATGTTTGGTGTGAAAATATTCCTCCTTACTACATGGGCTGAAAGCCCACTTTATTCTTCCTCTTCTCCACGTTTTACTAATTCCTTTTTCGCCCCTTCTTACTTACTCCTCAACCGTGCCCCTTAGTTACATATTCCTAAGTAACGCGGTTCACTCTTTTTTCCTCTAAGTCTTCCACAAAACCTTAACACTGGTTTCGGGATGTTACACACATCCCTTCCCACTAAGAAATCACTGCGGCCATTCACAAATTCGGTCCTCATACAAACATGTCCAAATAAAACTAAAAAGTCTGAAAAATAAAAGGAATGTTTTTCGAACGATCAAAGAGGAGAGTAAAAACCCAGCGTACCTTGGCGTCCCATCCTAGGAGGCGTTGTAGACCTAGGACGCCTACACCGCGAACATCGGCCATTATCTAGGGTTCTACTAAGGGTCCTATGACGATCAGGGAGAGATGCAATAGGAGTCGCACCGAGAAAAGGTATGGGCCACGGGGAACCAAGAGTGAGCTGACGACCTTTCGCAATGTTCATCTCCTCTTGTTCCCACCGCTTACAGGAACATGGTTAGACGATCTGTCGAACCATCTCACGCTCCTCACGACATCTGAGAGGCTCGGACTTCGTGTACTCTCGTCCATACTTATCATGTCTCGGTAAGGTCGCCCAATACTCAGCATTGGTAAGGCCGTACCAATCTGGCGTGCAACCAGGTGGCCCCAAGCCACATCGAGGAACAGGAATCACAGGCGGTGGAGTCGGAGACTCTGGCGGACATGGGCTACTGCCACCCTCGGGTGTCGCAACACTCTCGGTGGTGAGATCAACATAAATCGGAAGTCGAGTCGGAGCAATGGGTGCTGGAAAACGATCCCTCGAATCAGACTCAACTCTCTTCGTGAGTTGCTCACCCGCCCTCAACTCAGACACACCCGATTCCATAGAGTCATCTGTCTGCCATCCCTCAGATCCATCCGACGAATCCTCACCATCTGAAAAATCCATCTCTCAGCAAGTACTCCTCAACGAGTCCTGAATCCTGAATCCAAAGAAAAATGGTAAGCTTCTAAAATTCCCACTACCTAAAGCACATACGTTGTCAGACAATGATGTTCTTGCGACTCTTTTTGACTCGATAAAACATTGAAAACATCAAGTGTTTGAGCATGGCAAAACCCACGCTCTGATACCACCTTGTAACGCCCGAGTTCACTTTGCCGGACCAGTCAACGCCGCTGCCAAACTTGAAGGGCAGCCGGGGCCATCAGTCAAAAGCTCGTCCAACACTCAAGCTCATCCGCCTGGGAGCGTTAATGCCCAACCGAAGTGATTCTAAGGCTTTGCAACCACGAGCCAAGTCGGCCGGTTGGTTTTATCACGGACTGGTCTACGCATCATTATCACTTGATAATAGTTTTAGTTCAAACACTTGCTTAATACATACATATAGTTTTAGAGTCAACCCTTTACAAAACATATACTTTACGGATCCGATTTTTAAAATATAAATAATACAATCATAACTTTGCAAGAACATCGAAATACTCACTGCCTGACTGGCCTAAATGTTCAGCGGCCCACTAAGAGCTGTAAACCAAGGATAACATTTATAAACCATTGGTTCTTGGTGCACAATTCCTTGCAACAGTGGGAGCAATGGTGGATTTTCCTAATAAGTGAATCTCCTTCTCGAACATCAACAAGAATGTCTTGTATCTTTCAGTTCTTGTCACACAAACTTCTTGTATGAGCGTTAATGTTGGAGATGGGACTAAAAAGGTTCAAAACGTCCTCAAGTTGGCTCCTTCCACTACACATCTTGAAGTTAACAATCCAGGGAGTTCCAAGTGCCAAAATATCCCCAAGGTGAAGCGCAGAAAGACCTCTAAACCATTCTCTAAGTTCAGAATTGGCATTCCTTTGGAGTTGAGGGAGAAGGAAGAGGTAGTTGTCCAAGAGATGTTGAACAATACTATGAAGCTCTTTCCTGGTATTGTTCCCTGCAAGTCTGGCGGAGTGCACTTCAGAGATTCACCTCACATCTAAACAGCTCCGACACAGTCAAGCTAATGACTGAAAACAAGCGCTTGGTGGGAGGCAACCCACCTGTAAGTCTTTTTCTTTTCTCTTTGAGTCATTTTCTTTCTTTGAGTTAGTTTGTTATTTGCTTCTGTATGACTTTCGGATTTGTGAAATTTTTACTTGAGACTATGTGTTGTGCTATTTGATCGTGTTTTGTTTGAGTTATTTACAGTGTCCCTTTAGACCGCTCAAATGACAGAAATCACAATTGCAGAATTTTGAAGGACCTGTCGATCGACATACGTTGTGACTATCGATCGACACCCCCACGCACAACATGTCGATCGACACACATTGTGACTGTCGATCGACACATCCACAGTACAGGTCCAAGTTTCTCGTGTTCACAAATTTATCCGTTATTTTCTTTTCCTTCTCACCGATCTCAGATTTAATAACACTAGGGACAGTGTTGTTTAAGTCTGGGGAAGGTAGTTGCTAACATTGTTTTCTATTTTGGAGTCAAAAATTTGTTTTCATTGAGTCAAAATGTAGGGAACAACGATCTTTCCTAAGAATAAAGCTTAGTTGTTACGACTTTTAGCTGCTTCGATGAAGCCTTTGGATAGAGCGAATTCGAAACCAGATGATAGTACAGGTTGCCCTCTTATCGCGACTTGCAAAACAAAGTAGATCAAACTCCAGACTAGTACACTTGATCTCCACTTCACTATATTCTCTTTGATGATATCACGACAGTAATCGATCCAACATTCAGGACTCCTTATTCACTTTACCACTCTTTGTTGATCCTGAATGGCCAGCTCATTTTTAGTTGGTACCCAACCCCTAGCCTTAACCTTTTATTCAAGCCTCATGCGATCTCTTTCTCTTTGTTTTATGTGCAGGCATGTGTATAAACACCGGAGACAAAAAGATCCGACGCAGTTTTTCATTCACAAAATTTCACAGGATGAGGATTCGGTTGGAAAACTTTACAAAGAGCGGCGATGCAAAGCATTCCTTGGGATTTCATGCATAACTATGGTAATTTTCGAGACTAACCCCTATAAAGATCATTTCCCCCCTTAGTTATGAGTTAAAAAAAAAAAAAACATTTCGAAAATTTAGTAAGGGAAAGGGGAATGATCATTCTTATAAGTCTCTAGCCTCTACAAAAATCTCAAGGAATGGAGAGGATGGATGTGGATAGTGGAACATGTTATTATATGATGGTGTTTGGTTCCTGATAACGTTTTGGAGGAGGGAGTGCAATGTGAATGAGAAACTGTGGGCATCAACTGGACAAATCTCTCTCTTCTATTTATGCATAATGTCTGCATCCACCAAATAAAATCCGGTAACCCTAAACACTTTTAGCTCCACTGAAACACCAAAAGCTTTTTAACATCATACCTAGCCTTTTACTTGGTTGATATCATTAGAGAGAATTCCATCATCACTTTAATCAAGTGTGCGACAGTTAGGAGAATGTGAAACTGATGGGTTTGCAGGTTCAAATTTGAGGCCCAACCTATGATGGTTGAGATTGGTGACCGCCAACGGTACTTTGTTTATATGTAGCAAAAGAGTCAAGAAGGCGACAACAATGTTCTCAAGGATAAGTAAGTTCTCGCGTTTTTCAAACCTCGACTTCATTCTTAGTCTCTAGTTTGCTTGAGGGCAAGCAAAAGCTAAGTCTGAGGGAGTTGATATATCATGGTTTTCGCCGGTTTTCGACCATGATATAAGTCATTTTATCAAGTTTTTTTATTGTTTTTGAGTCATTTTAGTGTCTTAACAGGTTATTGTACGTGGGAAGCTTATTTGATGATTATGGTGCATTTTGGAGCATAAATGAGATAGAAGTCGGATTCACAAGTGGAGAAGCAGAAATGATAGCACATGTCGATCGACACACTCAACGAGTGTCGATCGACACCCACGATGGTCACCTGTCGTTCGACACACCCAACGAGTGTCGAACTACACCCACTTTTCAGAAGCCGACGAATTGCTTTTAAAAGATTGGAAAATTACTCGTTTCGGCCCAGAAGGTACCAGAAGTTATCAGAAAAGCCCACCACGAATTCTAAACACTATATATAGTTCGCTTTTAGGTTTTTAGATCATTATCTTAGATTTTATCAAACAAATTGAGAGAGAGCTTTTGAGAGTTTTAGGGAGACAAGTCTACTTTGTTCTAGAGATTCTTCGAACCCTTCTGTATCTCTTCCTATTCTTTTTATTTATGCAGTATTATTCAGTTATGATTTGCTTTGCTTGCATATCTTCCTTCTGTATCGAAAGGATTAAAGATGAATTGTTAGGTTAAATTCACTTGTAGGATTATCTCTTTGGTTCTTCACCTAGATTGCTTTAACTCTGATTTAGGATTCGCGATCCTGAATTTGGATATCTTAGGTTGATAGATTGACACGAAAGTGTAATTGATTAACCTGAACTAGATCTTAGGTGAGCAAAATTACTTATTCGCAAAGAAATTTGGTTTAGGAATTTTGTGAACAAATTGGACTTGAATTTAAAGCTTGTTTAAATTGATTGAATTCGCAAAGAAATTTGGCTTTCTAGAGTTTAGGCATAGTTAGTTTTCGCAACAAAAGTTGGTTAATTATATCTTAGTGTTCCAAGTTCAAGAACGGTTCGTAATTAAATCCTGATTTTGTTTAATCTGCAATTCTGATTCATCCTGAGAATTACCTGAAAACCTAGCTTTTTGTTTAGTTGAATTTTAAGAAATCAAGAATCTTTGTCTGTTTCGAATTGTTTTTGCTTTTATTTTACTTTATTTCGCTTAGCTTAATTCGAAGTCAAATTCCTATTGTTTGATTTAACTCCTAGTGATTCGACCCCTTACTACAATTGATCTCTTAATTTGAGAAAGTAGCTCAGGGTAAATTTGAGCATATCAAGTTGCTTCATGAATCATGAATATAATATCAATTAATGTACTAATCGTTTTCATGCTATAGTCTATTGGATGATAGAATGCTGAAAATTGGGGGTTGGAGAGCCAACACTGTTGTACAAGGAGAGTTAAAGCACTTCAAGCTGAAATTGTTATAGATGAATGAGTATGAGTTTATGCAAATTGTTAGCGGTTCAAATCATTAACCGATTACAAGTCGGAGACATGAGAAGCCGAACAAGGAGGTATGAATATCTATTAAGTAAAAGATTTGTATTTTGTAGCGTGGTTATGTTTAATTATTTATTATTTGATTTGAATTCCTCACGGCTTAGGTCAATGTTCAAGGACATTTATGGGAATAAGAATGATGTATGATTCTAATCATTATTGCTGCACACATATGATCACGTTTTGGAATTACGGATTTACTTCTTAACAAGTAAGAACCAACAATGGAGAGAGTGAAATAGTTGCGAAGAACAAGAAGACGTAAACTCCCACGTTATTCATAATATTAATCCCACGTTAAGTTAGAAATAATTTTGGTTTTTTCATTAAGAATAGGCATGGAGAAATAAACTAAACCAACATATTTGAACCAAACCAAATCGAAGTTTGGTAATTGTTTTTGTTGGGAGAAAACCGAGCCACATACAGTAGACCCTCCATAAACTAATCCTTTATAAATTAATAATCACCATAAATTAATAAAATCTTCCGGTCCCGAGTCGGGTCAATGTAAAAATTAGCGAAATTCGATAAAATGATAAGATAATTTTTTTTTTGAAATTCCTATGTAAAATATTATCTCAATAATAGTATAAATTAATAATCATATATAATTATATATATATATATGATAGTGTATTAAAGATGGTTTTAATGATTTTTTTTTATTTAAAAATGAAAATCTCATTAGACTTTATCTTTAAATTTACGTATTACATCAAAAACTTTTATAATTGTTTTCTCGGTTTTTAAACTTGTAAACAATTCTAGGCAAAATAATTAATTTTTTATACATAACTCTTTCTAAATGTATTCATCGACATTAGGGATAATAACCATGATTTCTTTTCAAATTTATACCTAGTATACCATTTTAATTTGATCGTCTATTATGATAATATCATCCACTCTATTGCGATAATCAAAATTTCATATCATTTTTGCAAATAGATTCATTAATTCCATAAAATAACATTATTCGGGAAAAAAAATGAAGAAAAATCTTACCTAAAACGGATTTTTCTTTATAAATTAATAAATTTATCGATAAAGTAATATCTCTGTAAAATAATAATTTTTCAAGGTCCCAACATTATTAATTTATAGAGGTTTTACTGTAATTTTTAAATATCTTCAGTTCTCCGTTCGGTTTAGACAAACCAAACATTTACCAAATTTTTATATAAAAAAATCTGCGAAAATTATATGGAATAACTAAGAGTAACCAAACTATCCATAATTAACCAAAGTTTTCACGAAAACTCGAACCGAATTAACATTTCAATTTAATTTGAAAATATTACATCCTAACTGAATCGAACCATAGTTTTTAATTCAGTAAATATTTGGCATATTGTTGTGAGCGTTTAGACTCCTATTTTAAATTTTAGTGCCTTTTAAAAGTGACAAGTTTAATTAAATCGATTATTTTAAATCATTCAGTCATAACGTATAAGTTTGAGGGTTTATACTCCCATATTAGAGTTTAGTGCCCCTTTGAATCAACGAGCTTAGTCATCTCGACCATTTAAAATCATTTGATATTTTAGACACAATTGTGAGGGTTTAGGCTCCCATATTAGGGTTTAGTGCCCTTCCAAATAGTCAAAATTATTCAAATCAACCATCTTAAACCATTTCATATTTTACATACATTTGTGAGGCGTTAGACTCTCATATTAGGGGTTAGTGCCCTTTAAAATTAGCAATTTTAGTCAAACAATCTTTTTAAATCATTCAATATTTTAGATAAATTTGTGAGGGTTTAGGCTTCCATATTAGGGTTTAGTGCCCCTTCGAACCAACAAGTTTAGTAAACTCGAGCATATTAAATTATTTAATATTTACACACAATTGTGAGGGTTTAGGCTCACATATTAGGGTTTAGTGCACCTCCAAATTGACCAAGTTATTCAAATTTACCATTTTAAAAAATTCCATATTTTACATACAGTTGTGAGGGTTTAGAGTTTAGACTCATAGATTAGAGTCTAATCCTCTTAAAAAAGACAAGATTAGTCAAATCGATCGTTTTCAATTATTCAATAATGTACATATAGTTATGAGGTTAAGGCTCTCATATTAGGGGTTAGTACCCTTTAAATCGGTAAGTTTTAAATCATTCAATGTTTTACATACATATGTGAGGGTTTAGGCTCCTAATTAGGGTTTAACGCCTCTTAAAATCGATAAACTTAGTCAAATCGATCGTTTTAAATCAATCAATATTTTACATCCAAGTGTGAGGTTTAGGCTCCCATTTAGGATTTAGTGCCCCTTAAAATTGACATTTTAGTTAAACCGATCGTTTTAAATCATTCAATATTTCATATAAATTTGTGAGGTTTATGCTCCCATTTATGGTTTAATGCCCTTTAAAATCGATAAGTTTAGTCAAATCGTTGTTTCATATTATTCAATATTTAGCATACATATGTGAGGGTTTAGACTCTCATTTAGGTTTAGTACCCCATAAACTGACAAGTTTATTCAAACCGACCAATTCAAAAGTACCCCTTTAAATCAATGAGTTCAGTCAAATTTACCATTTTAAATCATTCATGATTTTGCGTACTGGTGTGAGGGTTTAGGCTCCAGTATTAGTGTTTAGTTCCCTTAAAATCGATAATTTTTAGTCAAATGGATCTTTTTAAATCATTCAATGTTTTATTTACAATTGTGAGAGTTTAGGTTTCCATGTTAGGTTTTAGTGCCCCTTGAAATCAACAAGTTTAGTTAAATCGATCTTTTTAAATCATTCAATATTTTTATATACAATTGTGAGGATTTAGCTCCTAGATTAGGGTTTAATGCCTTTTAAAATCAAGGAGTTTAGTCAAATCGATCATTTTAAACCATTCAATATTTTACATACAATTGTATGGTTTTAGGCTCCCATATTAGGGTTTAGTATCCCTTAAAATTAAATAGTTTAGTCAGCTGGATTATTTTAAATCATTTAATATTTTATGTACAATTATGAGGGTTAGGCCTCATATTAAGGGTTAGGGCACCTTCAAATTGATAAGTTTATTAAAATTGACCATTTAAATCATTCGATATTGTTGGAAAAAAAAAAATCATTCGATATTTTACATACAGTTGTGAGAGTTTAGGCTCCCATATTAGGGTTTATTATCCCTTCAAATCGACGAGTTCAGTCAAATCGACCATTTTACGTATAATTGTGAGGGTTTATTCTCCCATATTAGGGTTTAAGGTTCTTTAAAATTGACAAGTTTAGTCAAATCGATCTTTTTAAATCATTCAACATTTTACATACAATTGCGAGGATTTAGGCTTCCAATTAGGGTTAAATGCCCCCTAAAATCGACAAGTCTAATCAAATCTTTATTTAAATCATTCAAAATTTTACATACAATTGTGAGGCTTTAGACTCCCAGATTAGGGTTTAGTGTCCTTTAAAATCGACAAGTTTAGTCAAACCGATCTTTTTAAATCATTCAATATTTCACTTACAGTTGTGAGTGTTTAGACCACAGTATTAGGAGTAAGTGCCACTTAAAATCGTCCAGTTAAGTCAAATCGATCAGTTGAGTCAAATCGATCATTTTAAATCATTCAATATTTTACATACAACTGTGAGTGTTTAGGCTCCAATTTTATGGTTTAATACCACTTCATGTCGACGAGTTCAGTCAAATTGACCGTTTTAAATCATTCAATATTGTACATACGATTGTAAGGGGTTAGGCTCTCATATTAGAGTTTAGTGTCCCTTAAAATCAATAAGTTTAGTGTCCTTATAAAGTTTAGGCTTCCAAATTAGGTTTTAGTGTCCCTTCAAATGAAGAAGTTTCGTGGAACCGACCATTTGTAAGTCATACAACCTTAGATGTAAAATGTACAACAACAAAAACGAAAGTTTATGTTAAAAAAATGTATTGTTGGTAAAATATCTGTTATAAAACATAATACCCGCCCACGCGCGCGGGTGCAATCCTAGTAGATCTTATTATATAAAAGAGAGTTTGTCAAAATCGTAACTCACGGGATCGCGACATGTGTCTAATATCGATTGAGATGATGACACGTGTTAAAATACTTTATTTAAAATCAAACAATTAAAAAATCTTATTATATCATTATGTTAAACGGATAAAATAAAGACATATTAACATTTTTCTTATTGTTCCATTAACATATTTCTAAAAGACAAACTAAATCTTATGTAAATCTTAAAAAAAAAGGAAAATATAAATACCATTATGGTAAATAAAATAAATGTTATATCACAAAAATGAAACTTTATATATAAAAACAAGATAAATTTTATACCATAAATTATTTTAAAAAGAAAAGTAAACATACGTTCAACCTTATAAATGTTAAACTATAAATTATTTAAAAAGAAAAGGTAAACATACGTTCAACCTTCCAAAAATATTACTTCACAAAATGCAAATTCAAAAACTATATAATAACACACACCTCCCACAATTTAACGTACACACCCAAATCCGTAATTTTCTTTGCAAATCATGAATACCACCATCCCACAAATCAATCAAAACTATTTAATTTTTGAAATCGTATTTACTGTCGAACTATTGCATGTATTCTTCGAAAGTGGGAGGCTAGAAATTATTTACAAAATATTTTGTTAGTGTATGTAATTGTACCTTCTGAAATTCATGCTGTAATATAAAGATTCAAGTTTAAATTTTTGTAACTGGATTTATATTTAAAAATTATCAAATATGTAAGAAGATTAGTTTAAAGAATTAATTTTTAAAAATAATTGATATTTATTTATAAAATAGATTCAATTTCAAAGTATATAAGATTCAAATATGATTTAAAACCTTATCATTTATTTAGATGAATTGCTTCTTTAATTTTTTGAAGATTTAAACTCATTATTGATTATCTTACTCACGGTTAACAAAACGTAATTAATGACTATATTTACGGAATTTTAATTTAGAATATAATTATACGGATGTAACTACACAAATTTTTAATTTTAATATATAATACCCGCATATTATGCGGGTCCTAATCTAGTATATATATAAAGTGCGTAATTGTTTGATCTCTTCATATCAATTGAGTTTTGAAATATAATTAAATTAACTTTTTACATTTTATGCCTTTGTATATATACTTTTTACTTATCTCACCACTAAATTACACCAAGGAAACGTTTCCGCTGCTCGAAACGTCACAACATGGCAGGTGACTTGTTATATTACTTCTCTTATTTGAGCCTTCTTAGCTGATGCTTATTCGGGTAGATACTGGAGCATTGCTTGTTTCTCCACCATTTATTTCATCTAAGTCTATCGAGTTTTCAACTAGAATGTATGTGCAATCAACTTGTTTTGGTGACTCTTGATTGGTCATGTTTAGGAAATGTCTGCTCTGACTCTCTCCGCTACGGTTCTGAAACCACACTGATTGCGTTGGAGACTTTTGCCCATCGCCAACCGCATCTCAGTAGTTTAACGTTCATTCTTGGGCTTTACCTAATTACCTTGAAGCTCTAGGCACCGGGAGAATCAAACCGTGTGTCTCACCCATTGGTGCTGATAAGTTTGATGATAAGGACTCGAGTGAGAGTTAGAAAGTCTTCTCTCTTCAACTGGTTTTACTACTCAATAATATATTGGAGCATTTGGATCGTTTGGTCTAGTGTTGTATATAAATATGCATAGTATCAATTATCAAATTTTAAATAATCATTAAGATTTGCCTAACCAAAGAGTAAAACTATCTCGCAAAAACAGTTTATTGAATGATTCTTCTCATGAGGCTTGAGATTTTTTTGCCAAAGTACAAGCCAACCCTATAGATGACTGATGTTTGTTCCTTGGCTGTCCGATTTAGCAGTCTTTGATTTCTGGTTATCAGAGTTCTTCTTTTTCTTCCACCTTCTTATAAAATCCACACCGTAGATGACGGCTAAAGCCAGAGCAATCGTTCCGAAGTTCTTGGAGTAGAAAATATAAAACCTGCAAAAGATCCACATTTCAACAACATACGATTCATCACCTAACCTCCCAAGTAACATTAACTTGATGACTATGTCCTTACTCTGAATCTGACTTGAGCTTGTCAACCATTTTATCAAAGGATCCTTCTCCACTGAAGACCTTAAAAGGTTGTTCCTTTGGTGGTCTTTGAATCATGAGATTACCAGCTTCGTCTCTAACAGCCTACAACAACACAAAGAGGGACGAAACGCCAATCTTACGTGATCCACATTTCTTGAACAAAGAAGAAACAAAAAGAAACACATGCATGGGGGGCTTCCTTTACCTCACCAATAAAAGTCAAAGAAGTACCAGTATTAAGAGCACTCCCATAGAGGACCTAAAAGAAAACACATCACATTGTTTTTTTTTTTTTGATAATAAAACACATCACATTGTTGGTTTCAACGATGAGTTTCATGGGAAATTCAGAGAAAAAGGAAACATTGATGGACCAAAGAACCTTAGAGCCTTCACCCAGGGCCGTTGCTATGGCCAAATTATAGAGACATTGGCATTTGGCCCAAATTTTTTTGTAAAAAACGTATAGGCCCAAAATTTTATTAAACTTACCATTAGTAGTTATTTAGATGTTCATAATTTATTATATCTACCGTTAGCAACAAATTAGAGGCCCATAATTTTATAAACCTACTATTAAAAACATAAGTATAGGCCCAAAATTTTATTAAACTTACCATTAGCAATTAATTAAAGGCATAAAATTTTATTAAACCTACAATTAATAATAATTGTAATGTGACAAAAAGACTTAGTTTGAAGATTATTAAAAATAACAACTAATTATAAGTTGAAAATAATCAAACAAATAAATTTAGGATTATATTCAGCCGCTTCATCTTTCACTTTTCTTAATTGAAGATGAAAAAGGATTGTTATTTAAACTTATGGATCGTTTATCCGATACTGTTGACGATTCTATCAAAAAAAATTGGTTAAAAAAATTGTTTTTTAAAGTTTGGATAGTAATTCTATTACAAAAAAAAAAAAAAAATTGTTTTAGAATTAGTATTTATTTTTTACTTTTGTTTGCGATGAAATATTTATTATTTATAAAAATTATGGTAATTTTTTGTAATAATTAGTCTCGCATCGGGCCTCGTAATCTCTAGCCACGGCTCTGCCTTCACCTAGTGAAAGAAACCTCTCCAAGACTTTTTCTGGTTCAGTCTCCAGGAATTTTTCTACTTCACTGTCCACCATTTCCGGCATATGATTAACATACTCTTTTAGAGTATCCTTAAATCCTACAGCAAATTCACCATCCTCTACTGTTACCCAACCAGTTCCGTCTTCCTAATAGGGAGATTGAGAGAGAGAAGAACATGCCGATTAATAAGGCAGTCTTAAGTGTGTAGGGGCAAGAAATGATAGACAATGAATGTTATCTTACCAGATACCAAGGAGCCTGATTTATCCCCCCTAGAAGTTTAATAGATCCATTAAAGAAACCATCTACCGACTTGGCCTCAAAGCCCACTTCGACCTGACGAAGAAAATATACAGTCTTAGGACACCACTAGATCAGAGAAGTAAGGACATATGATGCCAACTTTACAAAAACAATCTAACCTTAACATCGAAAACAGATTCCAGAGGACCATTATCTTTGCAATTAAAAGGTGCTGCAGAAGCAACTTTTCCGGATACCACAACAAGAGGATTCGTGGTTTTTTTTTAAGCAAATCATCTGTGAAAAATAACAATATTAATTAAATCATTTGAAATCTAAAACCAGTATGTACAAAATAAAAATGAAACCTAGATTTTGAATCCCTTATTAAACACAAGCATACCTAACCCCTTTAATTCAATGACACGGGTAATACTGTTAAAATAATCAGCTTTCCTGCACCATCACAAAAACATATATTGATATTGATTGATGAAAATGTTTTAAAACATTATATTCAATGATTGAAGATGAGACTAAAACCCCTTAATGCTATGCCCCCATAGATAGCAAGCTATGGCTGTGGCACCGCATGAAAGACATGCAACAAGTCCATGCATCTGAAAAGAATTAAAACACAAAACAAATTAATCCCTCCACAAGATTTGCATCACCATAACAAAACATTAAACCCTAGTGGAACCTCTTGTCCTTATTCAAATCTAATACAACACAAAAATAACACAAAACATTGATAACTTTTGAACAAAGAGTGCATGGTAATAGTGTACATGTATATTGCATAAGAAACGATCCATGAAACGTTGCAGATGATGAAATGAATAATTGAAACGATAAAACCTTGAAAAGTAGTCAGAACATTATATAAATCTTGTTCAGAAAAAGGAGCTACTAATTGATTAGTACGCAAAACGAAACGAGACATATACCCCGTCCATGAAAATTGATTAAACCCTAGCCTCTCTCAAAGTGTCTAGCGATTCCAATTTGGTAAATTTGGAGGAAGTATAATGGTTTCTCTATTATACAAGATTTTTAACTTGACCAAAAAGAAAAAGAGAAAAACTTGTTTAACAAGCTCCTTACATATATATTTGATCTATCTATTTAATTTTCAAAAAAAAAATCAATCTATTTAAACCACAAATATTAACTTTCTTACAACTCGATCTCCTAATATATATCCAAGATCTTCTAACACAATTGGTGCTTTAAAAAAAAAAATCTCTGATCATTCTTATACCTGTTGGAGTTTGAGTCTTGAGGCTATAGTAGATGTTGTGAGTCCATTACTCACCGAGATGTATCTGTAACCATTCAGGAAATTCCTTCACCCAAAAGTGTTGTTTTCTTTCGGTTTGTGTTCGATTCTTAAGAGTGCGATTGCAATTACCGTTAGTGAAATAGGTGAGAAAGATCCCCACATTAACCAATTTCTTGCAAGCATTGGAGCAAATGAAATTTCATTTATAAATAACTTCGACATTTCATTCTATGAAAGGAAGATTTATTTTATCTCTAGTACTTGCAATAAATTGGTTAAACTAGAATCACATTTAAAATACTCGTTAAGATTTGCCAAACCAAAGAATAAAAGTATCTCTGATATATCATGGTTTTTACCCGATTTTTACCATGATTTAACCCGGTTTTATCGAGTCTTTTCGGTGTTTTTCGAGTGTTTTAGAGTCTTTGTAGGTTTGTGTACGTGTGGAGCTTAATTGATAATTATGGAGCATTTTGGAACATTGTGGGAAGAGGAGCTGAAGTCGCTAAAACGGATTTTCAATTGTCATCAGATATTGGTGTCGATCGACATACACAACCACTGTCGATCGACACCCACGTTAGTCACCTGTCGTTCGACACACCATGTGACTGTCGAACGACAGCCACTTTTCTGAAGCCGACATATTACGTTTAAATACAGGAAAATTATCCGTTTCGGGTCAGAAGTTACCAGAAATCATCAGGAAAGCCCACCACGAGTTATAATTCTATAAATAGTTTACTTTTAGGTTTTTAGATCATAAAACTTTAGATTTTATTGAACAAAGTTTAGAGAGAGCTTTTGAGAGATTTTGGGGAGACAAGTCTACTACATTCTTTGAGATTCTTCGAACCCTATTGTAATTCTTCTTATTCTCTTTCTTTATGCAGTATTATTCAGTTATGATTGGCTTTGCTTCCATGTCTGAGTAGTTTGCTAGTTAGGTTTAGGGTGATTCGAACGGATTGATGATGAATTGTTAGGTTAAACTCACTTGTTAGGTTAAACTCACTTGTTAGGATTATCTATTTGGTTCTTCACCTAGATTGCTTTAACTCTGATTTAGGATTCGCGACCCTGAATTTGGATATCTTAGGTTGACAGATTGACATGAAAATATAATTGATTAGCCTGAACTAGATCTTAGGTGAGCAAAATTACTTATTCGCAAAGAAATTTGGTTTAGGAATTTTGTGAACAAATTGGACTTCAATTTAAAGCTTGTTTAAATTGATTGAATTCACAAACAAATTTGGCTTTCTAAAGTTTAGGCATAGTTAATTTTCGCAACGACAGTTGGTTAATTATATCTTAGTGTTCCAAGTTCAAGAACGGTTCTTAATGAAATCCTGATTTTGTTTAAACTGCAATTCTGATTCATCCTGAGAATTACCTGAAAACCTAGCTTTTGTTTAATTGAATTTTAAGAAATCAACAATCTTGCCTGTTTCGAATTACTTTTGTCTTTATTTTACTTTATTTCGCTTAGCTCAATTTGAAGTCAATAATCCTATTGTTTGATTTAACTCTCAGTGATTCGACCCCTTACTACAATTGATCTCTTAATTTCATAGAGTAGCTAAGGGTAAATTTGAGCATATCAAATTTTGGCGCCGTTGCCGGAGAGTCAAAATCACCCATAGGATTTTGATTGTAGAATTTTGACTAAGTATTTTTTTTCATTTTTACGCTTTTTTCTTTTGTTTTTGTGTTTCAGGTACAAGCTAAGATGGTGCGTCAGCTTGTAGTTGTTATTCTGAATGCTCAGGGTGAGCTGTTTGACGGAGAGGGAAACAGATACAACGAGCAGGGAGATAGGATTGATGAAGCTGGTAATGCCATTATTGAGGCAGAAGAGGTTGACGACACAGTTGCAAGAGAACGAGCTGAGTTAGATCGTCAACGAGCTGAGTTAGAACGTCAGCTAGCTGAGCTAGAGCGTCAGGCTCAGGCGAATCGTCAAGCTCAGGAAGTTGTAGTGAACCGACGCACTTTGGGTGATTACAACCGACCTGAAGAGTACTATGCTAATAGGGCAGTGATCCGAGCCCCTGGTTTCGCTAGGCAGGACTTTGAACTGAAGCCTGCTTTCTTCTCACTGGTAGCTCAGCATCAGTTCCATGGACATCCTACAGAACTTCCCATGGATCATCTTGAGAGGTTCGAAGACCTCGCATCTAGCATCAAGGCAAATGGGGTGTCTCTCGATTATGTCTTCTGTAAGCTATTCCCACACTCTCTAGCTGGGGATGCAGCTTACTGGCTTAAGCAATTGGAGCCGGGCTCACTGACCACTTGGAACGAAATAAAGAACGCTTTCCTGGGCCATTTCTACGATGAATCGCGTTCAGATGAGTTGAGAGCGAAGATCTCTTCTTTTGTTCAAGGACCAATTGAAGCATTCAAGGCTTCATTGGAACGTTTCAAGGGCTATCAGAGAGATTGTCCTCACCACGGTTTTACAGAGATTCAGTTGTTGGGCATCTTCTTCAGAAGTGTAGATTGGAGGCATCAGATGGCTTTGGATTCCGCCAGTAATGGGGATTTCAAGACTAGATATCCAGTTGATGCTCTTGTACTGTTTAAAAATGTGGCTTCGAGCAACATCACGAAGAAGATTGATGAGGAGAGAAGAAAAGAAGCAGGTATGTCAGGTGGAGTTGAGATTGTTGAGGTGAAAGCCATGATAGATTCTATGCATAGCCTTCTAGTGGGAAAGAAGGCAATTCACTTTGGTCAAGAGGAGGAGAATAATCAAAAGGATGTTAACTACATCAATGGGAATGGGTTTCAGAATCAGAGGTTTGGAGGCTACAGTGGAAGCAACCAGAGAAACAACTACTCAAGGGACTACGGATCTTCATCTTATCAGCCAATACCTACTAGATCTTCAGACAATGACACGAAAGCTATGCTCGAGCAGATTCTTGAGGGTCAACAATCGATAACAGTGAATTTCAATACGAAGATTGACAGCCTCTACACTGATCTGAATGGAAAAATCGAGGCCATCAACATTCACATGAAGAAGCTTGATACTCAGGTTGCTCAGACTGCTGAAAATGTGAGGAGACAAGAAGGTTATCTTCCAGGGAAGAAGGACATGAATCCAAAGCACTTCTCCAATTCTATCACACTGAAGAGTGAAGAACAAGTGATTCCAACTATTGAGAAGTGTGAAGATGAGGATTGGCTCGAGGTTCTTGAAGAAAATCTGAATTTTGAGATTGCAGAGGGCTTGTCGATCGACACACCTCCTATTGTCGATCGACACCAAGATCTGACGGCAATTTCGAAACAGACACTGTCGATCAACACACACAGTGAGTGTCGATCGACAGCTACGGGAAATTTCTGTACAAACGTGAATCCATCAGCATTGTCGATCGACACACCTGATGAGTGTCGATCGACAGCACTAAAAAACGCATAAATCCTGAAAAATCAGTCTGAAATCGCCGTTGAACGTGTCTACAAGCCCCTGATTCCGTACCCAGGGAGTTTATACCCTTCATCTATCAACCAAGGCAGTAACAAAGCACCTAAGGAGAAAGGGAAATAAGCTCCAAATTGAGGAAGCTACCAAAGTTGTTGAATCCAGGGATGTTTGTTATTCCATGCTCAATCAAAGGTGTAGAATTGAAGGATTCTATTTGTGACACGGGAGCTAATGTGAACGTCATGTCTAAGACGGTTGCAAAGAAACTAGGGATTTTGGAGTTACAACCTTCAAAGACATATATCGAGCTTATAGATAGATCGTGTACAATTTCAAAGGGCTTCATTCCTGATGTGTTGCTTCAAATAGGATTATCTTGTTCCTACGGACTTTTACATCATTGAGACCAAGGATGATAGTTGTAAACCATTGGTTCTTGGTGCACAGTTCCATGCAACAGTGGGAGCAATGGTGGATTTTCCTAATAAGCGAATCTCCTTCTCGAACATCAACAAGAATGTCTTTTATCCTTCAGTTCTTGTCACATCAGCTTCTTGTATGAGTGTCAATGTTGGAGATACGCTGGGTTTTAAAGATGAAACAAAGAAGGTTCAAAACGTCATCAAGTTGCCTCCTTCCACTCCACGTCATGATGTCAACATTCCAGCAAGTTCCAAGTGCAAAAAGATCCCTAAGGTGAAGCGCAGAAAAACCTCTAAACCATTCTCTAAGGTCAAAATTGGCATTCTTTTGAAGTTAAGGGAGAAGGAAGAGGTAGTTATCCAAGAGATGGTAAATAATACTATGAAGCTTTTTCCTGGTATTGTTCCTTGCAAGTCTGGGGGAATGCACTTCAAAGATCCACCTCACGTCTAAACATCATCCGCAGTCAAGCTAATGACTAAAAACAAGCGCTTGGTGGGTGGCAACCCACCTGTAAGTCTTTTTTTTTTCTTTTTCTTTGAGTCATTTTTCTTTCTTTGAGTCAGTTTGTTATTGCTTCCGTTTGCTTTTCAGATTTGTGAAACTTTTTACTTAAGACTATGTGTTGTGCTATTTGATCGTGTTTCGTTTGAGTGATTTACTGTGTTCTTTTAGACTGCTCAAACGACAGAAGCCAAAATAGCCACGATCCCAGAAATTCGAACAACCTGTCAATCGACACACATTGTGACTGTCGATCGACACCTCTACAGTACGAGTCCAAGTTTCTCGTTTTCACAAATTTTTCCGTTATTTTCTTTTCTTTCTCACCGATCTCAGATTTAATAACATTGGGGACAGTGTTGTTCAAGTCTGGGGGAGGTAGTTGCTAACATTGTTTTTGGTTTTGGAGTCAAAAATTTGTTTTTATTGAGTCAAAATGTAGGGAACCGTTTCTTAAGAACAAAGCTTAGTTTTTTACGCCTTTTAGCTGTTGCGATGAAGTCTTTGGATGGAGCGAATTCGAAACCAGATGATAGTACAGGTTCCCCTCTTATCGCGACTTGCAGAACGAAGTAGATCAAACTTCAGACTAGTACACTTGATCTCCATTTTGCTACATTCTCTTTGATGATATCACGACAGTAATCGATCCAACATTCAGGACTCCTTATTCACTTTACCACTCTTTGTTGATCCTGAATGGCCAGCTCATTTTTAGTTGGTACCTAACCCCTAGCCTTAACCTTTTATTCAAGCCTCATGCGTTTTCTTTCCCTTTTGTTTTATGTGTAGGCATGTGTATAAACACTGGAGATAAAAAGGTCCGACGCAGTTTTTCATTCACAAAATTGCACAGGACGAGGATTTGGTTGGAGTACTTTACAAAGAGCAACAATGTTGAGCATTCCTTGGGATTTCATGCACAATAATGGTAATTTTCGAGACTAACATCTTTGTAAGATCATTTCCCCCCTTAGAGTTAAAAAAATAATAATAATAAATAAATAAAATATATATATATTTCGAAAATTTAGTAAGGGAAAGGGGAATGATCATTTTTATAAGTCTCTAGCTTCTACAAAAATCCCAAGGAATGGAGAGGGTGGATGTGGATATATAGTGGAACATGTTATTGTATGATGGTGTTTGGTTCCTGATAACGTTTTGGAGGAGGGAGTGCAATGTGAATGAGAAATTGTGAGCATCAACTAGACCAGACTCTCTCTTGTGTTTATGCATAATGTGTGCATCCACCAAATAAAATCCGGTAACCCTAAACACTTTTAGCTCCACTTAAACACCAAAAGCCTTTTAACATCATACCTAACCTTTTACTTGGTTGATATCATTAGAGAGAATTCCATCATCACTTTGATCAAGTGTGCGACAGTTAGGAGAATGTGAAACTGATGGGTTTGCAGGTTAAGATTTGAGGCCCAACCTATGATGGTTGAGATTCGTGACCGCCAAAGGTACTTTGTTTATATGTAGCAAAAGAGTCAAGGAGGCGAAAGCAATGTTCTCAAGGATAAGTAAGTTCTCGCGATTTTCAAACCTCGACTTCATTTTTAGTCTCTAGTTTGCTTGAGGGCAAGCAAAAGCTAAGTCTGGGGGAGTTGATATATCATGGATTTTACCCCTTTTTGACCATGATTTAACCCGGTTTTATCGAGTCTTTTCGGTGTTTTTCGAGTGTTTTAGAGTCTTTGCAGGTTTGTGTACATGTGGAGCTTAATTGATAATTATGGAGCATTTTGGAACATTGTGGGAAGAGGAGCTGAAGTCGCTAAGACGGATTTTCAATTGCCATCAGATATTGGTGTCGATCGACATACACAACCACTGTCGATCGACACCCACGTTAGTCACCTGTCGTTCGACACACCATGTGACTGTCGAACGACAGCCACTTTTCTGAAACCGACATATTACGTTTAAATAAAGGAAAATTGTCCGTTTCGGGTCAGAAGTTACCAGAAATCATCAGGAAAGCCCACCACGAGTTATAATTCTATAAATAGTTTACTTTTAGGTTTTTAGATCATAAAACTTTAGATTTTATTGAACAAAGTTTAGAGAGAGCTTTTGAGAGATTTTAGGGAGACAAGTCTACTACATTCTTTGAGATTCTTCGAACCCTATTGTAATTCTTCTTATTCTCTTTCTTTATGCAGTATTATTCAGTTATGATTTGCTTTGCTTCCATGTCTAAGTAGTTTGCTAGTTAGGTTTAGGGTGATTCGAACGGATTGATGATGATTTGTTAGGTTAAACTCACTTGTTAGGATTATCTATTTGGTTCTTCACCTAGATTGCTTTAACTCTGATTTAGGATTCGCGACCCTGAATTTGGATATCTTAGGTTGATAGATGGACATGAAAATATAATTGATTAGCCTGAACTAGATCTTAGGTGAGCAAAATTACTTATTCGCAAAGAAATTTGGTTTAGGAATTTTGTGAACAAATTGGACTTCAATTTAAAGCTTGTTTAAATTGATTGAATTAGCAAAGAAATTTGGCTTTCTAAAGTTTAGGCATAGTTAATTTTCGCAACGATAGTTGGTTAATTATATCTTAGTGTTCCAAGTTCAAGAACGGTTTTTAATTAAATCATGTTTTTGTTTAAACTGCAATTTTAATTCATCCTGAGAATTACCTGAAAACCTAGCTTTTGTTTAATTGAATTTTAAGAAATCAACAATCTTGCCTGTTTCGAATTACTTTTGTCTTTATTTTACTTTATTTCGCTTAGCTCAATTCGAAGTCAATAATCTTATTGTTTGATTTAACTCCAGTGATTCGAACATTTACTACAATTGATCTATTAATTTGAGAGAGTAGCTGAGGGTAAATTTGAACATATCAATCTCGCAAAACAATTTGCTTGTATGATTCTCGTGAGACTTGTGAGATTTTTTTGCCAGAGTATAAGCCCAATCCTATAGATGACTGATGTTTGTTCCTTGGCTGTCCGATTTAGCAGTCTGTGATTTCTTATTATCAGAGTTCTTCTTTTTCTTCCACCTTCTTATAAAATCCACACCGTACATGACGGCTACAGCTAAAGCAATCGTTCCGAAGATCTTGGAGTAGAATATATAAAACCTGAAACATAACATAACACAACATTGTCTTTCAACAACATACGAATCATCATTTAACCTCCCAAGTAACAGAAACATGATAGACTATGTCCTTACTCTGAATTTGACTTGAGTTTGTCAACCATTTTATCAAAAGAGCCCTCTCCACTGAAGACCATAAAATCATGTTCTGTTGGTGGTTTTTGAATCATGAGATTACCAGCTTCGTCTCTAACAGCCTACAACAAAGAGGGACGAAACGCCAATCTTTCTTATGTGATCCACATTTCCTTAACAAAGAAGAAACAAAAAGAAACACATGCATGGGCTTCCTTTACCTCACCAACAAAAGTCAAAGAAGTACCAGTATTAAGAGCACTCCCATAGAGCACCTAAAAGAAAACACATCACAATGTTGGTCTTAACCCAAAGGGAAATATGAGTTTTAGGGGAAATACAGAGAAAAAGAAAACATTGATGGACCAAAAAACCTTAGAGCATTCTCCGAGTGAAATCATGGATGAAAGAAACCTCTTCCAGACCATTTCTAGTTCACTCTCGAAGAATTTTTCTACTTCGCTGACCGTTTTCGGTATATTGCAAACGTAATCTTTTAGAATATCCTCAAATCCTACAGCATCTTCACCTCCCTCTATCCTAACCCGACCAGTACCGTCTTCCTAATTGAGAGATTGAGAGAGAAGAAATGCCGATTAATAAGGCAGACTTAAGTGTGTAGGGGCAAGAAATTATAGACAATGAATGTTGTCTTACCAGATACAAAGGAGACTGATTTAGTCCCACTAGAAGATTAATAAATCCGTTCAAGAAACCATCTACGAACTTGGTCTCACCATCCAGTTGGACCTGACGAAGACGTTACCACAAGATCAGAGAATAAGGACATATGATGCCAACTTTACAAAAACAATCTAACCTTAACATCGAACACAGATTCCAAAGGACCATTATCTTTGCAATTAAAAGGTGCTACAGAAGCAACTCTTCCTGATACCGCAACAAGAGGATTCGTGGTTTTTTCTTTAAGCAAATCATCTGTAATAAATAACCAATAATAATTGGATCATTTGAAATCTGAAACCAATACAGAATAGAACCTAGATTTTGAATCCTTAATTAAACACAAGCATACCTAACCCTTTTAAATCAATCACACGGGTAATACTGTTAAAATAATCACCCTTCCTGCACCATCACAAAAACATATATTTGTTGGGATAAGCTTGAAAGAAGAGTAAAGACACGAGTTATACCTATCCTATTTGGAGATAAGGATCCTAAAGAGATTAGGATTAGTATAATATGTTTGGGAGTTATCTAAACATATATAGAAAATATGTAATCAAATAGGTTTAGGTTTGAGAAACTATATAAGGAGATGCAAGGATGTTGCATAACTTAAGTGTGTGTTAAGGTTTGAGCTATTTTCCCCTTAAGATTAATAAGAAGAGTAATTTCTTATTGAGATTTGTGTGACTATATTTGGCATCAGAGCTAGACAAACTCTAAGCCGAAGAGAAGATCACCATGGGCGACGATAGCAAGAAGCTTGAAGGGGTTGAGTTAAAATCCAAGGAGATCGGACCCTCCTCTATCAAGTGTCCAATGTTGAATTCCTCTAATTACACCGTTTGGTCAATGAGAATGAAGATTGCTCTTAAGGTGAACAAGGTATGGGAGACAACAGAACCAGGTATGAAGGATGACGAAAAAAATAACATGGCAATTGCTTTGTTGTTTCAATCCATACCAGAAGTCTTGATACTACAAGTTGGAGACCTTGACACCTCCAAAGCAGTTTGGAATGCAATCAAGGCGAGACACATCGGAGCTGATAGGGTAAAGGAGGCTAGGTTACAAACACTGATGGCAGAATTTGATAGGATCAAGATGAAAGAGACCGACACCATCGACGTATTCGTGGGAAAACTCTCAGAAATCTCATCAAAATCTGCGTATCTTGGAGAATCCATAAAGGAATCAAAACTCGTGAAGAAATTTCTGAAGAGCTTACCACGGAAGAAATACATTCACATCGTGGCTTCTCTTGAACAGGTATTAGACCTAAACAGAACTAGTTTTGAAGATATCGTTGGAAGACTGAAATCATATGAAGAAAGAGTCAACGAAGAAGAAGAGGAACAAAGCGAAGATCAAGAGAAGTTGATGTATGCGAACACTGATTATCAAAACTATTATCATGAAAGAAACGGTGGAAACAGAGGAAGAGGACGAGGAGGAAGAGGATATTGGAGAGGAAGAGGTCGTGGTCGTTATGGCTATGGTAACGGATCACAAAGTTCAAATCAAGACAAGGAGAAAGATGCATCCTCGATAACTTGTTATCGTTGTGATAAACTAGGTCACTATGCATCTAGTTGTCCTGATAGATTAAACTCTTGAAAAGAAAACGATTGAGGAGACTCAGGAGGCAGATGAGTTAATGATGCACGAGGTAGTTTATCTTAATGAGAAGAAGGTAAAACCAAATAGTTTTGAAGCTGACTTAGACACAAAGAATGCGTGGTATCTCGACAATGGCGCTAGTAATCATATGAGTGGAAATCGAGACTTCTTCGCTAGCCTTGATGAAACAGTTACGGGAATGGTGAGATTTGGAGATGATTCACGTATTAATATACAAGGTAAAGGTTCAATTCGTTTTGTGTTCGCAAACGGAGAGAAGAAGGTACTAAGCAATGTATATTTTATACCGGATCTTAAAAGCAATATTATAAGTCTTGGTCAAGCCACCGAAGCGGGTTGTGAGGTACGAATGAAAGAGAGTCTATTAAGGATTTATGATCGTTTGGGCGACTTACTAATAGAGACCATGAGGTCGAGAAACCGTTTGTATAAAGTTAATCTTGAAGTTGAAAACTTCAAGTGTTTGCAGCTGACTTCTTCGACAGAGTCAACCAAATGGTATGCACGGTTGGGTCATATTAACGTCGAAACAATGAAGATGATGATTAACAAAGAACTAGTGATTGGCATACCAAATATGGAGGTTGAGAGAGAGACGTGTGTGTCATGTTTGCTTGGCAAGCAAACAAGACAATCTTTTCCAAAGTCAGCTTCATATCGAGCTACCCAAGTCCTAGAACTATTTCATGGAGACCTTTGTGGTCCTATTTCACCATCAACTCCAGCCCATAAAAGGTACGTATTCGTGATTATTGATGATTATTCACGATACATGTGGACAATTCTCTTAAAGAAGAAAAGTGAAGCTTTTGATAAATTCAAAAATTTCAAGAGACTTGCTGAACAAGAAACTGGAGCTATTGTAAGAACGTTTAGAACGGATATAGGTGGAGAGTTTATGTCTCATGAATTCCAAAATTTATGTGATAAGTATGGAATCAGAAGACACCTAACTGCACCATACTCTCCACAACAGAATGGTGTGGTCGAGAGGCGTAATAGAACACTTTTGGAGATGACTCGAAGCATCTTGAAGATATGAGTCTACCTAACTATCTATGGGGAGAAGCTGTGAGACATGCTACTTACTTGATCAATAGAGTTGGAACAAGATCAGTAATTGGTAAAACCCCATATGAAGTGCTTAAAGGGAAGAAGCCAAATATTGAGCATTTGAGAGTGTTTGGGTGTCTTAGTTATGCGAGAACAGAAGCGGTTGGAAGGAAAAAGCTTGATGAAAGATCAAGAATCTTAATACATCTAGGAACAGAACCTGGCTCTAAGGCATATCGTCTTCTCAACCCTACAACCAAGAAGATTTGTGTGTCTCATGATGTAGTCTTTGATGAGAGCAAGAGCTGGTACTGGAATGATGAGAAGGAAGATGTTGTAGAGTCTAGAACATTCGTTATTGGTCTAGGAGAATCTGGAAATAAAGAGACGGTGAGAACAGAGACTATTGCTCCCGAGACAGAGGAGAATACTAATGCAAATGAAGAAGATGATGGTGTGATAGAAGAAGAAGAGAACGATGAAGATGCAAAGAACCATCTCTATATCAAAGGAAAGATGAAGAGAATCTCCTTATTGTAGTCGTATACGTTGACGATTTGCTTGTAACAGGGTCTTCGTTAAAATCAATTGTTGAGTTCAAAAAGGAAATGGCGACTAATTTTTAGATGAGTGATCTTGGAAAGCTCAGGTACTATCTTGGAATTGAAGTACATCAACAAGAATATGGCATCAGTTTGAAACAAGAAAGGTATGCGCACAAAATCTTATGTGAGACAGGAATGGATGATTGTAACTTGTCACATGTGCCGATGGATCCAAACTTGAAACGGTCCAAGTCACAAAAGGAGAAAGGTATTGACGAAAGCGGATACAGAAGGAACATTGGTTGTCTTCGATACCTACTTCACACACGTCCAGATTTGTCATACAGCGTTGGAGTATTGAGGAGATACATGCAAGAGTCCAAAGAATCCCATGGAGCGGCTTTAAAGCAAGTGTTGAGATATTTGCGTGGAACAATATCTCTTGGACTCTTCTTTGGGCGTACAGATGAGGTAGGCTTGGTAGGCTATAGTGATAGTTCACATAATGTTGACATAGACGATGGGAAGAGCACGACAGGTCATATGTTCTATCTCGAAGGTTGCCCAATTACTTGGTGTTCACAAAAACAAGAAACAGTGGCGCTATCTTCGTGTGAAGCTGAGTTCATGGCAGCTACAGAGGTTGCGAAACAAGCAATCTGGCTTCAAGATCTTCAAAGTGAAATCGTTGAAAAGATTAACAAGAAGGTGATAATTCGAGTTGACAGCAAATCCGCTATTTCACTCACCAAGAACCCAGTCTTCCATGGACGGAGTAAGCATATTCACACAAGATATCATTTTATAAGGAAATGTGTTGAAAACGAACAAGTAGAGGTCGAACACGTTCCTGGCAATAAGCAGAAGGCAGATATTCTAACCAAGGCACTAGGAAGACTCAAGTTTAAAGAGATGAGAGATCTCATTGGAGTTCAAGATGTGGGTGAAGACAATTTCAAGCTTAAGGAGGAGAATGTTGGGATAAGCTTGAAAGAAGAGTAAAGACACGAGTTATTCCTATCCTATTTGGAGATAAGGATCCTAACGAGATTAGGATTAGAATAATAGTTTGGGAGTTATCTAAACATATATAGAAAATATGTAATCAAATAGGTTTAGGTTTGAGAGACTATATAAGGAGATGCAAGGATGTTGCATAACTTAAGTGTGTGTTAAGGTTTGAGCTATTTTTCCCTTAAGATTAATAAGAAGAGTAATTTCTTATTGAGATTTGTGTGACTATAATATTGATAAATATGTTTTAAACATTATATTCAATATGATTGAGAATGAGACTAAAGGAAAATCTCTTGCTCTCTGAGGAGATGGTAACAGTTAGATTTTGAATCTAAGATAAGAAGGGGGAATGATAAGCTGAGGAGTTACCAGGGTTCACAGCTGAGTCCTTCACCTGGTGCATTAAGAAGAACTTCTGAGGAAGGCTGCTTTGGATCAATAAAGGAAACAAGAGCTTTGGAGGTTTACCTTTTACGAATCTTCCACATTACTGGAGATCCTAAACTGGACAGAGGGGATCGATTCAGATCCCTGGTTTCCCGTCCTCTTGCTTGGACAGTTGTGATTTATGGCAAGGGGAAATCAATTACCAGCCTGTTAGCACCAGATCAGATCCCTATCATTATGAGTAGATTGGTCTGGTCTTGGAAAGATCCTTGTGATTGCTCCACAGAGGGTGTTTTAAACCTGCGGAAAATGTTTTGTCACAGCTCACACAACTCAGTGTATCTCAACACAAGAAATCTAATTCGAGCTTCTTACCAACCTTACGCAACCACTCCAATGGCTTTCTTTGGACAACTGGTTACTGCTGGGAAAGATCACACGAAGGAACAACCCATCAAGTTGCCTCCTCTTGATAAGACTCAGGTTCTTAGGAGATTTGAACGGACCTTGGTTGGGAGAGTCCTGCTTCATGAGTCACAGGAGCAAAATCACAAAGCCTTGATAGGATTCCTTCCGACAGTGTGGAGATGCGAAGGCCGGGTCCAGGGCCTGGATATGGGAGATGGCAAAATCCACTTCCGCTTTCAGAATGAGGAGGATCTGGAGGCGGTGATGACTCATAGACCTTATCACTTTGATGGGTCTATGATTGCGTAGGAACGTTGGATTCCGACTGTGAGACGGGACTTCCCGAACACTATCCCGTTCTGGATAGTAATCAAGGGTTTACCTGATTATCGAAGGGATGAGGAATCGGTGAGGAGCGTTGGGGAAGCTTTAGGTGAATGGTAAGAGGTGGACGTCTTTGAACCAATACCACGCGTTCGAGTGTTGCTGGATAGCAACGTACCTCTTGTGATGCGGAGAGAATCCGATGATGAAGGGGTACTGGTACGCTTGAATTTCAAGTACGAGAAATTGCAGAAGCACTGCAACCGGTGCTTCCGGATGACTCATGAAGGCCAGTCATGCCCTGAGCGTGTTCAGGACACTCAACTCCATCCTCGGGAACAGAGGAGAGACCACAATCGGAAGAGAGAGAACGAAACTGGGAGAGGCCGGACGAGAAGCACCAGAGAGGACCGAGGAATGACGGTGGGGATGAACTCTACTAGGGGTCTGATTGGTAGGGACGCGCCGGAGGTGAAGGCAATCCCCAGACCTAAACCGGTGCGACGGGAATTACTGGCGGAGCTTAACTCCAGTCAAGCCACCGTTGACGCCCCAAGAACGGCGCAAAGCTCAACCAAGGAGTGGGTCCGGAGAACCTTCGTCACCACAGCGCCGGTACGATCACCAACCCCCGGACGAGATGACGACGCCCCTCGTGGTCTGCAACCGGATTACAAACGGGCCAAACCACGAGCACCGTGGTACCGTTCTACGGTGGAAGAGGCTGCGATTGCCACCGAGGTGATTTTTCAAGAAGAGAAATGGGAAGCCGTGGGTCAAGCTCTGGTTCCAGTTAAGCACCAGGCGGTGCAGCTGGATGGTGAAGACACCTCTCTGGTGGCTAGGGTTAAGGCCCCTGAGGCTGCGCAGAAGTAGAAGGCTATGGTGTGGGCTACTGGGCCTGAGACTAGCGAAGCCCATCAGATGGAGGATAGCTTGGAGTTAGTGGATAACGATAGAGCTTCTCAAGATTTGGGCTTTCAATCTGTTTTGAGCCCAACAGGAGTTATTTCTCCCCTCAAAAACTTGATGGATATGAACAATAAAGAAAGGAAGACCGCGCAACGGATTGATAAATCACTTGGAGTTAAAAAGAAGATTGCCCATAGTCCTTTTCATGGGAAGCGCATTCATCAACACATGGCCTTAGCTGCATTGGAAAGTCCAAAAATTTTGGCTGGCATGTTGAACCCGTCGTCCTCGAAGACGGGCCCTGATGAGGGAGAAAATTCGAAGGAAGTAAAGGAACCGGTGGTTAATGAGAAACCACCGGCGGTCGATTAAATGATCTTAAGTTGGAACTGTCAGGGCGCTGGTAGCTTCTTGGCAGTTCGTAGATTGCGTGAATTTCGTAAGAGGTTTTTCCCGGGGATTCTATTTCTTATGGAAACTAAACGCGATCGGCAGTTCTTTCAAGACTTACAAGTTGAATTTGGTTATGATTTTCTTTTTACTGATGACCCTTCTGGTCGTAGTGGAGGTCTAGCCCTTCTGGCTAAGTCCGAATTCCGTGTGCAAGTTCTTTTTTCAAATAAAAATATCATTGATGTAATGGCAATCATTAATGGCAATAAAGTGTTTCTGTCTTTTGTTTACGGAGAACCTGTTATTACAAATCGTGCCGTTGTTTGGGAACATCTTACCCGTATTAGTACTTCTCGACTTGCACCCTGGTTTATGACGGGGGATTTCAACGAGATTACGGGTCACCATGAAAAAACAGGGGGTCGTAGGAGACCGGATAACTCTTTCCTGGAGTTTAATCTCATGCGCCAAAGCTGTGGGATGATCCTGGTTCGGTAGACGTGGCACTAGTGTTATCCGATGTCGGTTGGACCGATCAATGGGTAACGAAGAGTTGTATGAACTTTTCTCCCAATCGAAGATGGAGTATCTTCGCTTTATGGGATCAGATCACCGGCCTGTTTTGACACATATTGAAAACATTAGGATGGTGGGCTCCAAAAAGTTCAGATTCGATAAAAGGTGGCTAACCAAACCGAACTTCGAAGATGTCGTACGAGATGGATGGGGAAGTGGACAATCAGGAGAAGAGGCATCTCTGGGGGATCGGATAGCCAATTGTCGGAAAACTATTTCTCGTTGGCGCCGCAAAGATCAGCAGACTTCCGAGGAAGAGATCGAGGCTTTGAAGATTCGCCTTGAGGAGGCCCAAAGCAACGACCAGGCCACAGCCGCGGATATTGGGGCCATCCAGGAACTTTTGTGTGCGGTCTTTCGAGAAGAGGATATTTACTGGCACCAAAAAAGTAGGGTTACCTGGCATCAGGAAGGGGACCAAAACACGAAGTTTTTTCAGGCCTCTACGAAGCAAAGGCGGGCTCGCAATAGGATTATTGGCATTCTAACAAAGTCAGGTGAGTGGACAGAAAAAGAGGATGAAGTTGAAAGAACCGCATCGGATTACTTTGTGGAGATGTTCACTTCTACGACTATCTCTGATTTGGAAGTGTCCCTGGCACATATTCCGAGTTGTGTTACTAATGAGATGAATGCGATACTCACTCGGGAGGTCTCTGCACAAGAGGTCAAAACAGCAGTTTTTTCCATACACCCAGGAAAGGCCCCTGGGCCAGATGGAATGACTGCGTTGTTCTACCAGAAGTTCTGGACTTTGATCGGGCCCCATGTCATGGATATGGTTCGGAATTTTATGCAAAATGGAGTGATGGACTCCGACAGCAACATGGTCAATATATGTTTGATTCCAAAATCCGAACGCCCTCGGGAGATGAAAGAGTTCCGCCCCATTAGCTTGTGTAATGTGAGCTACAAGATTATCTCTAAGCTCCTATGCCAGAGGATGAAACGATTTCTTCCTTCTTGGGTATCTGAAACCCAATCCACCTTCGTGGCAGGAAGACAAATTACGGATAATATTCTTATAGCTCAGGAGGTTTTCCACGCCCTTATGACAAATTCGGCCGGCAAGAAGGAGTTTATGGCCATTAAGACGGATATGAGTAAGGCATATGATCGAGTTGAATGGGGCTTCCTCGAGGCCCTTCTGAGGAAAATGGGCTTCTCGGAGAGATGGATCTTATGGATCATTACTTGTGTTAATTCCGTGTCGTATAACATCTTACTGAGTGGAGAGCCAAAAGGAGCTATAACACCCACTCGCGGCTTACGTCAGGGGGATCCACTTTCTCCATACCTATTTATCATGTGTACACAGGTGTTAAATGCAAATATTCAGGCTGCTGAGGCAACTGGGAGATTATCTGGTATTCGAGTAGCTCCGACATCTCCCACACTTACCCATTTATTGTTCGCAGATGACAGCATTTTCTTCTATAAAGCAACAGTGGATCAGTGTGACAACATCACTAAGGTTTTGGAGGTGTATGGGAATGCGTCAGGTCAGCGAATAAATTTTGACAAATCCGCAATTACGTTTGGAAAAGATGTGCCGGTTGAACGTAGACTGGAAGTCAAGATGTGGCTGAACATACCAACTGAAGGCGGATTCGGAAAATATTTAGGCATCCCGGAACAGTTGCAGGGCTCAAAGGCTGAAGTCTTTGCCTATGTTCAGGAACGGTTGAATCAAAGGATCAACGGGTGGTCGGCTAAATTTCTATCTAAAGGAGGGAAAGAGGTTATGATTAAATCAGTGGCGCAAGCATTACCAAACTATGTGATGTCCACTTTCCTACTCCCCAAGAGTTTACTCCAAAAATTATCGAGTGCGGTGGCTAATTTATGGTGGAAAACTAAAGAGAATTCAAAGGGAATGCATTGGATAGCTTGGAAAAAAATGTGTCTTCCGAAGAATGTAGGGGGTATGGGTTTTAAGTCTTACAAAGAGTTCAACAAGGCTTTGTTAGCTAAGCAGTTCTGGCGACTTCACCAGTACCCAAACTCTTTAGTGGCTAGAGTTTTGAAAGGAAAGTACTTTCGCTATTCGACCCCTCTGGAAGCTAGGCAACATTACCGTCCGTCCTATGGATGGCGAAGTTTGCTCAGTGCTCAATCTCTCCTACAAGAAGGAATGAGACGTACTATTGGATCGGGAGCGCAAACTTGGTTGTGGACCGATAAGTGGATTCCTGATGAATATCCGCGAAAAATTAGAAGTCTCGTTCTGAATCCTAATAGATATGAACGGGTCTCTGATTTCATTGACGTTCACTCAGGGCGATGGAAGAGGGATAAGCTCCGCGAGTGTGTCAATGCCGAGGATATCAATCTAATCCTAACCATAAAACCGTCGGTGCGAGGCGCTCTTGATGGGTATTATTGGTATTTTACAAATTCTGGTCTGTATACAGTGCGTTCTGGATATTACATTGCGCGTCAACAGTTAGATGCGGATCTGGTGTATGCCCAACAACTACCATCAGTTAATCCACTGAAGGAAAGAGTTTGGAAACAGCAGACTTCCAGTAAGATACGCCATTTCCTTTGGCAGGCAATCTCGGGAGCAGTGGCGGTTAATGAGAGACTTGCGTATAGACATCTCCAACTTGACCGACAATGTCCCACATGCGGCGACTGCGATGAGACAATTAATCATGTTTTATTTACATGTCCGCCGGCTAGACAAGTGTGGGCCTTGTCAAACATACCAAACCCTCCAAATTTATTTCCATCGGATAACCTATGGGGCAATATGGATTATTTGTTCTCTAGGATACCAGGCCAGATAGATAGAGAGGAACATTGCCGATGCTTTCCCTGGATTATTTGGTACCTTTGGAAGGCCCGTAACGCCAAAGTGTTTAACAATGTCGACCAAGCCCCCCCAGGCAATCCTGGAACTGGCTAGAAAGGAAGCCAGAGAGTGGTTTTTGGCTAAAAATGCTATGGAAATGTCGGTTCCTTCCTAGGGGCCGAATTTCGAAGTAGAGGAATCACAGGGGGAGGCGGTGTTTAGATGCTTTGTGGACGGTTCGTGGAAAGAGGTGGATGACACGTGTGGAGTGGGTTGGATTCTACAGCTTCAAGAGGGGACATCAGACTTATTGGGTATAAGAGGAATGAGGCGAGTCGGATCCCCTTTACATGCGGAATTGTCCAGCCTGCTCTGGGCTATGGCAAGTCTGCGCAAGTATAATCGGTATTGTTCGGCGTTCTATACAGATTCGCAAGAGTTGGTGAGTATGGTCGCAACCCCGGAGAGTTGGCCCCGGTTCACTTCAGAGCTTGAAGAACTTCAGGAGTTACGTTTTTCTTTTCCAGACTTTACTCTTATGTATTGTCCAAGGGGAAAAAATGAAAAAGCAGATTTCCTAGCGAAAAATGCTCGAAACCGTAACATGATATTTTCGTATGTTAGCACTTCCCTTCCGCCTTGGTCCAGTAATGCTACTGTATTTCTGTAATCAACCGGACGAAGTGTGTTAAAAAAAAAAAGATTGGGAATGAGACTAAACCCTTGAATGTTACGCCCCCAGAGATAACAAGCTATGGCTGCGACACCGTATGAAAGACCTACAGCAAGTTCAAGCATCTGAAAATAATTGAAACATCAAACGATATTAATTAATCCCTCCACAAGTCGAGTCGAACCTCTTGTCCTTATTCAAACATAACACAACATAAATAACCACAACAAGTTTTGAACAAAGAGGAGTGCATGGTAATAGTGTACATTCAGAAGAAGAAAAACGATCCTTGAAACTTTGCATATGATTAAAGTTAAAGGAATAACTTGATACGATAAAAAAACCTTGAAAAGGTGTCAAAACTTTATTTTTCATAAAGAGGAGCTACTACACTAACAACACTTGATAACGAAACGAGACATTTACCTTGTCCATGAAATTTGATTAAACCCTCGCCTCTCTCAAGTGTCTAGCGATACCAATTTGATAAATTTGGAGGAACCATAATGGTTTCTCTATTATAAAAGATTTTTAACTTGATCAAAAAGTAAAAGAGAAAAAACTTGCTTAACAAGTTCTTATATTTGATATGTAATAAAGAATCTATTTAATTTTTTTTGGTAAAAAAAGAATCCATCTATTTAAAACACAAATATTTAAAATCACACGCATTGAACAAAATACCAAGCAAGAAAGGACATTGAAAGACAATCTTGAAGCTACTATAAGAATTAAGAACACAACATCCATTTCTTTCTCTTCTATTATCCTAAAGTCAGTAACAGAAAGTCAACTCAAAGTCCCACACATACGACTGCTAAATTGTCTACAATTACTTGATGGATCAGTAAATCCTCCTTCTGATTACACTCATCTATTTCTCAACTCCTACTCCATATCAAGTTCATATGATTGAACGATGGTTAACCGGTGGCTACAAGACTCAGTTGTGTAACGGTGAATCTGGTTCAGAGCCGCAAACCGAAGTGTATGTAGAGACAGAATCTTCTTTTGGTATAGCCACAAAGTTTAAAGGAGCTGTTTGGAGTCTCCTACCTTCCTTGAAGTCTCCGTTTTGGCGATGACTCGAGTAAGATCTTGGGGTCATAATGTCGGTATTTGTAGTCCCAGCTGAGTTTCTGCGAGGCGTAGGAGGCACTGATATATTCCCATTGTACCCGGTGGACCTTTTTACGCTGTTGCTTCTTCTTGGACTCGGTTTTGATCCGTAAACGGATTCCCTCCGGTTCATTAACAGATCCTGCATCTTCTTTTGATCCTGTAGAGGAAATGACAAGTTACTTTTAACAGCTGAGCCATATTACAAATCGTAAGGGTTTAAATAAAACAGAGCATTTTGACAAACCCGGTATCGTTTCTTTTCCTCTTCCTGTTGTTTCCTTGTCAGTTTATAATCTTCAAGTGTGGATACTAATCGAACCTGGAGGAAACCAGTAACCATAATCAAAGGAGAGAAGTTTGGGTTTTGAAATGTGTCTACTTTAATGTTTACTTTAACTTACACCATCATATAGAAATAGCTTCTGTGTTTCGTCCTCCCATAAAAGCGTTTTCTTGATGAGATTGTCAACCATTGCTGCAGAAAACAATAGACAAAGGAAATAATAAGCTAAAGATTTCATCTGAATCTTTAGTGGACAAGAGGAAAGAACATACAGGGAATCTTGTTTACAGTAATCCGAGCTCGTTCTGCGTGCTTCAGGTTTACATGTCCACCTCTTCCAGCGCTGTACCGGTTCTCATCCTGAAACCAAACAAGGCATTTCTCAGTTACATATCCTTCAGCAAACCCATTTTGCCAGCTTTTTTAGGGGAATGTTACCTGATTGTATTCTTCTAGCCAGTTTTCCTCTTCGCACGCAGATAACCAGCGGTCAATCCTATCGATTATCTCTTTCCGGCTCTGCGCCTCATCTTTGACTTTGTTTATCTGCACTTCGATATTAGCAAGTAGCTCTGAAGAGTCCACTAATCCTGAAGAAACAGAAGGAAATCTATCTTAGATACAAACGGTTTTCAGCAAGAAAACCAGTTACTCATATTTCTGAGAAGAATATAAACTGTATCACATTTTTACCAGAATCAATCAAAGCAGTTGATTTCTCAAGCGATGTGCTTATGTCAGGCTCAATGTGAGCCATTCTGCAGAGATTCTCTAACTCAGACCTTCTTTTCATCACAAGCTCCTTCATTCTGCTAGATTTCAGCTTATTGAAACGGTCTACTTCTGCAGACACCTAATGTAGAAGGTAAAAACTACAACTCAGAGATCTTGGATGAGATTAATGGCATTTCTAGTTGGTAAAAAAGAAAAGGGCTTTCGTCGTAACCTGTTCAATTGTTTCAGTAGAAAGGATGTTTGGCTCAGTGATATCAGATTCAGATGATCTTACAACATAACTGACTCTTGCAAATTTACTTCTTTCTTCTTGTGGTGTGTCCATTAGATTCCATAACTCAAAAAGTGACCCCACTACATCCTTCAACTGCAAAACGAGAGGTAAAAACACTAAACCATCAAAATGATTATCGACTACATAGAGAAGAATAGCATTGCAGAAACGTTTATCTACCTTCTGAAAGCAGTCTCTCCTTTCGGTTTTCAGCTTTTGAACCATGTGTTGTAGACCATCCAATGTACTATCGCTGATGTTTGTAGACCGCTCGTGGTTAGTCCTATGTAAGCTTGGATGAACCTCGCTAACAGTTTGACCAAAGTCAACTCCAAGAACACCGCATAGAGTGTGCACCTCATTCACATAATCCAAAACCTTGTTCAGACGATCCGACTACATAAGAAAACAAGAACAAATGAGTAAGTAGACAGCTTTGTAATGTAACATCTTGGTTCATCTTCTTAAATGTCCAAGAAAATATCCTCACCTTCTCCTTCTGGAGCGAGCGGAGATGTGTCTGATACTCATTAAGTTTCCGAAGAGTCAAGTCTTGCTCATCGAGAGTCAAAGAACCAATCATCGTTTGTTTGAGTTGGTCACTGAATCCAGAGATTTCACCGCTCATTTTCTCAATTTGTGCCTTGACATCCACAAATTGCTTCATTCGTTCATCTCTTTGCAATCTCAAGTCCTCAAGCAGAGGCGTGACAAGGGCAAGCTTTTCTTTCAATGATTTCAAACCTTTATCTGCTTTCATCTGTAAATTCCAAAACACAAACATTTGTCAAACAAGAAAAACCAAAACTTTCCCAATATAAAGGCAATGGTCACATACCGGTGAAGGGATGTTTAAGACTCCAAGAGCAGCCATTAGAGAAGCAATTTCAGCTTCACTTGATACAACTGATTGATGAAGTTGTGCCTTAGAATTTGCAGCCTCGTCGACTTTTCTTCTGTAAACTTGGAGACATTCTCTCTCTAATTCCATTAGCATCCGGTCTTTCTCAGCATCACTCTCACCAATATCAACCCATATTTTCTGCTCAATACCACAACACACTTTACAATTAAAACATGAAACCAAACATCAAACTCGGATTTTTCTTACATATACTTGTAGAAGAAAAGGTTAAAACCAAAAACCCTAAATAAATTCGACAAAATTCACAGTAACCCTTGTAAAAGGAGAAGACTTTATCTATCTATTGTGACCATTTTTTGTCCCCCTTGGTAAGAAAAAATACAGACTTTGTCCTTGAAGCATCATAATCAAGAAACCCTAAATTCCCAAGAAACAGAGAAGAAGAGGGTCGAAGAAGAACCTGAAGCTCTCCAAGTAGAGCATTACACGTAGTGTTTGTACGGAAACAGAGACTGGTAGGGATTTCAATCTCAAGCATTTCAACGAATTTTTGGACTCCAAAGTTAGAATCTTGAACTAGAGAGAGAGAGAGAAGACAGTTTATGACAATTGCTGCTCAAAGGAACCACAAAGATAAAGAACGTTACTCGCAATAACAGATATCAGATCTAAAGCTTAACATAAGAAAAGCTTCTCATTACTTTTGCAAAGAGGAGAAAAATCGATCTACCAAGCATAGAATTCCGAGCAAGAAAAAAGACCAGAAGAATGTATATAAACATTTAAGATTTTTATAAAACTGAGCTTCGTTTTGTCATATTATTATACATTCTTGAAATGTTATTTATTACTCTTGACACTGCTATTTTATTCGTTTTCATGAAAATACGATAAAATAACGGAAAAGGCCGATGGGTATTGTGGAGGCGCGTAGGAAACACGACCCAATTACAAGAAGATTTGTAGTCTTCTTTAAATAAAGAACAAACAAAAAATCTGAGCTATTTACTAAATCGAAAAATGAGATACAGAATACTCAATAGTATAGTATTAGTAATGTATACATTGTTGTATGATCAAGCTCTCACTAGAATAGTTGATTCGGATATCTCTGTACAATTACCAATGGACCAACCTTTGATTTTTTAAATTAGTATTATGCATCAAATGATTCAAGCGATGATATTCATAAAGTAGTTATTATTTAAATAAAATAACAATTGTGATCAAAATACCAATATAGTCATTGCAATTAACCTTTAATCATGAGAAGAAAAAATAAAGCATTGTTGAATAATGAAATGCCAACATCATTTTTCTTTTTTTGTGTATTAATCAAAAGGGAGGCTATTGTGGTGGTGGCCAATGCCACTCCACTCCACTAATTCCATTAAGAATAAGTTGAAAATCTTATTTCTATGTTTAATCAGCACAAAGTTAGAATCCTATCCAAACCTTTCGCATTATTGACCCCCACAACTACTAATCAAATATGCAATTATTTTGACATTATGTATTTATATTATGATGATTATGTTGGGTATCTTAACCATATTGAGGATAATGCAATAAAATGCGTGTCGCTGATAAAGACAAGTAAAAATCGATTTGGCTAACAGCAACAAAAAGGCGAGGAGTAAACCTTGAATTATTAGTCTGACAAGTTAAGTTCCAACTACTTCATGATATGAATAAACAAGTTCAATGCAAATTATACAATAATCTTCAGCATCAATGATAATCTTTTTCATAAATAAACTATGAACCGAGGTCTAGTGGCTGGTTAGATTTAAAATGTGTTAAAATACTCTCTTCTAAATTTCGAATCTCTCTAAAAAGAAAAACTACTATATGTGGAAAAAATCTTACGCCCATACAGTTTACTTGAAGATTCGGTAACATGCAATATGGTTACTCTCAAACATTAGTCGGAAAGTTTTTGAATCTCGAGACAGGCAGTGTGATAATTATTTAGAAAAAAGTCCACTTTATAACTTACTAGTGTATTCTTACCGAAACTTTTCGAATCAGCAAAAAAAACTTTGTAAAGATAATGGAGTAGCCATGTAGAATTGTGTTTGTCTCGTGTTGAGGAGGTTGCTCAAAATTATCATAATGGTTTTGATTGGTAATATATACAATTTTTTATCGTTATTTTTACAACTTTATAATATTCTATAATCGTTTACCGTTCCAAGTTACAATTTAAAAACTTATACTATTTTAGATTACTAATCAGATTTAATAAATATAAATAAAAATAAAAGTGATACGACCACATCATTTGAAAACATGCATAGAATTTTGCAATTATAAGGAATGAACAAAGAAATTAAAGATTTATCCTCCCACCTCCAATCTATTTGTTTAGATAAGCTCAAAATGGGCGTGTGGTCGACCCCACATGTCCTAAAAGAAAATGTAGTAGATGAGGAACTGAAAGGAAATAGAAGATTAAAAGATGAGGCAAGCCATAATGTTTCACAGGCTCCTCCACTTCCTTTTCTGTTACTTAATTATCTCTATATATATATTTACTTGTTTTTAAGTCATACAATTGTTAATTTTACCTAAATAAAAGATTAATTAGTTGTACGCACACAAAGTAATGGTGGGAACAATAATACTAAACGTACTTAAGAAGACCATTTCATCAAATATATTCTTGAGCAATAATGGATAACATTCCTATGTCAGATCTTCTATCAATAACTATGCAAAAACAAATTCTTATTGTACTTTATTTTTCTTTCTAAAATAGCTTTGTTATCAAAATAGTATTTTTTTCTTTTAGTTAGCTTAGGGAAAAACACACACAGCCTCTACACATTTCTATAGACAAACCATTTATGTGGCCTCCAAAACAGACTACACACTGTTTCAGTTAATTGTTTTAACCTAAACATATTTATGCTTTAAATAGATAAATCTCATTGTCAATCTACTAAACCAATGAGACTGTACAAAAATCTTCGAAAGAACGTGTTCAATTTTATTTGGAATTATATATAACATATGTACAGAAGAATCTACACACACGTGTTAACCTGAGAAAAAGACCTACGTTGTGTTCAATATACAAGCTTCAACGTAAAGACTCAAACACCACATGGATCTAACATCTAATCATATATATTGCATACATGAGGAAGAGGTGGTTGAATAAAATGATTTAGGCATTACATCATCAAACTCACTGTTTCAATAATTTTTTTAGGTGTATTATATTATGTATGTGAATACAGCTAGATGCTTCCACGAAGCTCATTGGTCAATACTTTTGACAAAAGAAATTGCTGACAATTTGACCTAACTTCATATGAAACAGACAAACACATGTCTTTCTATCTATACGGGTCCGGTTCAAGACTTACCTAACCGGACTCAAGTTACAGTAAAGACAATGTCTAGGACCACCAGAGATTTTGTGGTCATTACTCATAAGTCAACCTTGTTGACTGCATCATACTAATAAGGAACTGTACTTGTAAGGAACATACATAATTTAATGTATGTTTCTTTACACTCATAAGCTTAATAGTTTGAAGCCCACTTACTAAACTACTAAAGAACCTAGACTGAACCACCAATAAGCCCAAACATATAAATTAAAGGTTGATTATATGACTGTAGATGAAAATTTGATGGGGAAAGCATACAAAATGAAAGTCTACAATGAACTAATTCACCAATGTATCGATTAATTAGTGTGTTCAAAAGTTATATACATTGTTGAACAATCAATCCTCTAAAGGACAAATAATAATACAGGATCTACTAGTCCAGTAAGAAAAACATAAACATAAACATACCACTACCAATGATCGTTCAAGAATTAGATATATGTCTTGTTGTCTATCAGATACTGGGCCTGGGCCTAGACTTATACTAGATACTGGGCCTAGATCTCCATCCATATCAAACGATTCGCTGTTTTTATATTACTTTTCTCTTTTGATACATTGAAGAAATTTAGAAAAATGCTCACATTATTTTACTTTCAACAATTCTAGTAAAATAAGCTTTGGCCAACTAACTAGTCACATGTAATGGGTTGTTCAACGTACGTTACTTTCCTTCGTGGGGTGAAAAAATGTACGCAAAAGAAGAAGAAAAAACAAAATCATAGTAATGTGACTAACGGGCAACAATAATTGAGAAGTTTGGAACTTTTCGTCACTCACATGAACAATGTGACTAAAGGCTAATAATTGCAATATCTAGAAAATAGTGCATGGGCAATTATTTATGCTGCATATATGGCAAATGCACACTCACTCGAGCTATCCCAACAGTTTACTGTATGTATAAAGTATTTTCATTTATCATCCAAATACCATGTATTTTGGATTATAAATTTCAATAAAAATAGATCATTATAAATCAATATACAATTAGAAGATATTATTCAATTAATGGTTTGAACTCAGTTTATATGTTTTTTAGTATTTAAGATTTTGATCTTACTATGTCGATTTCAAAATCTTGGAGTGCTTAGATTGATGTTATTTTAACATAAAAATAGTCACTGGAATTCATTTCAAATCTTTTTAATTGAAATTCATTTCAAAGATCTAAGACTTTCAAAATCTTTTAGTTTTGAACAATATACAGTTTGAGTAAAATGTTTATAGAAATACTGAATAACAGTATAACACTATTTTTGAAAATATTCAGAACTAGCTACTGTATAGCGTAGGTTATGTTTCTAATCAATTAACTCCCCAAACGAAAAAAATGATGACTAAAATATTAATTACAATTGACAAGAATTGTGGCTCATGTTCTTGGAGTCCCCACAAGCTTGGAAACGATGAGTTGTGGATTTTGTCGGCTATAACACTATTAACACAGATCCAAATATTTGATGCCACAACACCAATTTACGTTTTGTTACCATTCATCACCTTCTCCATACCATGTATTTGTCGTGTCGAAGCTAATATTGTATTTTGGTAAATCGAGTCTATAAACAAGTATTTGTATGTATTTTTCAAATTGTTAAATATTTAAAGTAATTAGGTTTATCATCAAAATCTGGTCACAGCTCACAACTCACTTGACGAATGGTTAACAATATGATTCAGAGACCCCCTATACTTTACATGCTAAAGATGCACAAGCCCCATCATTGTGTCTAGACTTCAAATTATGAAGAATACATTTTCTTATATTTTAATTTGTCTCAACCCCAAAATCCAAAACAGACTACATATATATAAAGACGTAAACACACAACAACAAAATCCACCATTCCTTATCTTCTTCTTCTTTTTTATTTTCCAATGGCTGCCTTAAAATGCAGATCTATAAACTTTATATTTTATGTATATAATTTGATTATTATTTTCTCCGCCCATGGTTCCAAGGCGGAGCTCCGGAGGCTACTGCAGCCGGTGAAACCCGATGGTTCGGTAAGCTTTCTGGTCATCGGAGACTGGGGAAGAAGAGGCTCATATAACCAGTCCCAAGTAGCTCTTCAGGTTAGATATATATTTTTGTCGCGTGTACAGATATATATATATATATATTGAGCATATGTGTTCGTGAGCATATGTGATACGAATCATACGATGATCATAATAAAATGAGGCCTTTATATATAATAGTAATTCTAGAAAACTATGTCAAATCTTTGTTTTTCAACTTGAAAAGTAATTTTGTCATCTAAACCATAATTCTTATTGTGTTAAGAAGAGCACCTTAGTTTTTTTTTTTGAAGATGCACTTGATGATAAATTAATATGTTTTTTTCTAGAAAGTGAATAGAGGAAGCCAAATAGAATTAATAAAAGTATTAGAATATGAAACCAAAGTGACATGACAAAAAGGCTTATTACAAGAGAAAAGAGGAAGGTCCTTCGAGACCAATTCTATTAACTTTGTTTATAATAAATTATTGCTAATTATGCTTAAACTATTAAAGGATCCCAAAAATCCAATATACTTGATGGTTCTAAACATTCCTTATTTACCAGTATATAAATAACACAGTGGATCATATGTTCATGCAATACTTACAAGAGTCACATTTCTATGAATAATCATTCTAAGTGACATCATTGTTTATTTTCTATTTTGAAATGACTGGCTAAATCATTTCACACAATTTTAAGCAGATGGGAGAAATCGGAGATAAATTAGATATCGACTTTGTAATATCTACCGGAGATAATTTTTACGACAATGGGTTAACCGGCTTGCACGATCCTGCATTTCAAGATTCTTTTACCAACATTTATATTGCGCCAAGCTTACAGAAACCTTGGTATACTGGTAATAAAGTATATAATATATTATACATTTTAATAAAAAAACAAATCCATTGGATCTTAATTTCCCACGAAATATGATCCACTGTGTTATTTATATTTTCTTTAACCTGTAGTTTTAGGAAATCATGACTATAGAGGGGACGTCGAAGCACAACTTAGCCCTATGCTCAAGGCTTTGGACAAAAGATGGGTTTGCATGAGATCTTTCATTGTTGATGCAGGTAATTTCTTGCATAAAACATTTTCCAAATATTCAAAAACATTTTATTAGTTCTCCAATTATTTTAGTTTATTTACGGAAAAACTGTATTCTCTTCGTTGTAGAGATCGTCGATATTTTGTTCGTCGACACAACTCCATTCGTAGATAAATACTTTGTCCAACCAAATAAGCATGTCTACGATTGGAGAGGCGTAATACCTAGGCAGACATATCTGAACAATCTCTTAAAAGTAACACTAATCTACGATAATATATATATAGTCTTTGACTATAACATTCTAAATTAAGATCCTGAAAAAGACAAATTGCATAAGAATGGAAATTTCAATACTATATACAGGAAGTCGATGTGGCATTAATTGAGTCAAGTGCAAAGTGGAAAATAGTGATTGGTCACCATACGATCAAAAGTGCAGGCCACCACAGGAACACCATGGAGTTGGAGAAGCACCTTTTACCGATTCTCCACGTACTAAAACACTTCATATACTATTAAGTTTTCATTACATGCACATGACTATTTATTGCTATTTTTTTCTTTTATCGGTTTATTAGGCTAATGATGTAGATCTCTACGTCAACGGGCATGATCATTGCTTGGAGCACATAAGCAGCGTAGAAAGGTAAATGTACTAAAATAGAGTAAGTGGAGCGTTAAGAAATTAGAACCTTCGATTCGTCGAACTTTTTTGGTTTGAACTAGCTAGTACAATCAAAAGTATTATTTAGATGGAATTCAACTAGGTAAACTGAAAATATGAATTCAACTAGCTAGGTTCAGTTTATTCGACTAGGTTGATTGGACTAAATTTTGTTTGTCGTTTTAAAGAAAATTATAATGATCTGTTTATAGATAAATCATATTGTGGCTAATAATTCGTTTCGAAGAGTTTATGAATAATATCTATTCAATTCCAGCTCTCTTAATAGTCTTTGCACGTCGTATTATGTATTTTATAGACGTTATTTTGTTCGTAGGTTTTTTTAGTCATCAACTAACTAAATACTGTTTTATTTAGTAAAATACAATTTATGACAAGTGGAGGTGGATCAAAGGCATGGAAAGGTGACGTGAACAACTTGGGGCCAGAAGAGATGAGGTTTTACTACGACGGTCAAGGATTCATGTCGGTTCACGTTTCGGAAGCCGAAATGCGTGTCGTTTTCTATGATGTTTATGGGCACGTTTTGCATCATTGGAATACTTCTTACAAGGAGGCGCTTTATTTCGCTTCTTAATCCTAATTAAATCGAGACGTACGTGTTATTGCGTCATCCTTGTATTATTAGTTTCGTATTTTGCTTCGTTGAATTTTCGAATCACATTATGATTCGACAAGAACGTTTATCAGCAACAACAACAAAAAGTCAATCAAATATTTGTTGAGTAAAAGTTACTTCTATAAATATGGTGGTTTGTTAATGGGTGTTATATAATAAATTAATAATAAATATTAACACTAAGAGAAGAAAGAGGGACAAAAAGTTTAAGAGAATAAAGCGGTTCTTTTCAATTCTTGTTGGTTAATTGGTTAAAATTTAAATAAATAATTAAATTATTTAAAATTTAATAGTTGAGAAATTTATGGGGGTGTTATGGATAAACATGACCTACATGATTGAGTATAGCACACTGAAAAATTGAAAAGCATGCATGATTTGACAATCAAGTTACAAATAAATCGAATAATATCTTGAAAATGCCTAAAATGACTATCAAATAAAATTATTGAAAATTTGTAAGATGTGAGATGAACTAGCTAGAAAGACTGCATGATACTGAATATGAGACAGAAGTCACTAATGACTTTGATTATCCATTTTGCCTACGTATAGGTATTTTCATCTTCGCTTTAGCCTCCATATTAAATAATCTCAATTTCGTTATTTCTTCATTTTGATACCACTTGATGTACAAGTTTTCCGAATAATGTATGTAGTTGTAGGGACACAACTGGGTCCGATTCTCATCCATAAAGATTGGGTATGATTTTGTCACATATCTTTTGTCTTGTGTTCAGATTCTCTATAGATAATATATAATGGATTATATGATAAGGCGATAAAATGATAATATGAGGTGATAGGAATGGCATCAATACAACTCCATTTTGAGGATGAGTAGTTTCACAAGCCCAAGATCTCTCACATTTTGATTGCAAGAACATTATAGCTTCTCTTTCTTCTTACTGCAAGTACATTTTGACTCATACCAAATTATCTTCTTCTTCTTTTTTAATAATATTTACCAAATTATCTTCCAAAATAAATATTATTAGCTTTCTATTTAGGACTTATTGGATGACCCAACACAGCTAATGTTGTAGCCTATGGCCCATGGAGACCCAACACAGCTAAAGTTGTATCACTTCATGTCTGAAGGCTGAAGCTTTCGAAGTCCAAAATTCATTTTGTAATAATTAAATGTACAAGTACAGATACTCCTTCCGTTATTTTACGTGATTTGATGTTATAGAATGATTTTTTTGTTTTGTTTAGATTGATAATGATTTTTTTGTTTTGTTTAGATTGATGTTTTCATTTTTTATGTAAAATTAATTGTGATTTTGAGTTTTTGACTGTTTAAATTCTGCAGATTGTTTTTTTATTAGTTGATTTTTTTTAGAATTGATGATAAAACATGTTTTGTTTTGAAAAAAATAAAAATTGAATGATTTCTTAATTTGTGTATAGATACCTTAAACATCAAACAAAATGAACGGAGGGAGTATGATTCAGTCGTAGTACTCAGATAAACGAGGGGGAAGAAGGATTCAAAATAGTAAGGATAAGTATAAATGATATTTAGAGAGTAGAAAACGGGTAAATTTTGCTCTCTTTTCCTAAAAGCAATTTTCTCAAATGGCAAAAACACTTAAAGCGTTTCATTGAATTGGCCGCTCTTTTTTACAGTTTATAAACTGCACCTCAGATTTCTTCTCCCGACTAGTTTCTTCTCTCTTTGCTCTATCTCTCTCTCTTCTTTCAGCTAATTGCTCTGTTTACTGTCACCGCTACCATTGCGTTCCTCAGCAGCAGTTCCATTACTAACTTCTTCTTTCGTCTTCAAATCTAACTTTCTTTCCGCAGCGTTGCTTCCGCTGCTGTTGCTGGACTTCTTTGGGGAGCCTTGTAAAACCGGTTCTTGGGTGGAACCTGGTGGAAGGAACACCCCAGTGCCAGGGATGGGCATTCGAGGTTGCGGTGGCGGCTGGTGTCTTGGATGAGGTGGCAGTGGCCAGACAGTTGGACCGGGTGGGACACCGCCTGGGAACGGCATTGGAGGGGGGAGCGGAGGAGAAGTGGCGATGAATATCGGTTGAACAGCTCCGTTTGGTGGGCGGTGAGACGGTGTGGGCAAGACACCCGTGGTTGGGATAACAGGGTAGTGTTTAGGTGGGCCGGTTGGGTGACGGATTTGGTGATTGGGTGTTCTGCTAGGCGGTGATCCCCAGTTAGGTCCGGGTATGTAGTTTCTCGGTTGAGACTTAGCAAAGGTGATGAGTATACGCCGCTTTCGAACTGATGGAATTGCAAACTTAGCAAGATCCGCCGATTTGCCTTCCACCAGAAGAACCGATCTGTTCAAAATACCAGATATAATTGATGATTAATGGATTGAAAGATCTCGACTTTGCAGAACTAAGTGATATGTGAACTGGTTACCCGGGAGTGAGAGACAGTTTGAGAGAGCCTTTGAAGTCGCCCGGGTGATCAGAGACAATGACTCTTCCAAATGTGAAATCGCATTCCGACAAAGACAAGATGCTAACGGGTCGTCCAAACCAGGGAACAAACATATGAGGCTGCGAGTGATCTCCCTATGGTTCACAGTAAATGGATAGACACAAGAAAATAAAACTCATGCTTCGTTAAGGAAACAGAAACCAATAGTCTAAGGGGTTTCAACAAATTTAGCAATCAGTGTTAACCTCGTCGAAGAAATCAATGATGCAGACGTCTGGTTTCACAGGAATAATTTGCTTTACGACAAAACGTTCAATGATGTCTAAAAGAAATGATGGGATTGGCTCTATTCTTCGATCTGCATAAAACTTATACCTAATGTTAACCAATACACACAAGTTATAAGCATTTAGCATTTTATAGGACTTGCCTTTAATACTCTCATCATCAGGCGGCATATCAGCTATGGGAAGACCAAGTTGGATCCTCTCGCGTCCATGTCCTCTATTTGGGCGTTTATAAGCCACATATGCGTCACCTGTTTCTCATTAACCAACGGTTTAAGACCTGACTAACAACAAGTAAAATCATAATAGTAGTGCACAAAGAGATTCTCACTTTGAAGTTGACCTCTTCTTCCAGAAATTCTCAGATTGTTTACAAGAGAAACGAATTGAGAAACTTCCTTTGCGTCAAGCATTTTGTCATGTAGCTTCAGTCCTTCGACAACATTAACCTACACAAAAGAAACAACTTTAAACAATTTCGTGTTGCAGTCCTATATAAATAAACAGATATCGAAGAAGATCCAACTCACCATTTTCGCTTCATACATCTCTTGGACAACAAAAGTCTTTGCCATGCTTGCAGGACACTCTTTATCTTTCTCGTCCTGCTTTTGCTCAGAACTGAGACTGTTATCTGCAACAAAGAAAAAACACAGAATCGGCACAATTTAAAAAAGGTCTAATATCAGGTGAAAAAATCAAGAAATCAGGTTTTCCAAAGTACCTTTAGAAGCCGAGGTACAATTATTGTTCACTAATCCCGCTTGAGTTTCTGCACCCGTAGACTCAGATTTTTCCAAATCTTTACTATCGATCTTTGGTTTCTCGATACCATCTGTCCCACAAACAGATATCAATGTACATTACCACAAACACGCATACATAAACATATATACCAGTAGAGAGTCTAGAGACTACAAACAAGTAATGAAGCCTGAATCTTCCACTATCAAAATGTTGCGCAACATACAATGCACTATCTAATACCAAATTGCAAATAAGATTCAACACCAAAGAAGTTAACTTTTCTTACAAGCAAGCAATCCTTGAAGCAAACCAAACACTAATTCCATTACCTCTCTTGTCCTCTGCAACAGACGATCCCTTGTCATCACTTGCTCCTACCTTAGCTTCCTCCCGGCGATCAATGCCAACGCTATAGCAATCCGAACTCGAATTATGCCCGTTTCTCGCCATCGACTCACCTCCTCTGTAACCACCACCACCACCATGATGATGCTTGTTAAATCCAGGCCCTGATCTTCTTCCTCCTCCAAATTTCCCAATCTGATCAGAACTGTAATGCCTTTGAGGAGACTGCTGAGGAGGCACTTGTTGTTGTCGTTTCAAAGCAATCTGCTGCAGATTGTAAGAAACCTCTGTAGGAGGGATAAACTGCTGCATGTAGAGAACTTGAGACCAAGGTAATTGACGGTGATAGATGCTCGAGATCACCGATTCGTATTCGTTTTGATCACCGATTGTTTGTAGATGATGACAAAGCGAATTGATGATGGCGTTAGCTGCAGCGAACTCAGCACGAAGCCAAGAGATAAAGCCGTCTCTACCGTCGGGGATCCAGTTTCCGGCGGTAGGAAACTGCAATTTATCAGTCGGAGTAACATTTGCCGGTGGCATTGCCATTTTTGGCAACAATCTCAGATAAAGGTTAGATTTTTCCCTGCTATTAAACACAACTCGTATAATTCTTCAAACAGATCTGCAGAATCAACAAAAAAAAAAAACAAAGCGTAGTTCGTGAAAAGATCAGTAAGAATCCAACGAAATCGCACACTAAAACCAGGGAAAAATCGCGTAATTCAGATAAAACCCAGAAAGGAATAAAGGAAGCATCACCATAAATGTGAAGGTTTTAACAAAGAACAGATCTGGCAAAACGAGAATCTCGGTCGTGACGGTGAAGCTGAGTGAATAAAGAGTAATCTAGTTAAAGTGATGATGTATAAATTAAGGGAAGCTTCGTAAAAGGTAAGAGGAAAGAGAGATCTAGGGTTTTTGAGGAAATAAGTGTAAAGGGTAAGAGATAATTTTTGGTAAGAGGCATGCGTTTTAGAGTCTTAAACGGTGGCTTTAGATCACTTCTGCATTCAGATTTCAGATCTCTCAATCTCTTTTTATTCCATAAAATTTTGTGCAAATTAATTAGGATAATCGCTTAACAAATCGATTTTTTGTTAATTTACGAACCTTTATTCAAAAAATGCATATTAAATCAAAGGAAAAATCGAATTATTGATTTTTTATGCTAACAAAAGTTGAAACGAAATCGAGATTCCGCATCTTTTTTTAAAGATGCTGGTTAATTTACCACAACATGATTATCACGTCACTTCTTTTTTTTTGGGATCAAATGGGCCTTATTATGGCCCATTGTAAGATATGGATCCACAGGCTCAGTCTCAGATTATAGGTTTTGTTGAAATATAGCATTTGTTGAAGTTTGGGGTCCCCATTTGACGACACATTTCTAAAAAAAGAAGCAAAAGGAGTATAAACCACGGTCCCCGTAGCGAATTTGGTGAATTCTATATTGTTTTATGGTTGTTTCAAGCTTTCATTATGTAAAATGAGACTTTAGACCATTCAACTTAGTAGTCGACACATTTTAACATATGTAAAAGCTGATTGGGACAAATACCAAACTTTATATCCCACTAATTACGAATTTTCTTCTTTCTTTACCAAAGTCATTGACATCATTAACTTTTTAATTACCGGTAAAGAAACTTTACTTAATCGAGTACATATACCAAGATGACACGCATGTCTGGAATATTGTAGTTGTTGTCTTAGTTTTAGTTTATGTGATCCTAACCAAAACACTAATTAAGAGATAGAAAACTTATTTTATTTTGGTTTTAAAACCTATTGAGAAAATACGTATGATTGAATTAGCATAATCAGATGGATCTATTATATTAGTCCCAAACGAAAAATTTACCATATGAACCAAAATCTCAAATTATATATATATACTCCACAAAGTTGTCATGTGGAGACACTGAATGTAAGATCATGCAATGGCCACACTTCAGTATTCATCTCTTTGACTTATACGTCGACCGGGATCCATACGAACAATATGACAAGTCCATAATTAAAAAAAGAACAAAAAGGTATTAACAAAATAAATTTCGTACAAAATAGATTTATCATACATTATTGTGTTTTTACCAGTGTTTTGAAAACCGGACCGGACCGGGGTCGGACCGGGTTCAACCGTGAACCGGCCAGCTACCCGGTTTGGGTCGACCCCGGTTTGATTTTTTTTTTTTTTTTTTTTTTTGAAAATTTTCATTTTTTTATATTTTTCATATTTATTTTTTTTATAATTAAAACTTTATAAAAAAAAATACTTGTTTTAAATTTAGTTAATTTGTGTTATGATTTAATGTTTTTAATTTTTTTTTACATATAAACTTAATTATTTGTTTATGAATAATATTTTTGTTATTTAAATAATTTTTTTCATGAATAATTTTTAGAAATATGTTTATTTAAATATATTACTATATATTTGGGTATAATAGTTATAAAAAAACTATTTATATATATTTTTTTAAAAAACTATTAAACCCGGTTCGACCCGGTTCGATCCGGTCGAACCACATTGACCCATGACCCAAAAGCTTGTCCGGTTCGGTCGCCGGTCCGGTTTTAAAAACATTGGTTTTTACCCTCCTAGTTTAATTTTTTGTTGTTCTTATGATTCAGTACATGTAATAGGTGATCTGATACACAAATACACATCGTAAGAAGTCACCCCAAACGGACCCACAATTTCTACCATCGATGTACCTCGAAATGACATTATTTATCAATGACACATTTGAATATATGTGTGAATGACTGAATATGCCAAATGGTCACATAAACCAAAATAGACGATTAAAAGGTCAATAATATTTATTGGACTCATTATCAACCCATTGAAGAATGGGTACAACTACAAGGTAAACCAACATACTCATTTTTTTGTTTGAAACCTCGTAGAAAATCAAGTTAACGAGGACATGTATGCATTTTATACGAAAGAAAAGATGCAAAATATGTATAATGTATATTGAAATTGTATACATATCTTACATATATTGTTGAATTAATGTCAAATATTACTTTAAAAATACTAACAAAATATCAAAAATATTTTATTAATACGTTAAAAGATATAACTCATTCCGTCTTTAAGAATCCATAATTAATATTCCTATACAAGACAGTTGAAAATGACAAAAACGAACCTACACCGAATCATATCGAGTCAGTTCCGGCGAACCGGCTCTTGCTCCGGTGCTGCCCATGACGGTGGCGGTGAGGGATCCCACCGAACGTGACCGGATCATAAACCTTGAGACGCTTAGCCTCCACTGGATCCACCACACATTCCGACAAAACCACCTTGTACCTCATATGGTCGTAACAATACGAATAAGTCATGTGTTTCCGCCGGAAACTCTCCATTTTACTCCTTTGTGACACCGTTATCTCCGAGGCTAGCCAGAGATCCTCAGCCGCTCCGTCTTCGCAGCTCGGTAACTTCTCGGTGGGGTCGACGGCGCAGCCGTGGAGGATCAGATCGGTGAACTGAGCCACGTAAGGGGCATATTTGTAATTTACACTGTACTTGCCTCCATTAGTAGCCCATTTGGAACCATCCCATATGGTTGCGTATAAAGACATTGGCTTCGTCGGGAAGTCGCCGCCCATTGACGCCGTGCGTTTAACCTCTCTAATCGGAATGTCATCTACATTAAATCTGCAATTTAAAAAACACGTAATTTTGATAAAAGTTCACATGAAAGTTATCTAAAACAAGACATTTTTGGTCAAAAATTCCAGCTTTAAGTGGGACTGAATTTAGATTTTGGCATCCAAAATAAGTCTGTTTGGGTATCTGTTATTGCCAAGAATCAAAAGCTGTAAAACATATAACTTTCTAGAACAGGAAAGTAAATACACCAGCTCTGCATACAAAATTGAATTCAAGTAAACTAAAATCAGCTCACATAAACCCCATTTGGCTTTCCTTAAATAGAAACATTAGTAACGCCTAAAGAAATAAAGAATCTCATTACAAGACTCATAAAGCCTAATCTTAACGGCTTTAAGATTGGTAATGTTTCAACCACAGTTAATATTAATACCTCTAGTTAGATTTCTAGGCGGATTAGTTGACTGAATTATGAGGATCATTTAATTAAGATTTGAGTTTGGTTTTGGCTTACATGATGTGAGAAGGAGACCAGAGGACACTGTATTGATGAAAATCCTCTGTTGGATCGAACCAAAGATTGTATCTTTCTTCTCTGCCCAAATGTGTGCTTCCATTGCCGTATATGTTGGTCTGAATCCTCCATTCTTTGCCTCTAATATTCCCCAAAAACTCAAAATCAATCTCGTCATGGTTCTTCTCATACATGTCTCCATTTGACAACTGGAAAAACACAAGAAAAATTGCACAAAAAGTTTCAGGATTTATATGCTTTCTCTAATCACATTTGAACATAAGAAATATCTAGTTTTGAGTGGACCCAAATAGCTAAAAAAAAAACCAAGAATACATGGTGGGGTTTTGTTAATATCCGCAGATTAGAGATTTTTGGCTTACATAAAAGGCGATAACAACTCCTGCAGAGTAATCAGATGGTAATTTGATAGAAGAACTGAAGAACCCATGTAAGTAAATATCATTTGAGACAAACCCTGAACCTGTAAACATGATTTCAGAAAGGGAACAAACACATCATTTAGACAAAAGTTTAACAAAAACAAAACAGAGACAAAAAAGACTAAAGAGGAAACAATCAAGAAGACAAACCGGTTCTCTCATCGAGCGTTAACCGGACAGATTTTCCGTCTCTGTGAACAATCAGATTCTGGTCACCGAATAGCTGTGTGTAACCTTCGTCGAACTGTAAAAGAGGAAGCTTTTGTAGAGCAAATCCAGAAATCAAACCGGTGAAGAGTGACATGAAAACTAATAATCGAGTTAAAACCCCCATTTTCTTAGTGAAAATAAAACTTATTATGTATATGTCTGAGTGTGTAATGTTTATGAGGAAGAATAAGGGAAGAGATTTATATGGATAAATAAAACTATATATGGAGCTGAGTTTAGAGAGAGAGAGAGAAAGCATGAATATCAGGATTTGTATTGCAGAGTACGTCTGGCTATGGATGGTTTTATATTTTTTATGATTAAATTATGTCAACTTTGCTTTTTCATAATTTTTTTTTTTTTTTTACACTGAATAAGTAAAAAGACTAGAAGTTACTTTTATTTATTTTAACTGCTAGTACATTTGGAATTGTATGGTTGCAAACTCTTATCATTTTCTCCATTTTACATGTTGTTGAATCAATCCATCGAAATATCGACTGATAGGTTTAACCGTTTAGCCATTTTTACTAGCATTGTAAGAGTAGGATAATTTATTGAAAATAAAGTTATTTTCCTTTTCCCTAATAAAGGAAGATGAGATTTATTAATGGACAATGGGGATTTTATTTAGAAGATCGGGAAAAATCTAAAAAAGATATAAAAGACAGTGGAGAAGAAAACAAAAATAGCAAGAAAGCATAAGTTGCTTTGCTGCTTACACATGTGTCCCGACAGATAGTCACAGGTAGAGTCATTAAGAAAATCTTTTATGAAAATAAACCTCAAATTTTATACAGACTAAAGGTAATAAGTTTTTTTTTTTTTTTTAAAAATTGTTTCAGTCATTATAATATTTTAGGTAGGATTTCAATTATAAAAAATATTTCGTCTTTCGATTAAAACTTATTGTCAAATTTTAAATTTTTGTAATCAATTGTTTTCAATAAAGGGTTAACATAAAAAAAATATTTTCTTATCTGATCATAATACAAACTGAAAAAAAAAAAAAATTATTAGTTGGTAGTTGAAAAGAAAGTGCCACTTGGGAACAACATGGTACATTTTAGGAAAAAGTGAAATCATTGGGGTTGGAAAAAAAAATTTGTTTCGAAAGTTTTGATAAGGGTAAGATAATAAAATTAAAATAAAAACCGATTTGGTTTAGCGGTTTAGCCGCCCCAGTAGGCCAGTCCCGTTAAATACATTACCAAAATACGTTATCAAGTGACTGAATTCACGGATCTACCCTTATTAAACATGGAAAATAACTCCATCGCCAAAAATAGTTAAAAAACGCAGATTTGACACGTGGCAGGTGCATTGTCAAATGTGGTCAAAGATGTAATTACTCCCCGAAGCTTTGCAATGAATGTTCGAAAATTGCCGGCTTGTTTGTGGAAAACGGTGTGATTAATTAGTGACTACTGGAACCAAAACGAAGCAGTTGTATTTCCACCTAATCCCTGCAAATTTATAAACGTATTAAAAACATATATTGATGGGTTTACAATTTCGTCTTTGATCAGACAACGAAGAGCATGGTAACACACACACAGAACTAGAAGCATATCTATCAAAACTCACGAGCCCGCTAAATAATTCTGATATATTGGTTAGAACATGTTGATTTGAATGTTTTTATATTCAGGAGCATCTTGATTTGAATGTTTTATATATATTCAGGCATATATATGCTTTACTCTTTATTTTTAACCGATATACTAATCACTAGTCATTACTTCATTAGTTTACTAATCTGACTAGCTAGAGTTTAGTTTAAACTTTATTACTCCAAACTGTAGAGTACGCAACTTTGTAAAACGGATACATATCCATAGATTTGGCTAAAACGATCGTCGAAACTACTGTAGTCAGAGTACGTGAGTTTGTAAAAAGGATACATACATAAATCTGGCTATTTTTGTGAACGATCGATGTGTAATTGATTGGCTTGTGTAGTCTGACTTAGTTTCAGTGAGGCTTAAATGTTTGTTCGGTAAGTGCCGACGTATACACATTAACTCCACGTCAGCATCAACTAGCCGTTGGTTCTCTATGACTCTATGTGGCCCAATGTATAATTCCCTTGAAACACTCTCCAAGCTAAAAAAACTAGTCTGCAGCGCAATTAACGGCAATATTGACGCCGTTAATACCCTTATTGTTGATGAATATCAGTGTTTGTCAGGTGTAGGGGTGTCAAAATGGGTCAGAATTATGGGTCAACCCAATCCAACCCAACCCATCAATCCTAATGGATGAAATATTTTTTATCTTAATGGATTAATGGATCAAATGGGTTAGTGAGTTTCATGGTTTGAATTAAAATGGGTTGGGCTAAAATAAGATAACGGATATCCATTTTCAACCCACCAAATTTTTTTAATAACACAAAATTAAAACAAATCTTCGATTTTCAGAATCTTCGATCTCCTTCATCGTTTTCTCTTCGATCAAATTCGATCGAAACAAATCTCCTTCATCGTTTTCGTGATTTCTCTTCGATCTCCTTCATCGTTTTCGTGTTTTCGTAGTTCACCGATTCAATCAATTGACTCACTGAGTCATTTACAGGAAACCCATCAAGCTATGACAAGGTAAAGACTCAGGATCATTCTCGACTAATTTGTGATCATAGGCGGTGGTAGCCTTGTGTAGTTGTGATTCTCCCAATGATATATATAGAAACTCAAGCATACGCTTGCCTTATTTCTGAACCTGTGTGATATTGTTTTGATGAATACCATAATTTAGTTGTGATTTTTGTCAAAACTCGTGTATACATGTTAGCTACAAATGTTAGTAGAGATGAGCATAGTTTTGCAGGAAACAGTGGATGAATCCTTTGATTAGTTGCAAACTCAAAAACATTCTCTCGTTCTTGTGTTCTGAAATTAATAGAGAGCTATTGGTTTGGTGTGTCACTTCTCATTGTATAATTATCTTAGGACTGATTGCATCAGATTATAGCTCTTATAAGCTGGTTAAAGAGAGTAGCTAGTGAGAGTGGCTGGATTTATAAGGGTGTTTCGGTAGGCTGTTTGGATTGTGGTATGCTTTGGTTGGACAATTAGTTGAGACTCTCTCATGAATCAAGTCTCTCTGGTTGGTTGATTTGAAATCAAACTGAGTGTTATGTTTCAGTTTTGGTTGCTTTGAATCAGTGTTTAAGTTTTGGTTGCTTTGAATATATCTGGCTTATAGGTTATGTTTGACATCTGAATATACTTTGACAATTGTGATGGTTAGAAGCTAAGCTTAACTTTTGTTTGATTTGTGAGTGAAGCACAAATAGAGATTGGTGATTGTATTTGATTAAATAGTGATAAAAGGGAGAAATGAAACAGCTCATTGATATGTTCTTCTTGGAGTTTATTAGTAATATGATAATAAAAACTGTATCAATGTGCAGGAAGAAAGAATGGAGAAGGAAGCGGAGGTAAAGCGAGTTAGAGCGGAGTTGTTGCGAAAGGCTAGAGAGGAGTATCATGGCTTATTTGTCAAGGAGGTTTCAGATGTCATATCCAGCTTCTGATTTGTGTTTATTGTTGGTTAACTAGGTAGAAAACATGGGTCAAGTTTCTTATGGACTCTAATTAATCCTTACATATCCTTGATTCAGTCTTTTGCTATCCCATTCCTGAGCCAAAACTTCTGGTACACGAGTGAAGTAATTGTGCTGAGCCTAAAGAGAAGCTCCAGGGAATGCAAGTGCTGATAATGCTGCTACTTCCTTTGGTTGCCCGCATTTTTTGCACTTTTCTCGTGATGCATAATTGTTGTTAGTGCAACCTATTGCCACACCACACACCACATAATTGTTTTTGATTGTATAAAAACGTGATTTTGTAGAACATATTTTTTAAAATGAGTTTTTAAAACGAAAATATGATTTGTATTTTTCTTTTGTCAAACATGATTTTACAATTTTTTTAATAAATATTTATATAATCATTTTATGTATCAAAATAAAATGGGTTGGGTCAAAGTCAATAAACTCATTTATGTTTAATGGGTTCATGGGTTGATCCAACCCAATTGCTAAATGGATTGGGTTAACCCATAAACCATTAACATTCAACCCATATGGATTATGGGTTGGGTTGAGTTGGATCATCCATTTTGACACTCCTAGTCAGGTGTGTTGGGTCCATCACTTCACGTCTTACATAAGTCAAAAAAGAAATTACAGTATTATTGTTTTTTTTCCTTGGTCACAACAGTATTATTGTTGTTGTTGTGTACATATTTGGACGTTAGAAAAATAAAATTTCTTTTTTTATGAATAGGAGGAGTTCGGGCCTGAGTTTTAATCTCTTCTAAGGTCCGGGACTAGTCTTTGCTAATACTTTATAACATGGCGTAAAGCATCATTCCCATCTGGATTTGAACTAGGAGTACAAGAAGACCAACTTTTGAAAAATAAAATTTCTTTTGTGAATTTATTTGGTAGCATTTGTTTTCACACTATTTTCAGATTTGTTTTTTATTAATTTGGGAACTCACAATGGTCATCATCCCAACAAGTGAGTATTAGCGAAGCAAAGTGTATTCTGCTAACGTGCGCATCGTTTGTTCTGAGGTAATGGAATCTAATGAAGATCCCAATGAGGAATATACACGTGAGATATTTTGTTTGCATCGAATGTCATCACGAGGTTAAATCACAGCCGTTGATTTCCCCTGGGGATTTTCCTTCCATGCATGTTGTGATTATTTGTTTTGCTGGACCCAATGGCTACGATCCGAGATTTGGTTTTGTGCATTCACGTAATAAAAATTAGTAACGAATTCTGTTTTGCATGAGCTATTCTAGCAAGAAAAAGGCGTTGGAGGAATAAATGGCAAATTAGTGTGGTACTCCTTCTGTATTTGAAAGATTGATTTTTTAGATTTTTTTTTTGTTTTTAAAAAATTGATTTTTTATATTTCAATTAATATTTTTTTTGTTTTATCACTCAAATTCATGGCAAATATTTGTTTTATCCCATAAAGTTGCATAACTTTTTTATTGGAAAACAAAAAAGTAAGTAGAAATAAATAAATAAATTATAAATAAATACAATAGTTATTGTGTCTTAATATGTGTGAAAAATTCTATAACATTAATCTTTCAAACAAATATAGAGGAGTATGATTCTGTTAACAATGGTCTTCTTGTAAATGAACTATTTAGAAGAATACCCCACTACTTGAGAGCTATAAAGGCCATGCCATTACGTACCGTCAGAAAACAATAATGGGCCTTTATTTTCCAAAGCCTAATATATGTCACGTTAATACTATCTTAATTCTGATAATAATTCTGAGGAAAAATATCCAAAATTTGTCCTTGTCCATAAATAAACTCATATAAGATAATTACAGTGATATACACTCGATTTATTGAGAAAAATCAATACCATGAATACAAAATTTTCTTATCATATTTCTAAAGAAAAACTATGCTTTTGTGCCAAAAATTTAGATTATGTATTCAACGAGGATAGCTAGTACTAGTATTGTTGAATCGTTCAACCTATCAATCATAACCAAGTGATTGTGGTCTAGTGGTTCTCACTTGAGGAGGAGTTGCCTTGTTGGTCCAGACCAAGGATCAATTCTCCTCAAGCGCGGAATTATTTAGTCATTTTTATTTGGTCACCATAGCATTCATATGGCCGCTCCGGATCCTAGGATTAGTCGGATCTCATGGCTCGTTGACCTGAAAATTAGTTAGGGAGTAAAAAACGTAGAACTCATAGTGTCCGTTGAACCGTATCACGCGAATTATAAAAAAAAAACTATCAATCATATAAGGTCAACATAGTTGAAAACTGTTTTTTTATTGACTAAGAACTTTTCCAAATTTTATGTTTCATAATATGGAGATTAACTACGTGGAGATTATTAAGCTACTATTAGTTTTTCAGATTCTTTAGTAAAACTTCGACCAATAATTGTTTTATGAGTACATAGTATTACCATTTATTTTTATTAACTACAATTAAAAACGATTTGTATAGTTTGGTTGTGGATACTTGTCTTGCCTCACCCAGTCGAATCCATCTTTATTTTTTGAATAATTTATTACGCCTTTCTTGATGTTAAAAGAAAGACCAGTACCGGCCTTGTTTAAATGTTTATTCCATCTTTAACTCTTCCCTCTCTCACATTTTAAGAATATACTCCCTCCGTTTCATATTAGTTGTCGTTCTAAGTGATTTCACATCAATTAAGAAAACATTTAAAAAATTTGTTTTACCCCCAATTAATGTGAGTTTTCATTTGATATATGTAATTAATAAGCTAAAAAAAATATGAATAAAAATGGAAAGTTGATCATAAATATGCATTGAAAATGTAGAACGACAACTAATTTGAAATAAAACAAAAAGCGTAGAATGACAACTAATATGAAACGGAGGGAGTACAATTTTATAGAAATCCCACATCGAAGTATGATGGGATCTAACATTATATGTGACACATAATCCAAATCACTCATTCCTAATTAATTATTTTAAGTTGGAAAGCTATGAAATGTAATATGACATATTGACATCAGAACATAAATTTGTTTTCATGGCTCATATGTGGCCTGAATAGAGTTTATTGCTAGTGTAAAATGAGATTCCGTTCAAAATAGGATGGAATAACCATTATATCAAAGAAACGCGTTAAAAAACTCACATCACAACTATGATAAGTCCTAAAATAACATGCATACCATGGCCGACCCTGAGATGATTGAGGTCCCATACAAATAAAAAATGGGGGCTTGGAGCTTTCTCTTTATACATAATATCTAGAGCCCTTTTACACCATTTTCCGGCTTGGAGCTTTCTCTTTACACGAACATAGAGATAAATAGTGTCTCATCAAATAATTTAGATTACAATTCTAGAAAAAGGCAATAGAAGGTAGGGTCAAAGTGAGTTAGATAGATGAGTTTAGAATCAAACGTAAGAAAAATTCCAAAAGATTGAAACCCTTAGCTGTCTTCGATCGTTATAGAAGGCCCTTCATTTATATTCCAAACCCTCATACGTAAGCAATTAATTCGTTCACCAATATCTTGCATACTAACTAAACTATAAAGTACTAAGAAAAAACTAATACTCGTAAAATAATAATAAAATCGAACTAAGTTATATTTTAGGTCATTAGACAATTACAGGTCACCCGCTCGAATGAGTTTACCTGAATAGATATCAAACAAAATATGTACTTATAAGTCTTATATAAATAACTTTTGCTTAATGAAGAAACCAATAGAATATGTTTCATCTTATTTGGTTTTCTTTTTATTTAGTGATTTGTTGATTACTATCTTTAAAATGATTCCTTAAATTCTTTATTTCCTACAAGAAAAACAAGCATCCAGTAACGCGTCGCAGAAAGCGGACGTTTTGCATCTCTTATGACATTTAACCCTTGCCGAGAAGATGAAGAGGAAACGAAGACTTGAAAAACTGAATACGCTTGAGAAGCAGAGTTAAAATGTGGTTTTGACATGTAGTATGAAATGGAGTGCTGATGTAGCAGCTTCTGGAGAGAATTCTCGGGTAAATTAATATATATACTAGATTAGGACCGTGTTAATACGCAGATAAGTATATTAAAATTATTATATAAATATTTTAGTTTTAGTTAGTACCCTGATGAATTATCCAAAATATTTTGAAATACTATTAAAACACATGCATGTCTTAAATCATTATATATTAATTCTCATATCCTACTTCATATCAAGCGGATCCAAATATACTAATAACAATAATTTTTATATAAATTATATAAATTTTTTGGGGTAAATTTTAACATTGATATTATGAAAACTTATATATTTCTTCAGTAAGAGGGTAAAGTCTACATTCCTAAACGTTGTTGTTGAAGTGATTTATTATAGACATAAGCTTTTCCACTTTCACAATGTATCCAATTGTATCTATATAAAAAAAGTATATTAATTAAGCGTACATAAATATTTAATTTACAAAAATAGTACATGAGAATTATAAAAATTAATCAAAAGAATATACCATATAAGTCATCAACTTGACCAAATCGTTATAAGTTTATAAGCAAATATTTTGTTGAGAAATTTTACAAAATTCTTGTCTAATACTTGAAACTTTTGTTCTTTGTGTTAAGAATGGCTAGAAACTTCATACTTCACAAAGATGATTTCCAAATTTTTGAAGCAAAAAATGATGCACAAAGTATGAATTGTATTTTTTTGTATATAAATTATAAATATCAAATTTTGCAACATGAATCTATGTAAATTTTAACATACGTAGACAATTCAATAAGATACTTATTTTTCATCAAATAACAAAAGTTCCACTTACATGAAAACATTGTTTGCTTTAAGATTTCTAGCTTCTCATTTTTTAAAAACACAAATGTACAACAATAATACGATTTCGATCTAATTGATCTAAAATAAAGTAGATTTAATCGATTTGTTGAACTTTCAAATTCATAACATGCTTGATTAAAAGAATAAAATAGTTGAACACATATTAAAATTGAGAATGGTCTTGATGTTCCAATTAACATGCTTGATTAAAAAAAAAAGTTGAACACATATTAAAATTGGGAATGGTCTTGATGTTGCCAATTAAAAAGACGATATTATGTCTTTTTCTTTGAGCAAAGAAATTATGATATTTGCACATAATGATAATTATACATTTTTTGACACTTATTTTTTTTTCTAATTACATTATCTATCTTCTATAATTGTTCTGAAATTTTTGTTGTCTTACTTTTTTTGTTGTGTCTATACTTTTTTCTTTAGTTCAATTTTTTTCACTATATATATTTTTTATTTTTAATTGACCTTTTCTTTTGATATAATATTTCTTTTTAAAATTATACTACAATTTTATTAAAAAAATAATTAATATACATTAGAATTTTTTTTAAAAATTATACTACAATTTAATTGAAAATGTAAAAATATAATATCTTTTTAATTTTTAATAATATCAACTAACATTGACATTTGTCACAATCTCGTGAGTTATAATTTTGCTCATCCTCATTTATATAATATAAGATACTAGGTGAAGGACCCGCATATATGCGGGTTTTTTACTAAATATTTTAAAAACCAATTTAAAATTACATGTTATTGTCGAAAAAGAATCAGATAAACCGTTGAAGTAAATAAAATCAAAATATCATTGCAAAACCACTTACTGATTTACAATTAAATTTTGTTTTGATTTTTTGTTATTGGGTTTACAATTAAAGTTTATTACATAATTTTAAATGATTCGTTTTTCTGATTTTTATTGAAATTATATTTGTTTATATTTGAATGATTTTGCTCTTTTAATATTTTATACCTGTGAAAAATAATCAAACACGAAAATCTAAAAAACAAAATTAGATCACTCAATAAAGTAAATAAAATAAAATTGAAAAAGTCAATATGAAACCTATATAAAGAATTTTACCAAATATTTTATCTACTTAATTCTCATATTTATTTCTTATATTATTTGATTACATATATTAATCGAATAAAATAATTATATTGATCGTATTTTTAAGAAGTGAATGATACACCGAGCCTTGAATAGTATTTTTCTATGTTAAAACAAAACCAAATTGTAGTTAAACATTAATCAAGAAGTAGTAATAGTTTAAGATTTTTATTGATATAATATACAAATATGGTAATCTTTACATCAAATAATAAAAGACCCATTATTATAAGATCATTTTTTATAAGCTCATCAAGAAAACCTTCTTCCCAAAATTTACGAAATATCTGTTACATGTTGTTTGGTTTGGAAGCGATTAAATATCCAAACTAATACGGTGCAAAAAATTTAAGTTTAGTCTACAACAGTACGACAACAAAAAAATCTACAATAATGATTGTAATTATATAAGCAACATTAAATTAAATCAATATATAACTAATTGCCAATTGGTGAGGTAAACCCACCAATTAGTAATTGGTGAGGTAAACCCAGTGAAAATATGAAAATTATAGTGTAGAACCCTACAATATATTAAGTAACATTACATTAAAATAAACAAAAAAGAGAATATTTTGAAACAACCTGTGACACCAAAATCATATATATAATTAGGGAGTCCTCTCTTCATCTAAGGTGTCCACATAGGCAAATCATTTTTTACAATTAATTTTAAATTTAAGTGTCATTTAATTCTTTTTTTTTCATTTAATTCATGTTTATGTATATATATTCTTACTTATAGGTAAAAAAAATCTAATTAAATATAAAATACGAAAATAAGTCAATAAATAGCTAAAAGTAGTACATGTAAAATTAATTTGAGTATTTTATTGTTGTAAATATAATTTCAAAAATAAATGGATTTATAATAACAATATTCAGTTTCAAAAATTGGAAATATGTACATTAAATATACATATTAGAACAAATGAATAAAAATATAAACAACATCAAAGAATCAAATAAAACAAATCTAAATAATTTGAATGTCAAACGATTGTTAAGATGTTGTTGATCTAAAGAGAAATAATATATATTGTTTCACTACAAAGATTTTGAACCATCTCACTAAAGATGATGTCGTTTATATATATTTATTGTTACTAATAACTACTACACTTTAATTAAATTAAAAAAACAAAAATCAGTAAATATATGTAGAGTTTAAACAAGTAAGTAAAAAATGGGTTAAACAAGTAAAATAAATATAATGTTAAATTCTAAACAACGAGTTGACCTTCTTGCTTAAAAGTTTTTATATATATAATCAGTTTAAGAAATTGGAAATATGTAAAATAAATATACATATAAAAACAAATGGATAAAATTATAAACGACATCAAAGAATCAAAGAAAAAAAACCTAAATAATTTCAGTGTCAAACAATTGTTAAGGAGTTGTCAATCTACAAAAAGAATATCTACTATTTCACTAAAAAGCTACTGAACCATCTTAGTAAAGATGAGATAATAGGATGAAAATTTGGAATATACAATTTTTTCATTATGTTATATTTGAATTTTATGAAAGGATGAAAGACAAAATTGAAAGTGTTATAATACAATTATTTGAAAGATAAGAGGTATACACTGTAAATGGTAAAATCAAAATTTTGTCTTTAAGTTAATAAAATTATAAAACTCATGTATCACGCAAACGATGTTTTAGGATTATTTGAGTATTTTATATTCTAAACTAAAAATACAATAATGAATATATATCATTTATAATAAAATTTATTAGAAAATAATCAAAACATTATGAGTTTACATATAAGAGCAATGAATGAAAATGTAAATAAACGACATGAGATATAATCAAACAAAAATAGATTAAATGATTCAATTATTAAGGCATCATAATTGAGTTTCCGCCAATTGCTCTGAGGTTGAAGGTTTAATGAGAAATAGGATATATGATTTCACTAAAGGATATCAAAAATATTTAGGAGAAAGTAAAGTAAAAATTTGGAATATAAGATTTGTCCAAAAGAAAAAAAGAATTTATTCAATATAATTGAGTTTCTGGAAGTATAAAAGAAAAAATTAAAAATGTTGCAATACCATAATTTAAAATAAATAAATAATCTTGAGTTTTGATATATGTAAAGTTAAAAAATGAATGGTCGCGTTATTCATGAATTATACAACAAAATATAGGGAGAATGATATATGATTTTTATGTAAAAGTGTACGCAGTTATACACCATGATGCAAAAAAATTACCTATTTGATAATTCAATATTTGAATCAATGCTTTTAACACTAAAATCTAGGAAAAATTAAAATACTTTTAAAGTGTCTAAGAAAAAATAAATATATTATTATGCATGTTACGCGATTATGATTGGTTAAGATAGAAGCAACTAAAAATAAAATAATAAATTTTTAGAAACTAAAAATTATTTATTTAAAATCAACTGCCAAATTGGAAGAATTTAAAAAAGAAAAGAAATTTTCCCACTCAAATTAATGATTGATCATATGATATTATAAGATGTTAATGAATGTAAAAGATATATACTAACATAAATACTTTGCAGTACACGTTATATATGATATAGTTTCCAAACATAAGAAAATAACATAAAAACATCAAAAGAAACAAAACTCGCCCAATGGGCGAGTCCAACCCTAGTTAAAATTAATAAGAAAATCAGACCCTGTTTAATCGTAGGGATAATATATAAACACCAAGAAAACATAAACGGGAATGATCAATAATCGACAAAAATGATTAAAAAAATTCTAAAAGCCAAAAAAAACATAAAAGTAAAATAAAATGCCTTCTTAATCTGAATATAAATTAACCAAACCTACAAAACAAAAGCAAAACAAAAAAAAGTCAGTACAAATCACCACAAAATCAAATTTTATAATAGAGACCAACCAAACGATAATTAAGAAATCATTATACAAAAGAAAGTCAAGAAGAAGAACAACTAATTAAAAAAAGCAACGTGTAGTAGAACAACATAAAAACAAAAAAGAGAATAATTTGTTTAGGGTTTTCTGCAAATAAACCTTCGAAGTAGCTAGATTTTGCAATTTTACCCTCCAAATCAAAAACTCACAGATCAACCCTTAAAGTATGAGTTAACCCACAATATAACCCTCGGCCATATATAGATTTTTCTACCGTATTTTACAAACATGTTTATTTAGAAACTTATTACAAAGAATGACTTTCTCTTAGAAGAAGATGCAATCGCTTATATACGGATTGAAAAAAATCATATATGGCCGAGGGTTATATTGCGGATTAACTCATACTTTAAGGGTTGTTCCGTGGGTTTTTGACTTGGAGGGTAAAATCGCAAAATCTAGCCATTTTGAGGGTTTATTTGCAGAAAACCCATTTGTTTATGTGTTATGAAATCAACAGAAAATTATGAAATCAACAGAAAATTATCCAATATGTATAAGAAGTCATGAGATGATTGTAAAATCAAGGTACGTAGAATAATAATAATTTTATTTTTAAAATAGTAAAAGTAAACCTATTTTCAATAGGATTAAGAAAATGTTAAAATATGTGATTTAATTTAATTAAAACAAAATAATAAGTGTTAAATCTTAATTTAAATAGGATTAAGAAAATTTGAAATATATGATTTAATTTAATTAAAACAAAATAATAGGTGTCAAAACTTAATTTAAATAGGAATAGAAATTTTTTCAAATATGTGATTTAATTTATTTTTATGTAATAAAATTACACGTGTTAAAATCTTATCGGCCAACTTGATACGTGTCACGATCTTTTTAATTATTATGTTTGACGCATCACACTTTATATAATAAGATATATATATATATATATATATATGTAAAATCTAAACATATATTAGATGTATATGCATGGTGTTTGGGTTGATACGTGTCGCGATTTTTATGTTTCTATTTATATATTGTTTGGGTTGTTTTCAAAAATCAACTATTTAGGTATAAATAACCCTTTTAGATATCATCCTTACCCGACAGAGCCGGTAATACTCAATCTAGCACATTCTCCTCTCTTCTCTTTTTCTTTCTCTTCTCTTCTCTATCTTCATTGATTGAGTTGATCATCTTCTTGAACAGGAAATTGTCCGAACCAAAACAAAATCGAACAATGGATCTAAAGCGTCACTCATCACTTTCAACACTTGTGGCTCATTTCTTTGGCATATTAGCCGTTATTCTAATGCTCATATGGCTTCTCCATTACCGTGAAGGCATCGAGTACGGCTCCGACAATCCCCTTAAGGTTTTAAATGTAAGTTTGTATTTTAACTCTTTATGTATACATACGTCAAAGACTTCAATCATTTTTTCCATGATCTAATTACATAGCTTGATATTTTTTTTCTTCTAATTTTCCAAAATGGATGATATATAGGTGCATCCATTTCTCATGTACTGTGGATTTCTCTTCCTCGTGGGCCAAGGTAATTTCACAACGACCTAAGCCAAAAACAACCATAAAATACTATGGTTTTTTAACAACGATTGATTGATGATTGGATATGCAGCAATGATGACGTACAAAACGGCTTATGCGTCACACCAAGTACAGAAAATTGTTCACGGTGGGCTTCACTTAATAGGTTTAGTTCTAGGTATTGTCGGAATTTGCGCCGCCTTTAGATTCCATGACCAATTAAACATCAAAGACATGGTCTCTCTGCACTCGTGGATCGGTCTCACCACTTTCATCCTCCTCGGCCTTCAGGTTAACTAAATTCGTAAATACTAACTTGCCGTTAATATATTAAACCAATAGTTAATTAGAATATCCCTTAGGAAGTGGAGTTGATCCAACACTAAAATATAAACCAATGAGTCAATTAATTTTTAGTTGGAAACTCATGAAACTTAACTTGTAATGTTACAGTGGCTATTCGGTGCGTTCACATTCTTAGCGCCACAATCTTCGTCAGGGACAAGGTCGAGGATGATGCCATGGCACGTCTTAGGTGGTCGGGCTCTACTCTATATGGGTATTGTTGCAGCTCTTACCGGACTCATGCAGAGAGCTACAATGATTGGTCAGAGCAGAAACGCTGAGACACGTCTCATTAACTTTACCGGCTTAGCCATTCTGCTCTTTGGTGTTTCCGTTGATTTCTCCGTCGCTCTTGGACGTTATAATTGACGGGGAATACTATGTTATTGTTAGCCCAACGTTGAATCTTTCTTTATTGTATAATTTCAACAAATTCTTGTTTGTTTCTTTGTGTGTGTAAATTTGATTCGTGTGAAATCAAATTGGGTCCTGAGAGTGATTATTTAGTATTTGATTATAGTTTTTTTACTTTTGGATATTTTGTCTTTGTTGGTCTTTTATCTTTGATGCTTACTGAAAGTGGTTTATTTCCCTATTTTAATCATAGTGGCAAGTTTACGCGTCAGAAAGCAGCAACAACGGTTCAGAAAATTCCACACCACTACTATTCACTTGTTTATAGTTTCTCTTTCTCAATAGAATATTTTTGTTATGTCAAATGCTACTGATTAACAACATATACGGTAATATATATGATTTGCTTTATACAAAACAAATGTATTATGTAATCATATAAATCTTATTATATAAAACTATAAGCAAAAAGAAAAAACCCCGAAGTTATTATAGATGAATGAAAATTAAAATTCAGAAGGTAATACTCAGAGAAACAAATAAAACACTTGATCACAATTTGGATAGTTTCCAACAAAAAAAAAACAAGAAGAAGCAGAGAAATGGATAATTGAAAGCCTCTGTTTATTCAGTTTCCTTCAGACCAATTGTTGTCTTGTAACTTCCATCCTCTTCAACAGTCCTGCAATCTCAGCCTCCATTCTCAGCTTCATGTTCCTGTAATCGCAATGCGAGTTCTCAAGCTTCTTAAGCTCCTCCAACTTATTCCTCCTCCTCTCCTCTGTCTCTTGGAGACACAGCCGCGATAGCTTCTCTGAGTATTCCTCCTCCATCTTCTCCGTCTTCATTTCTATCATTCTCTTGAAACTCTCTGCTTCTATTCTCGCCTCATCCGCTTTCTTCTGGAACATTCTTGTTTCAGCCTCCTTGATTCTCACCATGCTCTCTAAACTATCGAAACTGTTCATCATTGCATCGGTTAATGCAAAGCTCTTCTTGTTTTGATCCCTGGATGTTGAAGGCGTCACAGATGCCTCGTCTTTTCTGTAGCTCGTCTCTGCTGCAACTGTTTGCTCCTTTGGTTCGGGAAATTCTATTACGGACTCTGCATCTGCAACAATTTGTGATAAGAGAAGAAAAAGAATCCATAAGGTTTCAAGTTCCTAAAGTTTGATCTACACCATGACTGAGTATAAGTAGAAACTGGGAACTTACAGTTGAAGAACTGAATGATAAAGTTAGAGGCATCGAGCGGGGAAATCTGTTTACTCTCTAACTTGCTCACCATTTCATTGGCTTTGAGATGCAATGCTTTGCCTTTAGCATCATCACTTCCTTGGAAAACCTTTCTAACGCAATCAAGCTCCTTGATTAGAGTCTCAAGTCCCCAATTCTTGGCGCAACACACAAAAACATCCTTAACGAATCCAAACATCTCCGATTTATGAGCGCAGCCAATACAATGAAACAGCATCTCACTAGTACCACGAGGACCTTTCAAGCTATGTCCAGGTTTGATCAAATTGTTCTGAATCCCACAAGCAGCATGACACCAATGCGAACAAACATCACATCCAACCCAACTACAAGTATTACTAGCTGAATCGAACCTCAAACACACCGGACACATACAAGAGCTACAAAAGCCTTTGTTGTTTGAACAGATTTTGCATTCACAATCATCAACAGGCAAAAGACTCTTACAATTCACATTCCTACATCTCAAGAAGAGAAAAATCTCCACCAATTCGTTCATAGGGATTCGGATTTTACCAGAGAGGAAGTACTTAAGCCCTGTTCTAACAGCTACAAGAATATCTAGCTGATCCTTGACGCATTTCGATAGCATCTCTTTGCTAAGATCAGATCTTTTATCAATCTGGCTCTGAAGATTCGTCAGCTTCTCCTTCTTCTGCGGCGAATCAATCAAGTTCCTCAAATACTCTTTAGCAGATTCTAGGGTTTCATCAGTCATCTCTTGAATAATCAACGCTACAGTAGAAATCGATTTGGAGACGATATCGTACAAAACCCTCTCCGATCTAGCCGCATCGTTATCTTCCACCGAATTGGGCAACTTCGCGGCGATCTCCATCCCAGGACGAGCTGGTAACTCGGAAGGGAAGAAGGAGTAATCGGAGGAGCTAGTGGGTTTACCGGAAGTCGGATTGTTAGCTAACGCAACAACGCCGTCTCCGATGGGTCTGAATCGGCTATGAACAGATCCGTTGGTTCCTTCGCCGGCGCACCAGATACGGTCGTCTTTCTCGAGGGAGCAATCGAAATCCATGGAGCAGCTGATGTTGTGAGAGAAAGGGTGTGAGTAAGAGTAAGACATGGACGGAGCCGTCGCTGTGAAATCGTTGGAGAAGGAAGTCGTTGTTCGTTCGCTGAGGGTCACTCTCGGTCTTTTCACGGCGTTTGAAGCCGTTAACGATAGAGATACGTCAGGGAGAGCTAGAGACAGATTTAGGGTTTCGATTTTGTTGCTTTTCTTTTCTTCTTCTTCTTCTTCTTCTTCTTCTTCTTCGTGAGCTTTTCGCTTTGAAGAATTAGGACCCAGATTGAAGAAATCTCTCTCGATCCATTTATCATCGTCGTAGCTTGAATTCTCGGACAAGGTTACTACTTCTTTACCCTTTTGACCCATGGATTCAGCGATTTTACCGGAAAGCTCACGGTTTTCGCAGAGATAGCTGAGAGTAAGCTCGTTTCCTGATCTGGGCGATGATTTCGAAGAGAACCCATCTGAAGATCGGACGTTGAGGAAATCTGTCTGAAACCGACTGATTTTGTCGTCTTGTTTGATGCTGTTGTCGGTGTTTAGATGAGCGAATCGAGGCTTTGAGGTTTTGGTTCGAGAGCACTCTCCATCTCCGGCGAGATCTTTCTCTCCTCCGATCATAGCTTTGGAAAGAGAATCAGAGAGAGAGAGAGAGTGACTTTTACGAAGAGAGGAGAGGGTAGTTTTGGTAAAAGGTGGGAAAAGTTTGGTCGTCTCAATGGCAAAAGCTGAAATACCGTTAGAGTGTTGAGGGTAGTTTTGTCATTAACATGTTTCTGCATTGGATTAGCCGTTTATTTGTTTATTCAAAGTGTTCACACGAGTCACGAGACGCGGTTTTTCGTCATGTTTCGATAAAGTTATATACTCCATCCGTTCCTAATTAATAGATGTTTAAGGTAATGCACGGTTATTAAGAAAATGTATTGATTTCTACAATTTACCGTTTTCAATAAAGTTTAACCAATAGTATTTCAGTATTGGTTTTGGAATTTGTAAAAGTGCATAGAAAACTGTAAAAACTCTATTATTTTGGAACAAAATTTTTTTGTAAAAAATTCATTAATTAGGAACGGAGGGAGTAACACATTTTTATTCCCTTAAATAATTTCCATTACTCAATCATGCTTATAGAGGACTACAATGGATTATAGAGGACTACAATGGATTGCAGCCAATCCGGTAAATACTAAATAAGAAAGTGGTAATGTTGTATCTATTACGGTCAAATAGATTTCCCGATTTAATGCATATACTTTTGAACCCTCGAGTTTCAATGTTTTGGTTTGTTTATTTCTTGGATGATAGAATAGATTATTGGAACCAAAACTATTATGATACAATACTATATGAGGTGATTTACGTCTCAAGATAAAGAGAGAGTGGACCAGGTTCGAATATTTGTATTTTTTTTTGAAAAAGTCAAGGCGTTGCGTATTATTGATGCCCAACTTGTCATATTCTTACATTTCTTTTGTAAATGCACCGGTCATATTGATATATCATGGTTTTTACCGGTTTTCGACCATGATATAAGTCCTTTTATCGAGTATTTTCGTTGTATTTCGAGTCTTTTTAGTGTCTTAACAGGTTATTACACGTGAGGAGCTTATATGGTGAATACGGTGCATTTTGAAGCGTAAACAAGGTTGAAGCCGGATTTTGCAAGAAAAGAAGTTGATATGAAGCAGCCTGTCGATCGACAGCCACAAGAAGGACGATCGATCGACAACTACACTACAGCCTGTCGATCGACAGACACATAGACGATCGATCGACAGGTGCTCGCAGAGACCGACCTAATACGTTTTAAAGAAGGAAAATTGTTCATTTTCGGGCCAGAAGTTACCAATAAACCGTCATAAAAGCCCACCACGAGTTCTACCTTTATAAATAGTTTATTTTAGGTTTTTAGATCAGAACTTTTAGATTTTACTTAACAAAGTTTAGAGAGAGATTTTTAGGGTTTTTAGGGAGACAAGTTTACTTTATACTTTGAGATTCTTCGAACCCTATTGTTCTTATTCTTATTCTCTTTCTTTATGCAGTATTATTCAGCTATGATTTGCTTTGCTGCCATGTCTGAGTAGTTTGCTTGTTAGGTTTAGGGTAGTTCGAATGGAATGATGATGAATTGTTAGGGTAAACTCACTTGTTAGGATTATCTGTTAGGTTCTTCACCTAGATTGCTTTAACTCTGATTTAGAATTGATCACTCTAAATTAGTTATCTTAGGTTGATAGATTGACACGAAAGTGTAATTGATTAGCCAGAACTAGATCTTAGGTGAGCAAAATTACTTATTCGCAAAGAAATTTGGTTTAGGGATTTTGTGAACAAATTGGACTTGAATTTAATGCTTGTTTAAATTGATTGAATTCGCAAAGAAATTTGGTTTTTTAGGGTTTAGACATAGTTAGTTTTCGCAACGACAGTTGGTTAATTATACATTAGTGTTCCAAGTTCTAGAACGGTTCTTAATTAAATCCTGATTTTGTTTAACCTGCAATTCTGATTCATCCTGAGAATTACCCAAAAGCCTAGCACTTTGTTTAATTGAATTTTAAATCAACAATCTTTCTCTGTTTCGATTTGCTTTTGTCTTTATTTTATATTATTTTACTTAGCCGAATTTGAAGTCAATATTCCTATCGTTTGATTTGACTCCCAGTGATTCGACCCCTACTACGACGACCTCTTAATTTGAGAGAGTAGCTCAGGGTAAATTTGAGCATATCATATATATATATATATATGCAATCGGTCGTTGACTTTTTGTTTTCATTCATAATCCTCTACAATTTTGACCCAAAAAAAAAAGATACATACACTAATCACAAAAACGCACTAAATATGCAGTACTGACTGAAAAGTGGTTTTTAATAAGAAATTTTATTCATGGTTTTAGGCTTTTAGCAAAATAAAATTTATTCATGGTTTTAGGCTTTTAGCAAATGCATTGCATGTCTCGGTATAACCATTAATTATTTATTGCACAAATTCAGTTAATGGTCCATTAATGAATAGTAAATGTAATTGGGCTTAGTTAGTCCGGTTTTGGTGTTATTAAATGTAATTGGGCTTAATTAGCCCATAATATGAATAAAACATCAACTAGCTTATGGCAGTTGGAAGAGCAAAATCGAGAGTTTTGGATTTAAAAGAAGCTACTTCATCTTAGACCATTGGGTGAAAGATTTGTTAAGTTGGCACGAGATTTTTTGTTTGACAATTGGTTTCTTCTTGGTCTTCTCATTAAACATATAGGGTAAAAAGTTTCTAGAGATTTAATTTGAGGATCCCATTTAAAATAAAAGTTGCAAAGGCATGTGATATTAACAGATAGAAAGTGATGGGACGAGATGAGAGGAAGCATGGAAACTCCATATTCACCTCACTATGCTTCAATTCTCTTATGTTACGACGGTGGTACAGTCTTTTGGTATGTCGATGGCAAAAACTGTCGTGAATATTCCTCTAAGCAGACATGGAATGTGTCACGGCCAAGGGAACACCCAACATATTGGTTCAATTCTGTTTGGTTCAAGGGAGTTACTCCTAAACGTACTTCATGATGTGGAATACTCAACTCAATAGGCTCCCTACCAGAGCAAGACTAGCATCATGGGTATGCAATTCCCAACCTCTATTCTCTGTTTTCGACGAAACCAGAAAGCACATGTTCTTAAGTTGTGAGTTCATCAAGGTAATCTAGATAATGATTCATGAAAGGCTTAGACTTCCATTCTTCACTTTCCAATCATGGCTGACGCTTCTTCAATGGACTATGACTAATGGTAACTCCGATGGTTAAGATCAACAATTATGTCGTCATTACAAATGATTTACATAATGTCTGGGCACTCTACGATTCCAAAAACCATAGTTTGTCTCGCACATTTTTACTGGTAAGGCGTCTACTTCTGTTATCTCTTATTTTGAGACGGTAGTCTCTGTTTAGCAATAAATTTGGTTGTTACTCTTATCATTTATACCAATATATTACTATGACTGTATTTTATGTGTTGACCATAGCAATTACCATTTTTTATGTTTTTTTTTCCCGGAGCTGAAGAAGTACTTATATTTCTTGTACGTATCGATATAATCAGTAATTTTTAAACTAATTTAGATTTGTAATTATCAGTTACAAGTTAAAACTACCCATAGTTTTACATGCGTATTCTTAACCATCTTTAAAACTATTCTCTCATCAATATCTGGGATTTAGATTTAAACAAGAGATTATGGGATCAGATGATGTTTTCTATAGAGTGCGTGAAGAAAAACATCATCCTTAATTAAAGTCTTTCATTAACTTGAGCTATTGTATCTCCCTTTTTAATTGTCATTTTTTTAGAGAAACAAAAACTTTATATTCTGACCAATATTAAAAAAAAAAACGAACAGTGACGATTAGAAAAAGTAGAAATCTTTCAGACGCATTAAAGAGAAAATATGGAACAAGATAAAGATTTTAAAGAAAATGATTATGTATTGGGGATAATAAGCAACAAATGTCTGTGTCGACACAAATAGTGTGGCCTATAATATAGTTATGCCAAGAGCTAATCAAGCCCAGAGATTATTAGTATATAAACCTGTAGAGGAATTACTTATTATTTACCTTATGGTTGATTTGTAGTGTTTGTACTGGAGTATATTGTGTGTTGTGGATTTGAGGTATTTGTTCTTGTGTATTGCTTACTGCCCAAGCAACCACTCCAAACTCTGTATACCGAAACATTCGCTAACCTATTACTGGAGAAAAGAAGATTTGATATGATTGAGAGTGAGAGTGATGTTGAAAATACCTTGACGCATTCAGGCAAGTCGTTATCTTTTGTTCTAACATGAACCTGCGGAGATAGAGAGAGGTTTTGGGATTCTGAAATGTTCTTGAAATCAAAATGTATTTAAGTAGTGTTGAAGAGATTGGTACCTTTATGACTCGTTGGTAGGCAGAGATTTTGTTGTGTTCGATGCAGGCGAGAATCACGAGTCCGGCTACTACACTTGAGGGCCAAAAGCAGAGTTGAGTGTGATCGGATAGTGAGGAAACAGCCAAGGATTTGGCTTTCCTTTCAACTTCTGGATTGGCTCGGGCGGCTTTTAGGTAAAACCTGAGATGTATGAATGATAGTTATCATATATATATATAAATATGTGTGGGTGTGTGTGTGTGTGTTGTGGAATAGGAAACAGAGTAAGAGAGGTTTTTACCATAAGAAGTTGAAGATCGTGGGTGAGAAGCATTTGAAGTTGAGGACTTCTTGAACCAACCATTCCATTGCCACCACTTCATGGCGGCTATACTTTAGGTTCTGGATGTAAAAGTTCCTTTTCCGTATGCTAATTAAATGGAGGAAGGTATTAGTTGAGCAGCTGAAGAAAATTGAACTAAAGTGTTTGCAGTAATTTGAGAAACAGAATTCAATATAGGATTTGAGACACACATGACTATATGATTTGTATATAGAACCCATATAAGATTTGTATTAGACTATTATTAGTCCCTGATCAGGTTCAGTGTAATACTCACTGTTCTTGAAATGGTCCTTATCTTTTTCCTACTCAGAACAGTTATCTAATGAACATTGGAAGTGAGTGAATATGGTTGGTACCTATTTAAGGTTGGTTTTCTTCAATTCTGGTGGCCAGAGTAAGACTCGCAATCCCGACTAGTACTAGAGTCCTCTCATTGTTGAAGGAGCCTTTGCTCAGGAATCGATCCAGCAGACTAACTCCTAGAAACAATGTCTCTTGATGAAGCTCCATTTCAGAACATTGCTGCATTTAGTCAGGGAGAATCAGCACCAAAAGAATACCATATCTGGTTGATATACACATAAACCTTATTGGATTCTGAGATGAGCTATAGATTTTCCTAAGACTAAAAGACCTTACAAGCCAGAAACAAGATCTCCAAGTATTAGTTCCTACTTCCTAATATCAGAAACTATCATATGGATGAGAAGTTGCATTTTCCTTTATAATATCTTCTCCTAATGATGCATACTTCTGAGCTTGGACATTCAGCAATCAATGGATATGATCAAATGCATTTAAACAAAAGGGATTATGTTCACCTCTACTATCCATTGAACCATGATGAAGCGTAGCAAGGGATGAGATCAGTACGGTCCATGGTGGAGCAGTAAGCCTTAGCACAGTCCCGCAAATATGCATGACTTCTCTCTCGTTCCCTCAGCCTTTGATAGCTCTCTTCCACTTCTTCATCTTCAAACCTTACCTGCGAATGGAATTTACATATCAAGATTCATTATAGCAAAGAACTTGATACACAAATCTTGTAGACCGAGCATCAGAACAAGTCTCAGCTCAACATAGACTAGGAATCCAGTGAAATTGCAAACATATAACGATTCCTTCAAATCTCTAACCACACACTAGCAAATATGAAAGCATTGTACACTTACTTGAGACTGAATATCACGGTTTTGATCCTCGAAAGAAGATTCCAAATCGTTCGGGATTGTGGATCTACAGAAGTGTTCTTTGAACTCGAGGAACAGAGAGTGAGTATGTGAAGTCGGAGAATCAGAGCAAGATTTCTCAGAGAATTCGCTGCCAGAATCGAAGAAAATTGACGGAGTGTAATCAGAGAAATCGAGGTCGGAATATATCTCAGAACGCGGCTCCGATAACTCACCCTCGGGATAGTCCGATTCCTCCGAGAATTTCTCTGTGCAAGCGAGATCGGAGACGCTTCCGACTATCTCAAGTTCCTTGGTCGATCCGAGAGAGAAATCAGCTTTCACGAAGCTAATCGGTTTGGAGATTTCAGTTTCTTCGTTATCAGCTTCTCCTGTTACGCTCCCAAACTTGGAACAATACTCCACTCCCGAAATGAATGAAGCGACGTCGCTCTCCTTGTTCTCCGACGCGAAATTCAAATTCCGGCAATCGGAGACATTCTCGGCAAAAGTCACGTCGAATCGTGTGAAGGAGACTTCGCTTACTTCGAGTTCCTCTCCCTCCTTCTCCTTGTTTAGCTTAGAGTACGACCTCGTAATCCTCCGAAATTTTGGATCACCAATCGTCGTCTCCTTCACACGATCTTTACCAGGTCCAGAAACTTCTTCTTCTTCTTCAATCCGAATCTTCTTCCTCGGATTCGGACTCTTCTTGTTAGAGATGTATATGTGAGATATGATCATATATACATTGATAGTATATAGTTATGTTCAATAGATATACATGAGAAACCGTATGTGGTTATCTCTAAGAGTTATATATAAAGGCGTTGGCCTAGATCAATATACATAAGTTTACACAAGGTATTTCCTTTGTTTACATGGTAATCAGAGACAGATAAAAGTGTTTTACGTGTTTCAAGTCGAAACAATATCTCAAAGCCCTTCGTAGCTCGTTTTTTTTATCTCTTAAAATTTAATCAATGGCGGGACTTGCTGGTGCAATAACCACCACGACGGCCGACGCAAAACCAACGCCATCCCCATACGATCTGAGTCCATCAGACAATCCAGGTACGGCGATCTCCTCCGTTCAGTTGACCGGAGAAAACTATGCAGAATGGGCAATAGAACTTGAAAACGCCCTTCGTGCAAAACGAAAATCTGGTTTTATCAATGGGACTCTTCCGCAGCCAATTGATAATCCAACTGAAGTTGAATCATGGAATACAGTGAATTCCATGATCGTTGGTTGGATAAGGGCGTCAATCTCACCAAAGATTCGCTCAACTGTAACGTTTACCTCTAATGCTCACAAGTTGTGGGGTGATTTGCAGAGACGATTTGCTATCGGAAACGCCGTACGTGTTTACCAACTCAAATCGGAAATCTCTGCGTGTCGTCAAGATGGATCTACTGTGATGGATTATTTTGGCCGTTTGTCGGTCAAGTGGGAGGAGCTTCTTAGCTACAAACCTCTTCCCAAATGCTCGTGTGATGCTTTGACAACAATCGTCAAAGACTATGAAGAAGAAAATGTGCATTAATTCCTCATGGGGCTCGATGATGCTCGATTCGGTAACGTCTGTACCAACATCATTGGTTTAGATCTTTTACCTGATATCAATACAGTGTATCAAAGGGTTATTCGAGAAGAGAGAAGACTCGAAATCTTAAGAACTGATGTCAAGACGGATGTTATTGGTTTTATGGCCAAAACAGAGTCTCGTGTTGAGACTCCCACTATAAACGGGTTTCTAGCAGCGGTTGCGCGAACCCGGTCATCTCTACTGTGTGATCATTGTGGTCGGAGCGGTCACGAGAAGAAGGAATGCTGGCAAATTGTGGGATTCCCGGAATGGTACTATACCGAGAAAAATTCAATCCAAGGTGACCGAGGTCGAGGTTCTAACTCACATACAAGTGGAAGGGGTTCGCTTCAAGGGCGCGGACGAGGTCAGATGGGTCGAGGCCAGCTTCGTTCTAATGCAGCTCATGTCTCAGCTTCAACCTCCAACACGTTCCTTCCAAACTTCACTCCGGAGCAATGGGCATCACTCACTCAGCTCGTGGAGCAACAAAAGCCAACACCAATCTCCGACAGGTTAAGTGGTAAGAAACAGACTGGTGAGGTTATTCTAGATACTGGAGCTTCACATCACATGACTGGTGATGTGAACATACTTACAAATTTGTCATCAGTTACGCCTTGCCCTATTATGTTTGCTGACGGCAGTATGGTCTTTGCAACTCAATTGGGTCGTCTAGATCTTTCACCACATTTATCGCTCGAGAAAGTCTTATTCGTGCCAAATTTAAATTGCACACTACTTTCCATTGCCAAGTTACTAAAGCAAACAAGTTGTTTTGCTATCTTTACTGATACGTTATGTGTATTGCAGGACCGTTTTACGAGGACCCTGATTGGAGCCGGTGAAGAACGGGACGGTGTTTATCTTTATCGGGATGTGACAATGGCTCGAGGTTACAAAGCTAAGGCAGTAGAAGATCATGTTTTGTGGCATAGGAGATTAAGGCATCCCTCGTTTAGTGTTTTGAGTTTTTTACCATTTGTTTCCGGTATTAAGCATCACTCTGACAAGTTCGGGGGTTGTGAAATTTTTTTCAAGTCTAAACAGACTCGCGAAGTATTTTATGAAAGTTCTAATAAAGCTTCAGATTGTTTTGGTTTAATTCATTGTGACATTTTGGGGACCTTATCGTACTAGTTCATCTTGCGGAGCAAAATATTTTCTTACTATTGTTGATGATCATTCACGTGCAGTATGGATATACTTGTTACTTGAAAAGAGCGAAGTTAGAACAATCTTGCCAAAGTTTTGTGCTATGGCTCATCGCCAATTTGGTAAATTGGTTAAGATTGTTCGAAGCGACAATGGGACGGAGTTTACATGTCTCTCAAAGTACTTCGGTGACAATGGTGTATTACACCAAACATCGTGTGTTTATACTCCACAACAAAACGGCCGTGTGGAAAGGAAACACCGACATATCCTCAACGTGGCACAATCATTATTGTTTCAAGCAGACCTTCCCACTAAGTTCTGGGGAGAGAGTGTTCTCGCAGCTGCTCACGTTATAAATCGAACTCCATCAAGTGTGTTACAAGGGAAAACGCCATATGAGTATCTTCATGGAGAGAAGCCAAATTACGAATCTATTAAAACATTCGGTTGCCTCTGTTTTTCACATCATATGTCCCGGACACGAGACAAGTTCGAAGATCGGAGTCGAAAATGTATATTCGTAGGTTATCCCTATGGGAAGAAAGGATGGACAGTATACGACTTGGAGAAGAACAAGTTTTTTGTGTCTCGTGATGTCATTTTTATGGAGAATGTTTTTCCCTACAAAACAGAGCATACAAAGCGTGAAGAAGTAGACAATCTTGTTGCTCCAAAACCAGTGCTTGCTGTGATCGATCATGATGCCATTACAGTCGGAGTAAATCAGTTCCCGGAGATCAACGTATCGGTGGACTCTGTACCCGTGGAAACAGAGCATCATACTCCTATTACAGCTTCGGATGACTCTGTACCAATAGAGGCAGAGCATCACGTTAATGAAGCAGCACCTACTCCACAGACGGCTCCGAAATCAAGTTTCCCACCTGCGACATTGGACGTTACTACCTCCGATACAGAGGAGGTACCTATGGTTGTCACTAATACAGAAGATGAAGAGGTAGAACCACCAATGTTGGGTCGGGGACGTCGTGACAAGTTACCATCTGTAAAACTCAAAGACTACGTCACATATAATGCCCAATGTCATAAAGATAAACACCCTGCTCCTGTTCTTCTAAGCTCACAATTTGTGCCCTCCGATTCGGTTCCAGGTAACACACCTTATCGCATTGAGTATTATGTATCTGATGATAAAGCTTTTTCTCCAAACCATTGCGCATTTTTAGCTGCAATCACAGCAGGTGTTGAGCCACGAAGTTATCGTGAGGCAATAACGGATGATCAGTGGAAGGCTGCCATAACAAGTGAAATGGATTCTCACGAGATTAGTGGAACTTGGGAATTGGCTGACTTACCTATCGGTAAAACAGCGTTAGCCAACAAGTGGGGCTTTCGCTTAAAGTATAACGCCGACGGTAGTATTGAGCGTCACAAAGCAAGATTGGTGGTGTGTGGTAATCATCAAATTGAAGGAGATGATTATGACGAAACGTTTGCTCCAGTCGCTAAACCAACGACAATTCGTACGTTGCTTAAAGTGTCAGCTGTTAAAGGCTGGGAGGTGCATCAAATGGATGTCCAAAATGCATTTCTTCATGGTGACTTAGAAGAGGAAGTCTACATGAAGATACCACAAGGTTTTAAGTGTGCTGATCCTACCAAAGTTTGTCGACTTAAGAAGTCGTTATATGGGTTAAAGCAAGCTCCAAGATGTTGGTTCGCTAAACTTACTGCAGCTCTATTACGGTTTGGTTTCACGCAATCTTATGCCGATTATTCATTGTTTACTTATATCAAAGGAGACATAAGCTTGCGAGTTCTCATTTATGTGGATGATCTTATCATTAACTGCAGTGATTTAGCAATGTTAGAAAAGTTCAAAGTCTATTTAAGCGACTGTTTTCGGATGAAAGATCTTGGGAAGCTTAAGTACTTTCTGGGGATCGAAGTGGCGCGAAGTGAGTTGGGCTTTTTCTTGTCACAAAGAAAGTACGCTCTTGATATTATTGCAGAAACAGGGTTACTTGGTTGCAAGCCATTGTCCTTACCCATGGAACAACACCACAAGTTACTATCAGATGATGGTCCGTTGTTCAAGGATCCCGTACGGTTCAGACGGTTAGTCGGACGGTTGTTTACCTTACTATCACACGACCAGAGTTGAGTTATGTTGTCCACGTCTTGTCCCAAGTAATGCATCAGCCTCGTGAAGCTCATTGGGACGCGATCATTCGCGTTGTTCGTTATCTGAAGGGGTGCCCAGGTCAGGGAATCATTTTGCGCGCAAATGGAAACTTAAAAATACAAGCTTATTGTGATGCAGATTACTTAGGCTGCCCGCTTACTCGACGATCATTATCCGCCTATGTTGTTCTCCTGGGCGGCTCACCCGTGTCTTGGAAGGCGAAGAAACAGGACACGGTTTCGCATTCTTCGTCTGAATCCGAATATCGAGCCATGTCCGACACATTAAAAGAATTGAAGTGGTTTAAAGGCCTACTTGTTGATCTTGGTGTTCCAATGTACGGTCCTATGGAGATGTTTTGTGATAGTCAATCAGCAATACATATTGCCAAGAACCCGGTGTTCCACGAACGCACTAAACACATTGAAAAAGATTGTCATCATGTCCGGGATGCCATTCGAGATAAGCTCCTTGTTACTAAACACGTTCGTACTACGGAGCAGTTAGCAGATGTGCTTACCAAGGCACTTGGGCGTTCTAGTTTTGATTACTTACTTTCCAAGTTGGACGTTTGTAATCTACACGCTCCAACTTGAGGGGGAGTGTTAGAGATGTATATGTGAGATATGATCATATCTTCCTTAGAGATATACATTGATAGTATATAGTTATGTTCAATAGATATACATGAGAAACCGTATGTGGTTATCTCTAAGAGTTATATATAAAGGCGTTGGCCTCAGATCAATATACATAAGTTTACACAAGGTATTTCCTTTGTTTACACTTCTCGACTCTACTCGAACCGCATGAAACGTTATCATCGACTGCATAAAGCAAATCGGAGCAGGAATCAACAGAAGCAGCACATACTCCTATTTCCTTGCTCGAGAGAGGTGACTGGAAAACAGCAAACAGAGATATCTGAGCTCTCTTCCGGCGTGAACGAGTCGACCAAAGCTTCTTCCCGGCGAATGGCGTCGCCTCAACCTTAGGCTTTGGATTCCTCGACGCGATCTCCATTGTTCTTTAGACAAGGAAACTTCTCCGAAAGATTCAAATTCGAATTTCGAATTTCGAAAAATGGAATCGCGTTTTGATTGGTTGGTTGGTTGGTTAGAGAGAGTAGAGAGTGGGCGATGCAGTTATGGAAGTTTTAGAGTGAGGAGAGTGGAGATGGTGCAGAGTGAGAGAGAGGGCTTAATTGCTTTATATTGGGCCAACAGAAAAGCCCGTGATATGGCAAATATTAGAGCATCATTATAGGTGATCTAATTTCAGTATCATTAGGATTATTTTAGTACTATTTGTGTTAATTGAGACTGAATCTGATACTTGTAGTTTTTAAATGTTTATTGGTGATACTTATGATAAAAATTAAAAACTAATTTATATTTAGAAAAAAAAAGAGAACACATTATAAACCAACCAAACCAAATGAAGCAATGCTACGTTTGTGAACTTACAAGTGTATCAATCTGCACAATCATATTTGCATAATGTAAAGCAAGACCAGAAGGTCCCAATTTTTTATCATAATCTGTTGCTCCTTTCTTCGATTGGTGATCATCTGGGCAAGAAAAAAAACGAGGATTTGTGTGAATACTTAATCATGGAGGATCCATTGACAAGAGAAATTAGACAATGTATTGGAATAGAACAGTCAACGAGAGAACATGCAAAGCTTAGATACATGATCATTACTGGCACACGGTGGAAGGTACAAAAAGGAGGAACTTACATACCGGCACCACCGAAGATACTAAGAATCTCTAGCAACAAGAAATGTACAATATCTACCAGTTTCTCCATCACCTGAAATACAAAATTAGTCGTTAAGATGAACATCATAATTAATCTATATTTGTTTGCATGATTTTTCTAACAAAACTTTGGTTTTGGCTGGATTTTAGTTCGTGAAATGCAACGTTTTGTGTGGTCAAAAACGATACGCTAACAACATATGGCTAAAGGATTTGGTGATATTAAATGATAAAGCTCTCTACCCACCTCTTCAAAGCCTCTAGACCACAACGACTAGTTCTTTAAGCTTTTCACTATCTTTCTCTGTGATTTAAGTTCTGTTTTTAAGATTGTGAGGCCATCACCTACATTTAAAAGAGAATATTGTTATGAAAACAATGTTTCAAATCTAAGAAAGCAAGCAAGTAGAGTTCGATGACTTACCCTTACTGCTAGTAGTTGAGTTCTCTTCTTCTCGACGCTTATGCTCATAATCTTTCTCCAATCGATCCAATACTTGGAGTTCTTGAACCATAAAAGATATTAAGACACATAATTCTGAGAAGTACATGACAATTAACCTGCATTTTCCTATTACACATCTTTTGAAAGTAAACGGATACTAAAAACGATGGCTCAAAGCACAGAACACCACATCTAAGTAGCAAGAACAAGTCAATATGCTCTTAGAGTTTCTAATTTTAGATAGTATCCACTCACAGCAGTATACTGTACTAGAACCATCAGTTGTTCAACAATCAACACCGCGTCTTCATTCAACTGCCTTTGAGGTGTTAATTCTTTGCTGATCCTGAGGACAAAACAAACAATTCGAAAACTAAATAGAAAGTTATAACACACAAAGATTAACATAATCTCATGAACGATTAGCTACCTGTCAAAGTAGCGCCGTAAATTATGCCACTCAATATATTTGGATCGGTTTCCAAACCGAACCACTTCTCCCGAGAAAACTTGCAGCTCTTGCCTGCAAACATGGCAAGTTAACTATCTTGAAATGTTTCTAAGAGCTAAAAAACAACAACAACAAAAACAGTCTAAACTCGAATTTTCACCTTTTATCAGCAGCAACAAGTTTCAGTAGTTCATCGAAATCATTCGAGACAAGACAAAGTAAGTACTAGAAGAAGAACACGAGTGTATCAGTTATTCTTTGAAGAGACGAGAAATCGAGAGATGAAAGTTACTTCTCTGATGGAAGAGACAAACCCATCCTTCATAGATCGGATCCGGATCGGTTTCTCTATAGATACATGAATCGACATGCTTAGAAGAACATCGTTTCATAGATCGATTTCTCTGAACCTAGATGAATCGACATGCAAAGAACTTATAGGGTTCATAGATCGATTTAAAATAGAACAGACTTGAATCGCTATTCAAGAGAAGAGAATCAAAGAGAACAAAGATCGTTTGTAACAGAAGAGAATCGAAGAAGAAGAAGAGAGAAGAGAATCAAAGAAGAGAGCGGCGACAGGCGACGGCGACGGAGACGTGAATCGAACCGGATCAAAGAAACTTCCTCGTCGTCGCCGTCCCAAGCGCAGAGACTCTCGAAACAAAATCGCAAAAATGATTTCTGTTTTGTGTTTCACCTAATTTTAGTGGCCAATAGAGTGCTGACACCTGTCTTCGATTACTGTGTAATGTGTATCAACAATCTGATACAATTTGGGCTCTGCAGAAACTCAAATATTGTTAAATATTAGATAGTGGGCCTCTGATACTTGTAAGTATCAGGTATAATGATGCTCTATACCCAAGCAATGTTTAAATATTACGTTTAGTTCTCAACCAACCTTGAGCAAGTAAAGTTCGATTCAAATTTAATCTCATATTACTATATCCATCCAACTGCCCGAATTTCATCAACTTGGTAAGTATAAATTCATAGAATCCCTATAAAAATAACAAAAGACTATAATATATATATATATATGCTATATAAAAGAAAAAAAGGATAATCGTAATAAGAATAAGCGCAAGATTTATGTCCTCGAAAATAGGAACACTCAAAGAAGAGTGGGTGACCTACTAGAAAGTCATTTTCGGTATCGTGCGACTGAGGCCAAAATACGAGGAAAGATTGTGTGGTGATTGCAAGGTTAATAAACATGCATTTCAAGCTTTCCGGACTAATGCACCGACCGTCAGAAAAGTCTCAGCCTGCGAGCCGATGGTGGGCGTGGAGCCCAGTAGCAGGGGAGTCGGGGCGTTATAAGTGGTATCAGAGCCAAACTTTGACAAGTGTGGGTATAACACTGTCAGAGACTCAGGATAACGATCTTGGTACGCAACGAGGACGTTGCACGCTGTGAGAGGGGTGATTGTAACACCCCAGATTCTGGAAATGCATGGTGCATTTATGAGAATATGTGGTGCATGCGGAGAAGATTAAATGAATTGATTTGACTACCTATGTCACCAAATGACACATATCTTTTTAGTCACTTGTCTTGAGAAAACTCCATAGTTAAACGTGTTTGATGTGGAGCAATCGAAGGATGGGTGATCTACTAGGAAGTCATTTCAAGTACCGTGCGAGTGAGGCCAAAACACGGGGAAATATCACGTGGTGGTTGCAGGGTCAGTAAACATGCATTCGAGACTCCCGGACTAACGCATTGACCGTCAGAAGAGTCTCGGTCTGCGGGCCGAAGGTGGGTGTGGGGCCCACTGGCAGGGCGGTCGAGGCGTTATACAAATGACTCGGATTACAATTCAGTTTCAATTTGGTAGGTATAATTCATAATTAAAATCCCTAAAAATGATAAGAGACCTAGCAAAAGACTGCAATATATGGACCTAAATTAAATACAAAATATCTCTTGACGTTTTAGTGTTGGTAACTTCATAACAAATTCGATATTAAAAAACTATCTAAATATAGGATATTGATGTCGTCAGGTCAATAAAATCCAACGCCTATTTAGGGGTGTTACTGGGGAATAGATTTGTATAGATTTTTAAAATTTTGAAAATCCATCGTTATTGGGAATTGGATTCTTAAATTCTAAGTAACATCTATTGTTATTGGTTTGAAGATTTTCAAATTTCAAGTGAAATCTCTTGTTATTGGAAAAGTGTGGTTTTGAATGATTCTACAAATCTATTAGAATCTAGTGTTATTGGTAGATGGATTCTTTATAATTTAACTCATTAAGCAAGAATTTGAGAATACCTTAGAAAACCATTAGATGGGTGTATTCAACATGAAATTTGAGGTGCTTTGATTTTAATTGAGTTTTTAGATGATTTCGGATGATTTAAGGGGGGTGTATTCAACATGGAATTTGGAGTGATTTGTATTTAAGTAACAAATCTTCTGTTATTCAAACATGACTTTTAAAAACATTTTTCAAATCCAATGTTATTGAACTTGTGATTTTAAAATCTACTTTAAAATCCAGTGTTATTGGAAATGTTTTAAACAATTGATTGTAGGAGATTTGATGTGATTTTAAACTGTTTTGGTGGAATTTTTTAATTAAAAATGTGATAAAGCAAATCATATTGTTTTAGGTAGAATTATATGGTATTTCAATTAAAATCACAATAATTTCACAAAATCATTCAAAATCATCTAAAAACTAAAATACTATAGTAGAATTGTTGTGATTTTAATTGAAATATCATATAATTCCACCTAAAACAATGTGATTTACTTTATCACATTTTTAACTAAAAAATCCTACCAAAACAGTTTAAAATCACATCAAATCTCATAAAATCAATTGTTTAAAACATTTCCAATAACACTAGATTTTAAAATAGATTTTAAAATCATAAGTTCAATAACATTGGATTGGAAGAGAGTTTTTAAAAGTCATGTTTGAATAACAGAGGATTTGTTATTTAAATACAAATCACTCCAAATTCCATGTTGAATACCCCCTCCCTTTAGATTCTTAAAATCTTTATAACTAAACTATTTAAATACAAAAAACTTTCAACAAATTTATCAAATCTTTGGATTTCTAAAATTTTGAAAATATATACAAATCCAATCCCTACTAGCATCCCCTTAAATCCTTTATATCACACCGACCATAAACTGATAATTCTTCTAATTTTACACAATTAATCCTATCTTTTTTTCCCTATCAACTTCAGCCTGTAAAACATCCGAGTGATAGTTTTTTCTGGTCAACCAATCTTAATTACGATTGACTCTATCAAAAACTTCAGAGTCAAGAATATGAAGAACCTCCCGATCTTCTTCGTTCTTTTCATGGCCATCGTTATTGTTTCAGGTACAAGATTTTCATTAAAAACAAAAAAAAATTCAATTTATAACTTCGGGTGTATGTTTTACAAAATCCTGACTTTTTTTCTCATATTTGTTTGAAGGTGCGAGAGAGATGAGAATGAATCAGGAGAAAAAAAACGTGTCCCGTTTATTGGCCGATGGTTCCATGCGATCCTAAAAAATGCGAAAAAATGTGTCTTGAGTTTTACGGTCCTGAATCTGTTTCTTCTTACTGTGATAGACCCGGATCCCCAAACGCTGCATGTGCATGTCTTCTTACAAATTGTGAATGATGCAACAACAAAAATGCATTTTGGCCGATTAATGGCTGTTTTGTGTATTTATGTACACAAAAAAAAAAGTAATATAACAAACGGTACTTCGTTTTAAGGAAATAAAATAGACACATTTGTACATGGTTTTATGGATTATTTTAACTAGTTCTTGGAAGACAAAGAAAATTTAAAAAAATCGTGAAAGTGTTGTGTTTACAATCGTTGTTAGTGTGATTAAATGTTTGATACAATTTTCTTAATGATTTTGTCTTTCTTCTTCTTTAGATGAATAGTAAGAGGGCATGGTTTGAAGAAATTTTCTGAAATTGCGAAATTACCATTAAGCGATTTTACAAACACATTCCGAAAACGTGGACAATGAAAGAGTACACTAGTAATTTAGCCAAATGCATTTAACAGAAAAGCACCGAATCCACTTTTTAAGGGAGTGATGATGAGAGAACGATGTCGTTTAGCTGAGTGTACACAGAATCTACAAAACGGTGCGTTTCGGTGAGAGGCCTCTCCATGGCTTCCTTTAGCTCTCGTAGAGTCAAACAATACGCTTCCTATACGTTAAATTCATTTACACGTATCAATATCATTATTTTTGTAAACACAAAAAATGAAAAATCTGAGAAATCTGCACACAAAAAAAGATGTGAAAATGTTGTTTAATTGTTGTCGTGAAGTATATTTTGGGGGAAAGAAATGGAGAAAGAATAACCATGAATTGATCAAGTTCTGAAGAGGTAGCTTTGTCGTGGAGAGAGAGTTTGGTTAGGGAAAGATCATCCGCCGTGTTCATGATCTCCAGTGAGTCAAATTCTCCGGAACACACCTAGTCGCGGTGGGTCCAAATATGTAAAGAGGTTAATATATGCAACACTTAAATTAATTTAATAAGAGTGAGAGAGAGAGGACCTTTAAACAACTGAGATGTGAGTGAAGAAGAAGCTCATACAAAGGGTGACTTGAGATTCTCTTCTTTAGAATATCTTCTTCTTCTTCTTCTTCTTCTTCTTCTTCTTCTTCTTCTTCTTCTTCTTCTTTTATATTCTGATTGATCTCTTGTTTCATGTTTTCTAAGAAACTGTTCTCACCTTTCTTCACCTCCATGTTTCACTATAGTCTCTCACTAAAGCTCTACAAGTAGTAATAGATAAATACGTGTGTTGTGTGTGTGTGTATGTATAGGGACATAAAATCAAGTGTGAAGCTAGGGTTAGGGTTTTAAGATTGCTTTTTGGTCTTTTTGTCGGTCTACGAGACTACTCTTATTATAACTGTTACAAGTATTTATTGTACATGGACACATAATGAAACATACGATGACATTATTAGTCATTAGTAAATGGTCGACATGTCACATAGCATGTTTATTAAGCTGTTAATTGATATTGGGTTAAATGGAAACAAATACATGGTCTTTAAAAATGAAACGTCTCACAATTAAATTTCCCATACTAAGTGTGGCAGAGAGTAATCAGTTAATTAACCAAAAAATGAATAAATTAAGAATGAGAAAGAAAAGAAAAAAGAGAGAGGTGAAGTGAAAGGAGAGGGAGTGGAGGAACAGTTGAAGCAGAGAAGATATGAAGAAAAGGGTGAAGCATTGTGTTATTGCTTACGAAAGCACTTTGAGTCAGACTGTCGATAAATAGAATTATGCACAAGTTTCATTGCTTCCATTTTTGCCTTTTTGTTTCCATAATACTCTCTCTTGTTCTCTCCAATATTTCAAATTTATCACCTAATTATATATGATATTTGAGCTCGGTTATTAAGCAATGCCATATAGAAAAAGAGGGAGGCTAAAACAATATTTTTTGTAAATTTTTAAACATAAGTCTCCACACAAACACATACTTGATCTTTAGTCTCTTTATATAGTGTATGATGAGATTAACACAACCATGGACAATGGACTTGATCTTAAATAATAATTTGATGTTGTATGCATTGTAATAACGTATATATAGTCTTGAATATTTGAGGAGAGAGAGAGAACAACGAACCTGGAAAATAATTTACTAAAATCAAAAAAAAATCAAAAACGAAGCTGGAAAATGAAAAGAAGAATCAGAAGAGGGAATAGTGAGAAGCTCGTAAATAGGAATAGAACTGTTGCATCAATGGGACAATTCCATTTTTGATGAGTTATGTATTTGCCAGTTTTGGAGACCCAAACCCTATTATTGATCTTTCGATAACGACCTTTCGTACTATCCACTTTCTTCTTTTTAAACATACAATAAATGAAATAAATATAACAATTTACCCATTTTTTCTACTTTTCCTTTTTTCTGTTAACCAAATTCTTACGTTACTTTTTTTGTTTTTGAAAATTTTACGTTACTTTTTTTGTTTTTGAAAATTTTACGTTACTTTTCCTCCTCTCCAATTATTATAACCATAGACTCTAAGAACATGAATATCAATAACACTTGTAGGAGGGTTAATAGTCAAATCTCATTATTTTACCAATTAATGATATGAACTTTGGTTGAAAAAGAGATTTTGACTCTTAACCTTTCCATAAGTGTTATTGATATTTATGCTCTTAGAGCATGATTATCCCTAACCCATTACATGGATCATTCATTTACTAATTTTAAATTATTATTTTTTTATAAAAATTTTTAAATTATTAAAAGTAGATCTAACCAATAAAAAACAAATACATGACAAAATGTTGGTTAATCACACAAAGAAATGGTTCTAAGGCTTAACACTTTCACCTTTCTCTCTTTAATGTGTCAAAGTTTATAATTTATTTAATGTTTAACACTCTTAAAAATTTATTGATAATTATGCTCTTACGTTACTTTCATCTATTGGTTTCTTAATATTAAGATGAAGACCATATTTTTCCATACAATTTTACGTTACTTTATTTACTGGTTTCTTGATTTATGCCGAATATCATATTATCCTTTTTTATTTTGCTAAAAAAAAATCATATTATCCATAAAACTGCTAAATAGTACTCTATTTTGTGACACAAACAAAACTTAGTTTTCGTACCTAAAATGGGTAGATTCTAGGTGAATACTAAACTAATAACTAGGAAATATACCAGAGTTAACTAATTTGGCTTTGTTTGGGTTGTTGGATTTATTTTTATTTTGTATTGGACATAGAAGAATAATAACAAAGGCAACCTTGAATATAATAGAAATTGGTATAATATTGTTTAAACTTTGGATTGGGTTCAATTGTGAAGCTGCATATTTCTTATGAAATTTGAGTTATGCATAGGTTTTTGTTTCCATTTTACATCCGATCGATTTAGATTTTAGTTGTTCCCTTTTCCGGATATCAAAGATTCAAAAATACCGGACTGTGTAAACTGTGGTTTAGCTTTCAAATTGATTAACTTTATACTGATCGAACACTGATATTTTAATTGTTTGTAGAATAAACTAAACAATTAGAATATGTTTTGCAGAACACAATTACATTAAGTGGTAGCTATACTAAGCTAGTCATTCTGGAGTGTAAAACATATTATAATTGTTTACTTTATTCTACCAGACAAATGGTTAGCTCCTCCTTCAGGATTGACAAAGTGTAATATCCATTCCAATTGGAGAAATGCTAACCTCATGAGTGGTGGTGCATGGATATGTCGGGATGCTCAAGGTGAAGTTCTGTACCATGCGAGGGAAGCTTTCACTCCATCACCGAACCGTATCACTGCGGAACTACGTTGTTTAATTTGGTGTATACAAAGTGCGCTAGATCTCCGGCTTCATGAGGTTGTGTTCGGATTAGACTGTATACCAGTCCTTGAGGCCATTGCCAAACCATATGAGTGGCCTCGGTACAGGTTTCTCCTTACTCAAATCCGTAACCTGCAAGAGAAGTTCAACCTTTGTGAAATTGACATGGAATCGCAACACACCAATGGCATTGCGCGAGACATTGCAAAGAGTGTTTTAAAAGATGGAAGATTCCAATCGTATTTGGCGATGGGAGGCCCTTCATGGCTTCATGAACGAATCAGAATGGAGAATCGTAGATAATGCCTATATGTCCTTCTTTAGGACTGTGGCATTTTTACCTGTTTTTAGCATTTGATTGTTGAGTACTCATTTCAGAGGCTCTGTTTTGAGAATTTTATTTTGTGCTTGTAGAACCTCTTCCGTGGTCATAGACCTTCGTAATACATCAGACGTTAAAAAAAAAGAAACTAGGATCTGAAAATAATGGTACGACTTCTTTTTTTTTGTCGTTGGTACGACTTCTTTTGCAATAAAAGTTGGGTCAAAGTTAAAAACAACTACTTGCGAGTTGCGACCGTCCGGCTCAAACTTGTATTTTTTTATCGGACTTAGCACTAGTTTAAAACAATTACCAATCACACCCTCAACTTTCAGTTGTAAAACATTTCCACCCCAGTCTCTAATTCTTTGCATCAACAATACATGAGCAAAATTTAATATGCACAAAAGCACATACGTAATCCCTGCATTCTATTGCCATATCTAGTATTGATCACCCAAACAAATGACCCAAAAAGAACAAGATAAGATTTAATTACAGTGGTTGCAACACAAAATTTCAACACCTGAGTCTCTTGGTTCTTCTGGAAAGTACCGGAAAAAACATCACCAGTTTTCTCTTCGCAGAGCTCATTAACTTCTGAAATTCGAAGTAATCCATGGCGATTCGATCATAGCAGCAGACAGGACACTGAAACTTTCCGTCTTCATCAACATCAACCAGACACCTCAAGCATTCCTTGTGAACTTTTGCTGCACACTCCCTTCTGCTACATACCAATAATGTTCCTTCTCTCCCACATTTCCAACATACATTCTTGGGTCTTGTTCCGCATATGGAATGAAGAAGGTTCGTGTAAGTGTTTGTATACTCCATGGCCAAGGCTGGACTTTTAACAATATGGTCTATATCTGACTCATCATCATCGCTCCCACTGATTAACCAGGTTCCATCTTTTGCACATTTTACATGCGCATCCTCTGGCCATGGACATCTTCTTGAGCTTGGAGAAAAGGTCTCACCAGTAGTATTATCGTCGTTAATGGGTTCACTGGTTGTCTTCGTATCGTCATCGATCATAATTACTTCATCTTTCTCATTGGTGTGCACTTGCTCATCTTCCTCGTCAAAGAAAACTACTTTATCTTCCTCATTTATTTTTTGTTCCAAACCAATATGAACTTGTTGCTCATCTACCGGCTCCTCCTCACACGTATCCATGGAGGCTGATCTATCTTCTCTATAAACCGGATCATTTGCTTCCATGGAAGGAGCTGCACTTCTCTCATTCTCCATTAAACTCAAATCTCTTAGCTACACAATCCAAACAAAATAGTATTGCGCATGGTTGTTTCAATCCTAAAGAAAAGTATGAAACAAAGGAAAGGAAAGGAAAGTTATAAGAAATCTTTACCTTCTCAAGTGCACATTGCGGCAAACATCTGTTTTTGTGAGCAACAAATGGAAGAACATTGAATTTGGATAGCTCTGGCATACCCGCTCGTAATTCTGATATAGGAATCTAACATTTAAGAACAAAAAAACTATTATTAGAAACCCAAACTTCCTACTTCATATACTCCTAGTAAGGTTAATTAACATATTACATATACCTCCTTGAGAATTGCTCTGAGAACATCAGTGTTGCTGGAAGATAAATCAAACTCGACTCTTGCCTCTGAAGTAGAAGCAACACCGAAGCTCGTAGCAACAATCTTGCTTGGATCATCAAATATAAACTCCAAGACTCTAAGAGCCAGGACTTCATTAATCCTCCGTCCAAAGTCATCTGAGTATTGGTAGCCCATGTTCATCAAATCTGAACCAAATAGAGATTCCCTGTTAAACACCTACTCTTAACAACTTACACAAAAACCATAGGAGGAGTTTGGAATCGAGTTACCGAGTATGCAACGTATATCCTTAACGAATATGGCTACATATTCAATACACCATAACCATTCAGCTATTTGTGGTGGTCGAGAAGAATATTCATCCATCAATTCCTCAAGGCTCAAATTCGAAGCTCGAGAGCAACCAATGTCATCCATCAAGAGCTGCGTTTCAGAAACCCTAAAGCCCCATTTCTCCTAAAACCTTCAAATTCCAAGTTCCAATTTCACAAATCGATCAATTCGTAGTGCTACAAGAATCAACCAAAAACTAGAAATTCCGTAAAATAAATTCAACATCAATGATATCAAACATACCATAGAAAGAGAAATGTAAGAAAGCGAATCATCATCGATAGGTTCAAAGCAACGAGGAAGACTAATTCCAGAAACCTTACCAGTGATTCGCGAGCAAATGTTCAGATTCAGAGCAGGGAGAAATCAAAGAGACACTCCAGTGACCAATATTCATCGATTCGCAAATCTCCCGCCTCAAACTTCGTCCTCTTCGATCACACCATGTCGCGAATGGGCCGTACTAATAACTGATCAACACCTTTGACCAGAATCAAATCTCAGCCATCAAAATGTATTTTAGAAAAAGGCATCTATTAAATAAAGAGTTGTTTACTATTATACACATTTTTTGAAAACTAATAACTTTTATAGACACTTTCTACTATTGAGGCACTTTTTCATATATTACTCCAATTTTGAGACTAAATTACCCTCTCTCTTTTTGCACGTTGTTTGGAGACCACAAACCACATGACTTAATTCTTTTTCTTTTTAATAAAATTCAACTTTTATTCTTTCTACTCTCTTTTCCAATTTTGTTTCAATATAAAATATGAGAAAAATATGATTCAACATTTACTTTTTTTCTTCTTCTTGCTTTGATTTCTTCTTTTTCTTTTTTACTTTTTTTCCTTATCAAACATTTAATTTTAGTATTGGGTTGAAAGAAAACCAAATTTTCTTACTAAATAATCCATTTTTGATATAATATCATGAATGGTTCGGTTTGGATTAACTAAATTGGACAAAGAAATCAACACAAAATTGTTTGATTAATGAACTAATGAAACGATTTGTAACCATAAAACCATAACCATGTATATCGTCCATATGGATAATATACCTAATGAATCTAGCAACATACTTTTATGTCAACAAACTCATGACGTTTCCTTATAATGTGTTTACAAAGCAAAATATAGTTTTATAAGTAAGGTTCAAATTATTATTAATAGAGTTGCAAGATGAGGAAACTACCCATAAAACACTAATCATGAATCACTCATTACACTAACCACAAAACTTTAACTATATATAATTAACCACAAAACTCTAACCATAAATCACTTCTTATCAACATCATTTTTGTACTTTGATGACCACTATTGTAAGAAATATGAGGACAAGAAGGTGGAGGAAGAAAATTGAGAATCAAAGTCTCCCATTTATGGATCTAAAAGAAGGTAATAGAACATGCTTAGAACATGTTTTAACCATTGGTGTAAATTTTGTCACAAAAAAATCAACCATCAAAGTGATGGTAGGTGTGCGTAACAATAAATATGTAAAAGTCTGGCTACAAACATCTAAAGTATTCAATGTCACAAACATTTTACAAAAGATTAGCAATTACATAAAACAGTAACCACAAAACATTAACCATAAATCACCTTTCACAAATGTATATCAACACTGACCATAAATCATTGACCATAACGAGTCACTTTTCACTTTTCATTAATGAATTTAAAATCCTAAAAACAACCCAGAAATTAAAATTGAGAGAAAAGCTTTAAAAAAAAAAAAGAGGAAAAAAGACTAAAAAATTTAGAAAAAGAAGAGAGAAATGAAGGTTGACCATGTGTGAGTAAAAAGAATAAAGAGAAATAAAAGGATAGATTTGATTTAATAAAAAGATAAAGAAAAAGTAAAGGGTATACATGTCTTTCTCTCCCATGAAAGTGCATTGATAGTGAAAAGTGTCTCTTTTGACAATTACTTTCATATAAAGTGTGTCTAAGAGTAATAATCTCTTAAATAAATGGGGGTTATTATCCAAAAGAGACACTTTTTGAAAAGTTATATACAAAATAGGCACTTTGAAAAGTTGGCACATTTTTCTTGTATCAAATGACTAAAATACCATAGAATTAATAACCCAACCATCAAATTATTAACCCAACCCACTACTTTTAGTTAACCATGGTTCACCTTTTTTATTGTTTCCTTCTCTTTCCTCTTCTTTGAATTCTTCTTTTTCTTCTATCCAAACTTTTATCTTTTGAAAATATTTTTTTCCTACAAGCTATATTCTTGTCATTCAAATTCATAAATTTAATTATCAGTTATATAATTCAATTTTTATTTTTATTTTCCTCCAAATATCATGTAACTTTGATATTTGTCAAAGAGTCAATTTCTACGACTGTGGTCAGTTTATGGTGGTCAACTTCAGAATAAAGTAAAGACTCAGACATTTTATGGTGGTCAAATTAATTAAATTTTTGATTCCAAACAATTCATAGTTTGAGTTTTTTCTTAATTGGCTAGATACATAAAGATTTCTTTAGCATTTCATATCTCATGAAGTGATTACTTTTTCTATCATGAAATTGATGTATTTCATATTAAATTCAGATGTATGATTGATTAGAATTCTTGAGCAAATTTGATGATTTATTGATGCTAAAGAGATTGTGAATATTCTCATGTAACTTTTGACCACAAAACAATGATGGAGTCTGTAGTGAACTAGAAACCTCCGTTGAACATACAGGTGAATGTTGGTGGTCAAGTGAACGTGGTCGAATGATACTACACGTTTATAACAATATAATAATTGACCACATGGACATGGACATACAACTAATGTAAAACATTCGATTACGGAAAATGAATGTTCATACTATAATTTTCCAGATATGAAAAAGAGGAGAGAGAATGCTAAAAAGTAATAAAAATGTTCAAAGCTTTTTTGTCATTGCCTGCCACGTAAGCATAGTTAACCATGTTTGGGTTAGAGATATAAATGGAATAAAATGACCAATTGTTAAAAGAAAGTGCCTCATTTTTTAAAAATGTCTATTTTGTATAATACTTTGTAAAAAACAGTGTGAGTATTTGGTTTTTCTATCAGTCTTCAAGGCTTTGCTTTGAGTCAGTGATTGTTGAAATTTGGTTTCTTCGGTTAGTTTTGCTTGGGGGTTGTGTTTGTGCTTCGGAGTTCTATGTGTTGCCCTTCTCTCCGTCCTCTTTGTTGTTGGTAGAGTTTGGTTTGGTGTTATCTTCTTTGGATGCCTTTCAAGCTCTTATTCCTTGACGCATCTGAGGCATCAAAAGTTTCTACGAGAGTTTGGATTGCTTTACGCGGAGCCGTGGTTCAACAGTCGGTTTTTGCTCATTCATTCCCTTTAGTGTGACCTTTGCCTTTTGTTATAGTTTTAGTTATGGTTAGTGGTGTATTGTCTCCTTTTACTCAAAGGCTTTGTCTCTGGAAGATGGGATCTTCTGGCTTTGTATTTCAAACTTGTATTTCACTCTTGTATCCCACCCTCTCTGGAGGTTTTTATTTAATTAAAATTAGTCGGAAAAAAAAAGGTAATATTTCCAATAAAGGGAGCAGGTACAATACTAGCTTGGGCCTCGGCCATTTATTGGGTCCATCTCCAAATACAATAATCTAAAGTCATTAACTTATTACATAGTAGAAGAAAATAAGGAAAAAACGCGTCGCGAAAGCTGGGGTTCACACAGACGCTACACGTAAATAAATTATTCAAACCATTTGTATTTGTATTTGTATTTGTATTTGTATTTGTCTATTGTCTGCATGCTCACATCGAAACAAGCCACTAAACCCCAATGTTATTGCATGGAATAATATCAACGAAATTTCGTTAGGTATTTGTTATTACAAATATATTTTTATCACTTGTTATAAGTCACTCAAACGTATTTTTCTTCTGACCTTGCTTGTTTCAATCAGTCTACTTATTATTACCACAATTATTATTCTACTAATTAACTAGGACGCGTGTTCCGTTTATTCCAGTTTTGCACCACCTATTAGAATGCTACATATAATGAAATTTTAATGTTACTAGATTTTCATGTATATAAACCGACGTATCCTCCTTATGCGTGTACGCGATTTTGTAGTCACGATCAGCTAAATGTTGTGAGTGTGAAAACAGAAGCAAGTAATATAGAAAAAGAAGAGGCAACTTCTTATGTTTTTTCTGTGAATTCTTTTAATATGTATGAAAAAGACGTTGAACATTGCTATCCAAATTCATAACTCAGTCAAATAAGTTTTGAAATTGAGTCATGTTCATATTACTCACTTTTATCACTTGCATTGGGATTGAATTTGGATCAGGTTAATTGACCGTGCAGGCTACTTCGCCACAGCTATTTTTTTAAAATAAATTTTAGACTGAGAAATACGATAAAACTGGTTATTGCATTTGGGTACATTTAACTACCTTTTATAACAAAATGGAATTATATCAAATCTAGCACATCGAAGTTGATGGAACGAAGTCACATAGACGAAAAATGGCAAAAGTTAGATAGAGAAGAGAGCTTATATGATTAAAAGTTGGAATCATATCAAATCTAGCTAATGTTAAAACCAAAAAAATCTAGCTAATGTAGAAATTGTTTATATGATTTGAAGCTAGACCGAGATCATGTTTGACTTGTGATAGGACTTTTGAAACTTTAATTCTGTTTCTTGTTCTTGAGACGCGGGTTAAACGTTCAAAGCTCTTTGTTTTTTCTTTTCTTTTCTTTTAGTGGAAATGCAACAAGGAAACAATTTAATATTTATGATTGCTAAGAAAAATTCGTTAAAGTTTTGCCCGTGATTTTGGATCGAAAGAGTAAATCCGTGATTTAACCTTCACTACGATTATTGCCAATGCTGTTGTTCTTTTGAACATTTGGCTTCAGAGGATTAGATCATGTTGTTGAGAGTCTTTTTTTTTATTTTTTATCATAACATCTACCATGTAAGCTAATTAAATTTACACAAAAACCACTATTATGTTTTTAGTCTTCTTATAATATCTACCGGTGCAAGTAATCTATTTACGTGTTTCCTCCGAAGACTTAGTAAACAATATGCTGTTATTCGTCGTTTTCATACTTTAATCATAGCATTCACGTTCTTTTTTCTTCTTCTCTTCAAAGATTAAATATATACTAATAAGTTTGATTAACCAAAATTAGAAGCAATCAAACATTAATCATTTTTTTCCCCTCTATTTTTATATATAGATAGAGATATGCCTTTTTCTTGCAAAAAGACTCAGCTTTTACTACTAGAGAGAAAACAGAGATGAACATAGGCGGCGGAGACGTGGTTGAAACGGCGGTTAAGAGTCTTGGTAAAGGTTTCGACTTAACGGCGGATTTCCGGTTAAAATACTGTAAAGACGGGGACGGAGCCACCGGAGACGAAAGATTAGTCGTCCTCGACCAAACTCGAAACAGAGAGTTACATGTTCCTGGTTTCGGAGTTTTTAAGAATGTCTCCTCCGATATCAACTGCGACAAAGGAGAACGCACTCGATTCCGTTCCGACATTCTCGATTTCAACAAGGTCATCATCGAGATTATATCATTTCTTCTTTATTACTATTCTGTCCTAAAAGATAGAAACTTTACAAAAACAATTTATTCGAGAAAGATAAAGTTTTTACTATTTTCTATGCACTTTAACAAATTTCAAAACAATTACTGAAATACTATTGGTTAAACTTTATTGAAAACTATAAATCGTAGAAATCAATGCGTTTTCTTAATAAGTGTGCATAACCTTAAACATCTATCTTTTTGGAACGGAGGGAGTATAATATATAATCCAAGCTTTTTGTAACCGTAGATTTATATGTTGTTGTTTTGGGGTTTTAGATGTCCGAGTATTTTAATCAGAGGTCGTCGGTGACCGGAAAAATACCGTCGGGGAATTTTAACACGACGTTTGGTTTCCAAAGCGGTTCATGGGCGATTGATGCCGCAAACGTTAAATCTTTAGGTCTTGACGCCTCTAGTGTAACGCTGTTTAATCTACACATCCATAATCCTAATCGTTTGCGTCTCACTGATCGCGTTCGAAACGCTGTTCCGTCTTCATGGGACCCGCAATTACTGGCCAGGTATTTATTACAATTGCATTTTTAATTTTTTTGATAATATAGATTCTTAACTTAATTGCGTGGCATTACACTGCGAGCACAAACATATCATCGAAATTTCCACACTTGCCACTTTTGGTTGAATTTGTGATCAATTTTTGATAGAACCGTTGGGGAAATTTTGACTAAGTGTATATATGTTATCACTTTAATGTGGAATATATCTGTTTTTTTTTATCTTATTAATTACATTTAGACATATTTTAAATTCAATTGTCAACGTTTGCAACTAAGATCGACCATACCGAAAAATCAGGAAGAGACTTGATTTTCTAGATACTTAATTGAATTGAAGTTTTTAAAACTAATAAAAAATTTGAATAATTGTAAACCGAAGAACCTGAATGTTATTAAGCGGAGACTTTGAAACAATAATTCTAAAAATATAACAACCAACTTGCTAATATATAGTTTCTGTCATACTATACAGATTACATTTTGTCAGTATTCTTAATTTTTTAAAAGTGTTTTGTCAATATTATCGTAATTAAATGTTTTGAAAAATGACAGGTTTATAGAGAGGTATGGGACACACGTAATAATTGGGGTAAGTGTAGGAGGACAAGACATGGTGGTTGTGAGGCAAGACAAGTCCTCCGATCTGGACACCGACCTCCTCCGCCACCATCTCTACGATCTCGGCGACCAATTGTTCACTGGCTCTTGCCTTCTCTCTTCTCGCCGGCCCAATAAGGCCCATCACCAATCACATTCTCAGCCCAAGGTTAGCCCAATTTAAGTTTTAATCAAATTTAGGCTTTAGCATACGATGCATTTCTTTTGTGTTATGATCATGACTAGAGAGTTATGATATATTGCAGTTTCCGGAGGCTTTCAATGTCTTTGATGATAAACAAACGGTTGCTTTCAACAATTTCTCGATAAATTCACAAGAAGTAAGTTTCATATATTTTTAAAAGCGGAAAAACTCGAGTTTGTATATTGAAAATGTGTTTTCATCACTAGAAAAAAACAATTTTATTTGAGTAGGGAATAACGGTTATATGTGCGAAAAGAGGAGGTGACGGGAGATCAGAGAGCCATAGCGAATGGCTAATAACAGTCCCGGAAAAGCCCGATGCGATCAATTTCAACTTTATTCCGATCACATCACTCCTTAAAGACGTCCCTGGCTCTGGTCTTCTCTCTCACGCCATGTCTCTCTACCTAAGATGTAATTTCTCTTACCTTTAACATACTGATACTATCAAAAGGAGTAGTAGTAGTTTTGGTAAATGATTGATGGGGGTAAATTGGTAAATTTACAGATAAGCCGCCGTTAATGGACCTACAATATTTTTTGGACTTCTCTGGGCCTAGAACGTGGGCCCCGGTCCATAACGACCTTCCGTTTGGCGCGGCGCCAAATATGGCTTCGGCGTATCCGGCTCTTCACATCAACTTCATGGGTCCTAAACTATACGTTAATACCACTCCCGTACGTATCTAAATCTTTGCTTACATGTTTTATTAATCTCTTTCACAAAATCAATGATAAATTACCAATTATACACGTCACAACATGCAAGTAGTTTTACTAATGGTTGAGGTTTTTTTTCCCCGGGTTAGGTGACAAGCGAGAAGAATCCAGTTACCGGAATTCGATTGTTCCTTGAAGGCAAGAAATGCAATAGGTATTTTGATTATATACAAAAACAAAAACAAAAAAAAAACCAAAAAAAATAGAGTAAAATAACTAGATTTGATAATTATGCATAACAATACGTGAATATATATAATGAAACACTGAATTTCTGCTCATCAGGTTAGCTATACACTTACAACACCTAGAGAATACAAGGACTTCGGTTGGGGAAAAGATCACGGACGATCATAAATGGAGAGGTTCCGACCAACTCTCCGACAACGATCGGTACTTCGAACCTTTAAATGGTAAGAAATTCTCACACGTGTGTACAGCTCCAGTGAAGTACGACCCAAACTGGATCACAACAACAAGAAGCAAGAATTCCCGGAACGATGTTGCTTATATCGTCACCGGAGCTCAGCTAGAAGTGAAGAAACACGGCTCAAAATCCGTTCTCCATCTCCGTCTCCGATTCACCAAAGTCTCCGATCACTACGTAGTTCAAAAAGATTGGGTCCATGGACCAGCAACTTCTCAGAAATCGGGAATATTTTCTTCCATGAGCTTACCATTGACTAGTGGGAGTGTTCATCATAATATGGTCAGTAACAAAGACAAAAACGAGGTCGTTTTAGATTCCGGTGTCTTCCCCGGAGGACCTCCGGTACCTGCCAATAACAAGATTGTGAAATTCGTGGATCTTTCGCAGTTATGTCGAGGACCTCAACATAATCCTGGTCATTGGTTAGTCATTGGAATGAGGCTTTACTTGGATAAAGGGAAACTTTGCTTACACGTCAAGTTTGCTCTACTACATCGCCAACGTCTTGTGGCCTCTTCTTGATAGAAAAACAAATCAATTTTTTTTTGTATACAATTATTTATATTCTTTTCTCCGAAATTGTGACATACAAAGGGTGATTTCTTGATTTTAGAATGGTGTATATACCTTATTATAGGCTTTGTTTGTGTGTTTTGATGTGTTTGGCTCATTTTGGAGAATCTGTACATGTATTGTACATACACATGTTAAGAGGTTAAAAATATCAACTCTGATTTGTAGTAAGTTTAGATTTTCGTAGAGAAGTTCAAATTCGTTAATAGATTTGAAAGAAAAATAATGTAACCGGAATGAATTTAGCTTAGGATATTGATTGGACATTTTTTTTAGAGAAACTTGTGGTTTTTTTTTAGAGAAAATTACATAGAATATCACATATAGAGTTTTAATCTCATCAAATGTCACATATGTGTTTGCTTAACACAGAATGTCACTTACACACAAATATTCCAAAAATACCCTTAATATATGTGTGTAGGAGTGCAGAAAAGCTGAAGAGACTTAGATGTGTTGTCGGTTTATAAAAATTATTTTAATAAAAGTTTGATTAGACTTCATTTAATGCTGAAAATAATCATTTAATACTCGTGAGTGAACGCTTATTATTTAATGTTTGAGAAATTTTATTTTTAGGATATGTACATAAATGTTAAATATCATGTACACTAAAATAAAACCACATGTACGCGAAACCATATACACATGCGTCATTGTATCTGCTCAATAAAACCATATATGCATAACATTTATACATATGTAATTGTAAGGACATGAAAAGTAGACAATATACGCATACAAAAATATCATGTTGTTATCATACATGAGTGTTAAATATCATGTACACTAAAATAAAACTACAAGTACGCGAAACATATACAAATGTGTCACCAATCATGTACGCGCAGTAAAACCACATGTACACAACACTCATACATATGAATTTATAACCATACAGAATGTACAAGTTGACGGTGGTTGGATTGTGTATACCGTGGTGTGCCGGTAGTCGGAGCGTGTACACAATGATGTTAGTTAGACTGTGTACACAATGACTGTGGTTGGACTGTGTACACCGTGATGTAACGATGGTCATATAGTGTGATGTTTGATTGTGTACACCGTGATGACGTACATTTCATCATTTTATGATGCTGGTGTACGTACATCCTAAAGAAAAACAATGACAATTCTTACTCGGAGTAGTCGTGCCGACAACAACTCTTTGTGGAAAGGCGGAGTATCCTCTTGTTCCATTCTAGGTGAAGGAAAAGGTCCGTCTTGCGACAGTTTGGTTGGAGGTGAAGGTCCGTGTGACAACGGTTCGCTCTAAGGCAAAGGTTTGTATGGCAACGGTTCGGTCGAAGGTAAATTTGACATCAACGGTCGACGGTGGTAGTTTCTAGGATTTTCTTTCATCTGGATTAGTGAGAGAGAGACAGAGGCAAAGAAGTTTTGGTATGTGAGAGAGAGAAAATGAACTCTTGTGATAGATATTTTACAATAAATTGTCATAAAATACTTTTGTGGTTTTTAAAGAAATGTTAAAATAGAAGTTTATTAAAAAACTTCTCATGTCAGTCGTTATTATAATTAAAGCAGGGAGAGAGTTAGGTAGTGGGTCTCGATATTTAATGCTAGAGAGAATATATTATCTGTGTACGTACATAAGTGAGGTAGATGGTATTACGTACATATATGAGACAAATGTATACATTAACATTTAATATACCATCAAATTTACAACATTTACATTATTTACTAGTTTAAAAGGCAAACTGAATCAACTAAACATTTAATATAAAATAAAAGTTAAAAACTTACGTCAGATATATACATACACAAAATTATGTACACTCAATATAAATTCATGCGTACACCAAACTAGGCGTGGGCATCCGGGTACCCAATCGGGTTTCGGGTTGGGTACTTCGGGTATCGGGTTTTCGGATTTTTGAATACAAAACCCATACGGGTTATATAAAAATACGGGTTGGGTACGGGTTGGGTATTTTTGGGTTCGGGCGGGTTTCGGGTTTGTCATCAAAAACCGAAATTAACTCAATCAAACCTGTAAATTCAAAAGCAATGTGGCAATTAACTCTAAGTTACAAATTGACAAACAAGATAATGTCTAAAACAACGTTTAAATCAAACCAAGACTTCAAATATATACATAAACAACCACATAAACAAAAGCAACGTAATGTCTAACACCAAATCAAGACTTCAAATATATAATGAAACTAAAATGCAAACTGGAATTTTAAAAGATAACTTTCTCTTGTGATTCTCCATCCTCCCTTGTCCATTCTTGATTCCTCCTATGATAAGTAAAAATCAAATAACAAATAGAGATTAGATAATGATTATACAAGTTCATGTTTATAAATCCAAAGCATATTAAATGATTGTTGTATTAGCAAGTGGTAATATTAATAATCAATCAATTTGGATAACATGCCTTTTTTTTAAAAGTATTGATCTTTTTACTAAAATTACTAAACAAATATATTGTGAAAAGTTTACGGTTTATCATCACCATCACTATCTTATAGAGGATAAACAAATGATTACTTAAGTAAAACAATTTTTGTTCCAAACATCAAACTAGGACCTCTATAATGCTATCCTCTTGTTATAAAACAATTCATCAGAATTGGAAAATTTGACCAAATCGATTTATATAGAATCTAGGGTTTATATATGATCAAATCAAAGAAATCAAACAATCACCAAAGACAAATCGATCCTATACAGAAACTACATTGAATCAAAAACAACAATGTATCAGTCACATACATTCAAATGGTTTATAGACTCCTCTGATGGAGGAGACGAATTCCTTAGAAGATTTGGATTTTCCATCTTGAAAATCAAAAATGAATTATGTGAATTTATAGCGTATATCGATAAATGGGGATTACTGGAAACTGAACATGCTAATACCGGTAAGTGTATATTTGTATACATATGTGTTCTTTGGGTAGTTTGGGTAACCGTTTTATTTTCGGGTAACCCTAACCCGAAACCGAACCCGAAATATTAAATTATAAAACCCATTCGGGTTATTAGGACTACCCGTACCCGTTCCAAACCCTGTTTTTCGGGTCGGGTTCGGGTTCGGTTTTCGGGTTCGGGATATATGCCCAGGCCTACACCAAACCATATACACGATCACAGTGGTTAGACATTATACATGGTGGTGTACTGGTAAAAAGACAGTGTACACGATGACGGTGACAGGACAATGTAGATGATGACAGTGGTTGAACTGTGTACACGATAATGGTGGTTGGACACTCTACATGGTGGTAGTTGGACTTTCTTTGTTCCAGACTCTCGTCAGCAACCACTTATTTGTTATGATGGTGACTACATAAACCTCTTCGTCGTCCTCATAACTCGCATCCCTAGTCTCAAACTTATAACATATACATTCTTAACTAAATTTAAAGACAAATTGTGTACGTAAATATAGTAGCTATTCACGTACATAGAAAAAATTAATGTACATTTCACCGTTTTGTAACGTTGGTGTACGTACATCCTAATTGAAAACAAGTTTACCGCGTAAAAAGAGATGGGTAGTCGGAATAACAAATAGTATTCCTAAACTAGAGTTTCAGAGGAAAACCAATGAGTTCGCGATGATTCCGAGTAATTTTGGGTTCGAATATATGTTGAGGTGAGTGGCAGAAGGAAATTTTTGTGGCCGGGAAAGTTGCATCGACAAGATTTGGGAAGACAGAGACTCGTCAGGTGGCGGTTCCGTTGTTCTCATCGGTAATAAGAGATTTCTGGTACGGTGGTGAGAGATTTATTTGGTGATAACTTTTGGTTTTTAAGAGAGAAAAACATAAAAAAGTGTATTGATAAGTGTGAGAGAGAACCATAAAGTAGTATGAGCATACACGATTATTTAAGTTGGAGAGATGATGAAAATAAATTTTATATTATTTTGAAAATAAATCACTTCAATGTCAGAACATTCAGTTGTGTGTATGTATATAATAAATGCAAAATGGTCATAATGTGATGTAAGTGACAAAATGTGATATATGAGTTTTAGGGTGTGACAAAACTGAAATTTGAATTTGAAACTGTTACTTATTTGTAATTATTTCTTTTTTTTACTACTAACCTGATATGATCTAACACCGAAACTCTTTATTGAATGAACAAGAGGATTAACTTTATTGAATGAACAAGAGGATTATAAGAACAAATCCTCAAATTCATAAAGAAACCAACTCCTATCTTCGAAAGATCGAGTACACAGCCTTAAAGAAGCTTAATAATCCCAAATCCCAACATGAAATATACTCTCCAAACATGGAGTCCACGAGCGTCCACGTCAGCATCCTAACAAAATCAAACCTTTTGTACATAGAAACTGCAGTTTTGCACTCCAAATCGAACATATGAAAAACATAACCAAGAAAGAAAAAAATCAACTCAAACGCAGAACATGGCCTAACCGCTCAAACGTTTCCTGCCGCTGACGCCTCCCAATAGTCGCCTTCTTGATCCTCACAAGCTTATCATAAACGCACCACGCAAAGCTCAAGAAATGCTCGCGTTTCAAACCCTCGTTATAAACTCCCCAGTAACTTTGGTGGTACGTCACATAATACCAAGCCGATGCCTTTGCCGGTTCATCAAACCTCTCTTCTTCTTCAGCCGCATTGAACCATGACAAAGCTTCTTTCCTCAGTGACCGAACCGCCACTCCAATCGATTCTGCGTCCCGTCTCTTGGTGAAGGATTTCGACATCCTCATGATACCGCCACTAAGTATCTCAGCCTCTGTCTTAATCCCATAATAATCCATCAGGTTACCTAATTTGTAATCGTAATTTCCCTTGTGGAAGAAGGCTTCATCAATATACTCTTCAAATCCCTCAACTTCCATGTCTTTATCATAAGACATCGAGGCCACTTCAAGAGTAAACGATTTGATCGAGATCAACGGTGGAGCTCGCTCTTTTACCTCTCTAAAAAGCTTACCAATCACGTTTGTCGACTCATACGTTAGTTTATCCAGTTTCTCCATGAAATCTGGATACTCTTTCACATAAAGATGCTGCGGTATCTCTGCAGCAACACCGGTTTTCGGGAAATCCACCGCGATTGAGAACTTCTGTGCAAGCTGAATGCATGGATCACTGAACGCCTTGAGTGGTTCTTTATCCGCAAAGGCGGTATGAGCATTCGCAATGATTCCTAGACTATCATTCACAATGTAGTTCGTGAAGTACTCTTCAATTTCCTGGAAACGATTTAGCAAACCAAAAATCAATCTCCCAATGGTAAAAAGTTTGACAAATATAACCAAATGATCGAATAATTTGATTTTTACCTCAATAGTGACATCATGATCCAATATTTGAGGTGGTTCAGGAGTGTAGTCCATTGGTTCAGACGTCCTTGGTGGAATCAATTCAGGATCCCAACATACAAAGTATATATCTCCATCTAAATCACTCCCAGAACACTCATTTGGATGCGGTCTATGCACAGAGAACATCAGATTCCAATCACAGTCCGAAACTTTAACAAAGAAAGCTTGTAAAAAGAATCAGAATCAAGATTAGAAAAGTGTTTACCTCAAACCCTTCTGTGGGAAAACAACGCAGTCCACCATATGAATCAAAGCTGGGACATTGACAGCTTGAAGAACTCGCACGTCACCAGGATGCAGACACGGGTTTTTCGCAACAACAACAGGTCCCGTGATGTTGTATCGACTTCCTGGCCTAGTGGGATCTGAATACTGCACGACCACCTGACCGTATTCCAGTGTTCTGGTCTCGTCTAGGCATCCCATCATAGCTCTTCCACGAGGAATGAAAACCCGTGTTTTCGTCCGTAGTTCCAACAACTTAGATGCCCTGAAATTCTGAAGCATCATCGAGAGGAAAGGTTCTGCATCGGGTTTATAACCACACAAGATCAATTCCTTGAGAATGTTTGTGTTCTCCCCTGGAGCCATTAAACCAAGAGCCTCGTGAGCCTCCAAAGGATCAGTTAAGATTGCGTCGAGCTTCTCCACAACCTCTCTTTGTTTCTTTTCAAAGACATTGTCCTGAACTCCAAGAGTAGACAAAAGTGTAATTAGTTGTCTGTTCAGATAACAAGGTTGGTACTTGCTCCATGCCAAAACATCAAGCTTTGTGTTCTCGGACTCGAATTTACTCATACTCTTCCTCAAAGACAGTTTCTTTGATGAGGTAGGATCCACAGCCACCACTCCCTTATACCCGCCATAGCGGATTTGAAAAGCAGACGGAGAAAACTCTGTGAGGCCACATTTCTTGGCCACCCGTCTAGCAAATTCAGCTGAGATCTTTCCTATTCCATCGGAGAACACATAGCGTGTCCCTAAATATCTGATCTCGACATCAGGAATCACTTCAATCTCGTCGCTTCTAACAGTAAGTGTCTCTCTAGACGAGCTAAACGACTGGCCAAGCCTTGCAGCGTATTTTGCTACGTTTCTTATATGTTCAAAATCACCCATCCAAGCTCTAATACCTGCTGCTGTAAGCCCGTCTCTTGGTGCAAACATCCAAGCGGAGTTCTCACGTAATTGGCTGGAAGAAAAGGCGAGAAACTCAAACTTCTTTTCACCAATGACAATCCCATCACGAAGAACAGAGTAAATCCTGTCATACAACTTGGTTCTTCTTTGCGTCATAGAGCGTGGAGACAGATCCATGGAACGAACCTTTTCAAGATCTTCATCAACAAATGATATCCGGAGGAAATTGTTGATATAGTTGGAGTAATGTCGAAGCACACGATTCGAAACATTCACCTCAGGTCCAGAGAAATAGACTCTTGTAGGTGTAACCTGGACGCGATACATATAAACAAGTCCATCGTCCGGAGATATTGTAGGGGACAGTGGAAGCTTACCTTTCGCACTCCATGTTCTGTACTCTTCGCGGAGCCAACGAGCAGGCTCATAGCAACATTCCCTAAGATAAAAGAGTTTTTCAAGAGAGTGATCTATGAGAGCTCTCTGATATCTTTTTGGATCAAGCAGCTGATAGAAGTCAAGATTAAGAGCGGGCCCGGGGAGACATGCGTTCTGCACCAGTGTATTAACTTTGAACAAGATCTCGAAAGGTAAATAAACACCTGGAGGAGGATCAACAATAGGGACAAGCTTATTTGCATTCGATGAATAGCTAGACCCGGATTCAAGGAGAAAAGTAGCGGATTCGTGCTCAGCGTAGTTGGCGAAATTCTCTCTGAAATCAGGAACATTGAGATGACGAGGAAGCTCTAAACAGAAGGCTGATGATTGAGCGATACAAGAAGAGGAAGTGAAATCGGTAGTCCTTATCCATTGCTCATCAGACCCATCTTGGTAGAAATCAAGCATTCCAAACAAAAGGTTGACAGGTGAATCCTCTTTCTCAAAGATCTTAGGAGCACCAATCACCTGGATCACAAGAAACTTAGAAGACCGTCCAAGAGGCGAATGCAAATCTATCTGCCATATGTTCTCATAAGGAAGCTCGAGCCGATAATCCTTATCATACCAATTCATCGAGAAATGAAGCTTCCGCATCCCAGTTCCAAAGGAGACACAAACATTTTCAACACTCCATAGAACAGAAAACTTGTTGGGTGAAACCTGACATCCAAAGTACATCTTCAAGTCGGAGATGCTGTGCAATGAGGCTCTTGGTCTTGGGACAATGTCTTGTGCAACTTCAAACGCCTTGAGATAAGATCTCCCGTAATAGAGACGGTCTCCAGTAAGGGTGATGACACGCCTGGCATGTCTCTCAGCTGTGAATTGGACTATGGCATAGACTCTCGGACCACCTTTCTTAGGTTGTCTGACTTTGATAGCGTAAATCGTGCCTGAGCCAGTGAGCCTTTCGAGAAAACTCTTGACTTCCGCTGCGCTCACACCACCAGGGAATCCGAACACTCGAATGGTCTTCCCCATATCTAACAAGCAAGATTTAGAAAGAATCTAAGAACACCAACTACCGAATAGTTTGATATATCGACGAGTGATCTTCTCTTTTCTCTTAAGTTTCCGATGATTATGATCGCCTATGGATTCTCAGTTATAAAGACACTTGAGAGTCTGGGTCTTCGTCGTCGTCTTCTTCAAGGGTCCCATTGACTGATGAGACTTAATCCTCTACCTTCCACGAACTTGCTTTTGCTTACGTCACTGCCACAGTGTTTAATCGGACGGTGGAGAGCTCTCAAGGCTTTTTTGGATAATGCTAAGCGTAAAAGAAGTAGGAATTTTATAAGGATAAATGTTAGTGAGATTTATATAAGAAACTAAATATTCGTTTCATCTCTAGATGGTAGGGTATATCACGAAGAAAATACCTTACCTTAGTAGCGAAGGAGTTAATAATGATTCGATATCGATTAAGAAAATATTCGCAATCGTACTATCTATTATCATTAAAGTGAAAAGGAAAGACAATGTAGGACCCAATAGTCGTGACTCGTGATAATGGTAGGGCCCGGTTCTTTTCGTAGGATCCAATGTGACCCATTCGTATTTTAACTTTAAACCAATCTGAAGACTTTTTACCAAATCAATTTCATCTTCCATTAACCAAGCCAGTAGTACTGAATCGAACCAGAAATTGTAAAGGTGTTTCACATTTCATCAACGTGAAATGTACTAGTAACAAAATTGGTCAAAATATGGAAACCCACAAAAACAAAAATGTGACAAATTCTTGGCGATGATACAGTAAACTTCTTGTTTCAATAATCAGAGAAGCATCTCAGCGATCTGAACAGCATTTAGAGCAGCTCCTTTGCGTATTTGGTCTCCGCAGACGAATATGTCCAGCCTGAAATTCACAAAGTTACATCACTTTAACCGAATGGAAAAAACTCATTTGGATTCAAATTCAAACTTTACCCGTAATCGCCATCTTGAGACACGTCTCGCCTGATCCTACCAACCGCGACATCGTCTTTGTTGGAGACAGCAAGTGGTGTAGGGAAAGTGTTGGAAGAACGGTCGTCTATTATATAAACTCCAGGTGCTTTCTTCAGGAGCTCCCTTGCTGTGTTCTGTTAACATACCGTTAGAATAACCATTACACCACAAGACAGCAAACTATTATTTTGAATTATTAAGCAGCTTCAGGGGTTAAGTGTGAAAGTTTAGATAAGTTTCAACTGCCTCAAAAGCTAACTAATCCCATTTTTCGCCTGGTAGATGAATCTTTGATTCTACTTATACGTTTAGCCAGGCATTATCTATAGGTATGATTCCTCGGAAAACAGCAGAATTACCTTCACTATAGAAACCCGGTTAAAGCCATGAACAAAATTGACATACCAGTGAGTAGGAAACTTTGAACACCAATGCTACAAGCACTACTAATAACAGTTTCAGTAGAAAACGGTGTCAATGTGTATTATTACCTCATCAAGGGGATTCTCAAACTGGAGATTCACACTCTCTGCATGAGCTCGCATAACTGGAACACGTATACACGTCGCTGTTACTTTCACTTCAGTGTCATTCTGTGGGAAGAGCAATCAAGGTGTGAGGGACCTCTTAAACACAACCAAAATTCTGAAGAAAAGATCACAAAATAGCTCTCAAGTAACCACTCACCCAGATTTTCCTTGTCTCCTTCACAAGTTTCATTTCCTCTTCGTTGTAACCATTCTCCACAATAGGAGCATTATGTGAAAACAAGTTGAATGCATACTGCAGACAACATAAAACCATCAAATCTTCAAAAGGTATTCAGAATCACAACATTCGAAAAATAAACTTAAACCATTTCCGATCAATCACCTGCTGACTGAAGATGTTACAAGTCGGAGGTCTACCCGCTAAAACCTAAAAGAACACCAATCCAAAAGAAGAAGAAGAAGAAGAAGAAGAAGAAGCAGAATCACTACTCAGTAACAAAAACATAATCTTCAGAGAAATTTCAAGGACAAGTCTGAAAAAGAAACAAAACCTCACGAGTCTGCTGCACAAGCTCTTCCATGGCTGCCGCACCAGCACCACTAGCTGCTTGATATGTACTAACCACCATTCGCTTCACCTGTTACAACCAATCAAACATTACTCACAGCACAAAATTCCATTGATTCTCTCAACCCTAGCCTCAAATTGGGATTGAGATTTCAGAAGAAGAAAAAATCAAACCTTGGCGTGATGATGAAGAGGAGTTACAGCCATCAAGCAGATAATGGTAGAGCAATTAGGGTTAGCAATCAAAGCTCCTTTACCCATACCGACTTTAATCCCTTTCATTGCCTCTGGATTCACTTCCGGAATCACAAGCGGAACACCATCAACCATTCTAAACGCCGAGCTATTGTCAACGACAATGGTTCCTTTCTCCGCCGCAAGAGGCCCAAACTCCTTGCTTATGGATCCGCCGGCGCTGAACAAAGCTATGTCGACGCCGTCGAAGCTCTCCGCCGTGAGCTCCTCCACCGTGTATTCCCGGCCGTCGAAGGCAACGTGTTTCCCTGCGGATCGTTTCGATGCCAACATCTTAACGGAGCTGTAAGGGAAATCTCGATCGGATAATACAGAGAGGAATTCTTGTCCCACGGCTCCGGTAACGCCAACGACGGCGAGAGAAGGCCCAGATTCCTGAAGGGACATTTTGACCCTTGTGGAGAAGGCTCTGGGTTTAGCTCTGAGAGGAAGGCGAGTGAGGAAATGGGTCGTTGGAGTCTGATGAGTGAGAGTCGCCATTGAGACAGAGAGAGAGGTTTTGGAGGCGACGGCTGATAGAATACAAAGTTTGGGATTTTATGCATCATCTTATAAACTCAAAACAGCACGCTTTTCTATTCTAAACGCAGAAGCAAAAAATAGAAACGGCACGATGTCTGATACTGGTATGCAAAAAGTCAACATTCACCAGATTGAGTATATTATTCCACACAACTTTCTCATGTGATTTAGTTGCTACTTTTGGAAACTTAAAGCTGATTAAAAGTTCTCTTCTAAACCATTACATAATAAAGAGATTAAAGCAGGGTTTAATTCTTCCCAAAATAAAGAGTTCAACATTATTACTGTTTCTTGTTAACATCTGGAGCAGTCTGAGGAAGAAGAACATCTTGGATTAATGTGAGCTTAGCTCGGCCACCGTATTCTTCCGGCAATGCCTCTAATCCGATATCCTCCTCGAATTGTCTCTGTTCTTCTGCATTCGTTACTATCACAATCTATGCAAAAACAAAAATAATGTGTTTGAGATTTGCTTAAGAAACTGTCGAGATAGATACATCAAGAGAAAATTATAGAGCAAACCTTTTCCTTTGTTGTTTTCTCTAGGAAACGGCAAACGAATTTCCAAACGGTTGCAAAGAATCCAGGCATATGCAAGATGTAGCATTTTGCAAGGCGTTCCGGGTAGTAAGACTGGAGAAACATTATGAAGTTTTTATAAGAAGTGACTTCTTTTTCTGATCTAGAAAGAGAGGAGATGCTTACTTGTAAGAATTGAAAGCCGGTGATCAATCCACGAGCATCGAGGTTCTTGTATGTAATGTTTGCCAGATCAATAACACCTATTAACTTCTCATCTCCTACTTCTTTGCCTTTGATGCCACTGAAACATATGAATCAAAAAGCTTGTAATATAATCGAGGAACAGAAAGATTTGCGTTTTGGTTTCAGTCATGTGTAAAAAAACCTTTTGATGATTTTGTCTAGTACATGAACAACGAACTCTGCAAACACCAAACACACAAAGAAAAAGATTAGTTCATAGATACAAATCCCAAGAATCAACTCAAAGAATATGGACTCAAAAACTTTAAACTTTGTAATCACCGGAATTCAAATGAAACTACTCAATAACCAGAAAACAAGTGAGAAGCTGATCAGTCCTATGCTTAGAAAAGCTTACTTGGGAGTTCCCAATATACTCAAGGAACAATATTATATCCAATGAAAGTCAACAAGTGAGAGGTGATTACTCTTGAAGTTAGCTTGATCCTTAGAAGCAAAATGCTTGGAGGTTATGACAAGCACCAAAGGGTGTCCGGCTTTGGTTGGACCTTGAAGACAGATTTTATTGAATTCCAGTTCATCCTTCACTTCTGAGTCTGGGATGAATCCAGATGGAGGAACAATGGAGGCTCTCCACTTTTGCCAATCTACAAACATCTTTGCTGCCTTGTCTGGGTCCATTGATCTTGCCACCAAGAACCTCATCAATGTCGCTTTCTCATATCCCTTTCAGAGGAAACAACAACATAGCGAAAAACAAACCAAGGATCAGATTTTCTCTACTGTTGTTAGGGTTTCCTATGGAACTTAATCATTCACAATGCGAACCATTACGACGAGAACGAGACAGAGTTTTAACAGTGTAGATCAGAAAACCCAAATCAAATTCTAAAGAGACATTCACTAGGAGTTAAACGCATGAAGAAGAGAAACCAAACAGCCAGAAGATACAACATTTGTTGTAACGAAATCAAAGCGTTGACTTTGGTCCCTTACCTCAGTGGAAGAAGATAATTTCTCGACGGCTTTTCTGAACTGGGTCAGCACAAGTTCTTGACTTTCCTCCATGATCTTTGGCTCTCAGATCCTCACAGAGAAAGAAATAGCGAGATAAAGTAAAGAGAGAGCCTTTCGTGGTCCGTACACACACACACGAAAAAGTGGGTCGAGAAAAGTAAAGAGCTTTGAATAATAGCGTGTGAATTGTGATGTTGACAGAAACCCACAAACCACCGCAAGTAGACAAAGACCAGAAACAGACAAAGATTGGGTTTAGTTTGTGTACTTATGTCTGTCTCTACGGTTACTGGATAGAAAGAAACCTCTCCCCAATTAGCTGCTAAACGGACAGCTGGAAGTTAAAAGCTCTGTCTTGACTTTTTAATTTATTTTCTTTGACGATTTAAACACCTACACAATACACAGCTATGACGATGATCCTTGACTTTACTACTAAATCCCGAATCTTCAGGAGTACTTTAAATCATCTAGATGTGTATTCGTCTTTTAACTTGTTTTCAAATGAACCATGTGAAACAGGCTCATTAGTTTAAACACTGCTTTAAAGGCAAAAGGATTTGATCCGTTGCAACAGATTCAGCTATTTACTATACTTCAACTACTCTTTTCTTTCTTTATCAAATGGAGAATTGCAATGTACTTCAACTGCTCTTTCTAAGTGAAGAGTTGGAAATTTAATTCTTACGTTTTTTAGTTCGTGGCGAAAGGTAAGTACTTATGATTGATTAATTATGTTTTTCCTAATCAGAAATGTAAATTTGCTTCTTGGCTGGAATACAAACCGTTGTTCAAACTATTCCGTATCTTTAATAATGTAAAGAAACGAGATGTGTTTCAACTGTTCTAAAACAAGTAATCAAGAATCGAGGATACACACCAAAAAGTGGAAAATTAAAAAAAATCGAAGATAACGTACGTGTGTGTGTGAAGCAAGTAGAATTGGAAGTTAGAACTTCCAACATAGCTATCATAATGACGTTGCCCACACGAACAAAGAAATTAAAGATATAAAGAATGTTTCTTAGCAAATCCTTGGCCACACCTCATTTCCAAGCCACCGCATCGATATCATCTCTAGCTTGTTTGTAAAGCTCGAGTCGTTTGGCTAAGGTCGCTCTTCGATCCATTAGCTGTGGATCTTCGTCCAACATCGCTCCAAGCTTCTCCTTCTACAACATTTTTATATTGTTTACTAATCATTAGAAAGTGTTCTTCACTCTTTAAATGTTCTCTATTTTAGCATTCTTGTTTACCTCTTTCCTGCCGACTTGAGCGTAGAAGAAGTTGAGGAGCGATCTCTTAGCTTCTCTAACTTGGCAGTAAACAACAGCTTTGGGAAGAGAGTTTCTCAATGTGTCGCAGACCATGTTTATGTATGCACTCACGTTGGATCCTGAGATATTTCAAAGTCAGCAAACATATGATATGTGTCTCATTTATAGTGAGGGAAGCAAGAGAGACATGTACCGATCTTTCTGAAGTGATTGTCGGAGTAAAGGTCTGCGTTTGGTTGTGGGGCGTTCCTCGGGTTTGGTTTCTCTTTCTCGGGTTCAAGGTGAAGTTTCCTGAAGAATTCAACTGTGAGGTAGCTGGATTCCATGTCCACTAGACGTAGAACCGTTTTCCTGCTTTCGTCTCTAAATCTTTCAAGAGCTTCATTTGCAGCAGCTGCTATATCGCTTGCTAGAGTTGGGAATCGCTTCAGTTCCTGACAGAAAAAATGACATTTTACAATTGAAACCGAATGTAAAGAGCTAAGAGGAGTTCTCACAACACAAAGAAATCTTTTCTCACCTCTGTTTCTGAAATCGACTTTCTGACCAGCTCTTTCAATACAAAATGCACCTACAAGATATCAAAAAGGTGTAAAATATATATCAATTTATTGGAAATGAAGTTTCATACGTAACTGAGTCTAATAAAAACTGGAAGCATACAGCATCAACAGTGGCTTCAGCTGGTCCTTTGAAATAGCTTATGGATCCATCAATGAGCCTTCTGTATCCTTGTTCAGGGGCAATAAGATGCGGCTGATAACCATCTGCTTCTGAAACAACCTTCTGAACATTTTTGGTGGAGAGATGTCGATCAAAGGGAAGTTTCTTTAAGGCTGCTGGTAATTGATGATCGAAAACTCCATAAATCCGGTCTCCACCAGGGCGCCTGATACAAACAAGAAGATTATTGTGAGAAAAACGACTTTTCCAGACTGGGATTGGGAAATGATGTGAACCATTTTTGGCACAGGTCATCATTGAAGGAACTTTACTAAAACGGCACATCCTTAAGTCTGAAAACTAACAAGAAGGCAAATAAAGTGGAGACTGAATCATTATACGGCAGCATAGAACTCTGGAAAGGGCACTGTCTTTTAAAACATTCATCGACTCCAAATTGATCTTCACAATGTAATATTATAGACAAAACAATTACGAAGTAGAATAACTAAATCACTTACCCTCCATCCAAGTGCTCCTTAAAGACACGATCAAACGCCCGACAGAGTTCCAAAATAGTGTAAAGTTGGGCCTGAGATAAAAAAAAATTTGGTGAGTAACTATCCATTCGATTCTGATGGAAGTATGAATACCGATTATACAATGGTTTAAGATCTTACCCCTGAATCTACAGCAATAGGTCTCCCAATTCTATCCAGCTCTGCATTTATCTCATCGATGCTTTTGTTGATCAAAGCCACAATACTGGGGATTTTCTGCCTGATAACAGTCTCTAAGTGCTGATAGAGAGGAAAGGAAGAAGATGAAGAAAGTCAACGCTATGGATTAAAACTTTGATCTCAATGAAATCCATGTGAGTAAATCACAAGGGTACCTGAGACAAAAGTTTTGCTAGATATTCTGATCCCATTCTACTGGCTAAGTGTCCATATTCAGGGCTTGTTTCAAAATATTCACGCTCCTTCCTTCGCGCAGCAATCATATCAACCCTCTTATTGATATCAGCCTGTGAACGATTCACAATTCCGACCCAGGGATGTTGCAAACGGTATGACCTTCCTTCAAGAACCTACGCGAGGGGAAGTGTCAAAGTAATTAAACAAGTAACTAATTTATTTGAAACCCCAAGTGCAGGAGTTAAGAGGAATCCTTACATCTAGACAATCTGTTCCTTTATCCATGATATCAAGCTTGGTTGCCACTCCAAAAGTCCTTTCACCTAAAGAGAATAAATTAGAAGGTTAACAAAAAAGTGCAAAAGTCACTAGTTACTAGGAAAGAGCATCTAAGTAGTACCTGTAGGATCAACTTCTCTAGCAAGTTTTATGGCGTCTGACGTAGCAATATCTTGATTAGCTGGAGAGATGGCCAATATGATGCAGTTTGGCTGCAGATAAAATAAACCTTTGGCTAAGCTTCCAGAGTTAACTAATTAGAGAAAAAGTTTGATCCTTCCGAGTCACTTTCGTATCTGGTGGATTTTCCGAAAAACATATCATAGTACGCAATGACAATCAAATGCATGCTTTTGTTCAACTTGTTATATCTATCAAAATTGTAGAAACCTTCTTTCATCCAAGAATTGGCACCGCTCATCATTAGCATAGAGCAAAACTGACCTTTTCAACATAAGAGCGAACCATATTTTCGATGTCTCCGACGATACTCTCCGGTTGACCATCTACAAAAATAACATTCATGTAAGTGAACAGTCTAAGCACAAGCTACTGGATACAAGAAGCAAGGATAGATATCAAAAATATCTTACCTACAGCAACCTTGGTCAAACCCGGAAGATCTATAAGCGTCAGGTTAACAACTGCAAAGAAAAGCATCCTCATAGAGTGAGAAATCAAAGTCACATGAAAGAGGCCTAGCAAAAAGTGGAATCTTCAAAATCTAATCCTACTACGTTTAACTCATTATTGCTGGCATCAACAATGTAACAAATCTAATGTGTTGGTCTTCTAAACGCACTGCGGTATTTTGTATCTACGTTCTAAACTCACTGCGGTATCTTGTATCTACAATAGGAATGTATAAGATGAAATGCGGTCTCAAGCACAAACCATTAGGAGAATATATGCTAAGCTGAATAGGAATGTTTGAGATCTGTTTCGACTTCCCAGTAATACGATCAGTTTCATCCTCGATTTCCTTTCGAACAGCAGCTGAAAAGAGAAGAACACATATTAGCCCAACCTGCCTTCTGAATCTCATCAGCTTCAGCATTTAGCTTCATATGGAAAAGAAGCAAATATCATTAACAAATAGTATATGCCTCATGAAAGATTGAATCAACATACCAAAATCAGCAAACTTCTTCTTAGGAGCATGAAGAAACTCAGCATATTCAGTTGTCCCTTCTTCGGTCTTATGTAGCTGCAACACCAGTGGCCTCCTTGTAACGATACCTGATTCATCAAAGTTTCGCTGATTTTTCAATAGAAGCAACAAAAAGCACGAAAAATTCCGAAAACCTAAAATAATTAAGAATCCCAAGCATCGAACAATCGAGAGATAAAATTACCAGATCCACGAGGCAGAAAATCCCTTCCCACAACACTTTCTAGAACTGAAGATTTTCCAGAACTCTGATCCAAACAATTTCACACGCGAGAAGTGAGATCGGATCTTACATATAAGAAAAAACAAGTGTTACGTTCATAGAAAAGAGAATTTAACCTGACCACCAACGACGGCGACGGTAGGGAGAGCTTCCCAAAGAGACATTCCTTCGCCGCCATGATCTCCGAGGACAGTACAAGCCCTCTGGATTTTGTTAATTAGACCTATCAAACTTTTCATCGTCGCCATGATTCCTGGATACGGATCAGAGATCCGGAGAATCTCTCACCGGCGATCAGATCTAGATCTAACGAAGAACAAGGAAGATTATCGGATTGTGGATTTGAAATGTTCGATCTCTCGAGGTGCGGTAAGGGGAGATCGATGAATCTGGGGAAAAACAACTTATGGAGCAGAAAACGGTAATGGGAAAGCAATTTCAAACCAAAAAGGTAGGGCTACTCGTGCAAATATTGAATACTTCTGGCCCAAATGTGAAAATATATCAAATTCAAATACGCGTACCGGTCAATGATACGGAGCCGGTCCGACTCATGTGGTTGAAGTATAGTGAAAATATATCAAATCACCCACGTCGTGATATACCGGTAGGGATGTTAATATGGGCTTTTTATCATCGGGTTTTATAGGCTTTGAATATAACTAAAAACCCATTTGTCTATACCACCAATTTTCTCTTATATGGTTTACGGTACAACACTACAAGTCATCAAATCACTACGACTTCACTGTTTTTAATGAAGCTATGCTGCGAGTTGTGACCAGAGCCGGCCTTGGATACAAACCAAGAAAGCTTGTGCTTGGGACTGCTCAGAGAATAAATATTTTAGGGGCCAATTTAATACAGAGAAGTAGCGCTAGTTTAGTGGTTTGATGTCGAGAATCTCGGTATAGAATAGGGCGAACCACTCCGTGGATATTTTTACTTGGTAACAAAACACTTCGAATCTTGAGGAGTACTTATGTGCGTTTTTTGTTTTTGTTTTTTAATATAAAGATTGTATGGGCCAATTTTTTGGTTGGGTTTGGGGCCTTCGGTAAGTCAGGACCGGCACTAGTTGCGACCATTTATTTATACAGTAAAATGAGATAATTTTTTATCCTGCTCTTTATGAAATTTACCAAACTTCTTAACATTTGCATTTTGTAATACAATCTTTTTCATATAAATTAGTTTCTAAATACTCACTATTAGCCCTTAAACTAGAATATTCAAGCTTTCGTAAATATCATTATTTGTTCACATTGAGAAAACGGCTTCGACGATTTGATTGAAGCCTTATAGAGTGTGTGCATTTCTAATACAAGGTGCCTTCTTCAAACTTAGGGTTCAATCATCTCCAATATATTTTATATGATTTGAAAGAGGAACATCAAATCTTCTTCCCTCGTCATAATCCCGAACCCATTTGATAATGTGACAAAGGTAAATTCTGATTCTTGTATCGACATTTTGTAAGGGAACAAGTCTCTCATACCGATATAGGTATGTATATGCAACTCTCACATTGTTAGCAAGAGTTTGGCAAAGAGATCTCCCAATGCGTTCAAGGCTTCTCACAAACGCCTCAATATGAAAATCAAATCTTCTATGGGCGAGGTTGAGCTGGTACTCGATCCGATCTACCACAATAGCTGCATAGTACCTTGGAACCGAGGAATTCTCGAGATTCCACAAAGAGATTTTGGCCATCGTGCAATTTCGAAAGGAAGAAATCGAGATCGAAATGTCAAAAAAAGAAGAAATTTAGATCTTGAAAGGAGAAGAAGGAAATAGAGAAAAAACTTTGTCGTTTAATAAAATTTAGTGGCTCACATAACCCTTAGATTTTAATCAATGTTTTTTGTTTGATTAATCGGTAGTTCACCCTGATACATAAATACTATAGAATAAATAGATAATTAGAGTTCAAAAATGAACGAGAATTAATTATTTTTTTTCTTTTTCCAGTTTGCTCTAAACCGCCGCAACCCTTAAAAGTTGTTTAATGTAATTTTCTTTTTCTATTTTATTTTCTAATATTATATTAGATGACAAAAAACTAATGATATATAATTATATTGCCGCAAAAAAAAAAGAAAAAAAAATTATACTCATGAGATAAGTAATATTAAGATTTTGTTCAATTGTTTGAGCGTTGTTTTTGTTCTCTTTTCCGTTTCCTACTCTGATCGTCGGTATTTTCCTCCTTAAATAATTTACAATAAAAAATAGATGAAATCCCGAAGTACTTTGATCTGTCTTTACTCTTTTCTACCCTACTCCACTTTATTCTGAAACACTCATCATGTTTACATAACCGAAATTACCCTTATTAAGGTAATTTATCTTCTTCTTTTTTAATCTTTTTACAATTATCCCAAAAATGACCAATTAGATCAAAGGAAATATGGACCAATGAAAAGAAAGAACCCAAATCAGATTTCATCATCGATCGAAAGCTCCATCGAAGTTGGGCATCTTGTCGATGCTTGAATTGGGCAATCATCGAGACGATTTCTTACGGCGAGTTGCACCTCCACCGCCGGAGATAACTCGGAGTAGGTAACCAATGAATCAGCTTCAATCTCGTCGCTTCCCGTAAATGGTACTCCCTGCGTTCCTTAAAGATAGATGTTTAAGGTTATGCACACTTCTTAAGATAACCCATTGATTTCTACGAAATACAGTTTTCAATAAAGCTTAACCAATAGTGTTTCAGTATTTGTCTTGAAGTTTGTAAAAGTGCATAAAAACTGTAAAAGTTCTATCTTTTTGGAACACAATTTTTTTGTAAAGTTTTTATCTTTTAGGAACAGAGGAAGTATTTTTTATTATGATTCCTCGATTATTTGCAATTATGTTGTTGAATCTAGGTTTCTACAAAAATGTGAATTCGTTTTCATAATTTACAGGGCATCCATTCCAGACTAATTGAGTGAAAGCGTTTAAGAAAAGTATTCTCAGAGTTTTGACAAGTTAGGGAGTGTTTTGTTAATTTTGAACCTCGTTATGAGATGAAAACGAAGCAGAGAAGGTCCATAATGAAGACCAAATATAAAATTCTACATTTTTTTGTAAGTGAATCATAGGAGGAATTGGCCACCATAGTTAAACCCTTTTATATTCTTTTGATGGAGGAGAGGATAAGAGAAGATCTTCTGGTTATGGGTTTGTGTTGAGAAAGGAGAGAGATTCAGATCTTCTAGTTATGGGTTTGTTCATGTACGTAAAGAAAAAATGGAAAGTGGAAAGAAAAACATAGATGGTTTGCACCACTGATCGTGAAGAGGAGAAAAGAATCCATGGATTTCGAAATAAGCAAAGTTGAAGCATTAGCTTACGGAGAGATGGATTAAAGCTACGTTGAGATGTTGTCTTTTGATTTTTACATCTCGGAGAAGTTGAATGTTGGTACAAAACTATTTTGTACTTGTAGTTTATATGTTTCAATCTCTCTATTTGTACAACCATGTAAAAATGGTACTACTATGATTGTTTGTGAATTTAAAATAGTTTAATTTTATTTATTTTTAAATCATATTAAATTTTCATTTCTCCATATTTTAAATCATATTAAGTTTGGCATATAAATAAGAAATAACCAATATGGAAAATACATTTCTCCATATATATTAAAATTACATTCTACTCATATTTAAATTGGTTATTTATCAAATTTTTAACCATAAATAATTATTTCATACAATACTCAATTTTGTTTTAAAATAAAATATATTACTTTTGAAACACAAAAACATAAATACATGTTATATAATATAAATATATTTGATATTGATATTTACCATATTATACTTTTCACATAAAACATCATCTACTTTTATGATGACTTTGTTGATACTAACCATTTTATGATCCAAAATACGCATACAATATGTTTTTACACATATCACTATATAAAAATCTTGGGGCAATGCAAAAATATCAAAATGTTTTGTGTACAACTAAATTTTTTTGATTTGGTAATGGTAAAACTAAGATGAAGTTAGAAACCCAAAATGTACGACTATTTGTTACTTTTGTACAATTCAAAACCAGGTACAACTATTTGAAAAATTGCATTTTTTTTAATTCATATAACTGCCATGTGTCAATTTTGGCAGCTGTATCGGTTAAATACAACAAAAAATAACGGCGACGTGTCTCTTAAACTTTGACTTGGTAATGGTAAAGCCTTGACTTCTAGTTGGACAAAAATACGTAGTTATGTCTTGTTGTACTTAAGTAATCCAATTATACATAACAACCTAATTCAATCAGACATCCCACACAATAATAGAAGACACAAACATCAAAATTATCGCAAAAAAACATAGTACAAATCAACTCTTACAATGTCTTCTCTCACCATCTCTCTCACTTTCTCTCTTTGTTCCAATTTTCTTATCTCACGCTCTAAAACTTACGTTACTTCTCTTTATTCATTATACCTTTGCTTTTCCAGTCTTGATCTGAAAACAATAACAAGAATTCAGCAACGAAGCCAAGCTATCCAATGAAAATCATGTGACTTTAAGAGTATGGAATTGCTATGTTTGAAGTTGTATTGTACATGTACATATGCAGCCAGTGACGAGCAATATCTAAAGCTAGAAATGAGAGGAAAACCAAGCTAGGCATGTTTATAATTTACGAGCACACCATCCATCAACAACATCACAACAAAAACTGGAAAACTTATATTTGATCAAAGACATTATATTAAACAAGACAAGATGAGAGAAGAATAAGATGATGTTGGTACCCACAAGGAGGATTATCTCACGTGGAGAAGTACAAGAGCGTCTTGTAGGAGAAGCACACAACAAAAACAATGCAGTTCAAGAGAACTCTCGTACATCAGCCCTAACAAAAAACAAAAGGTATCAAGATGGAATTAAGATAATCCATTCAGTTGTAAGGTTAAAGAGAAGGTAACAAGAAAAAGCATATGAATCAAGGGCAACACAAGAATCATCCAAAAACCCATAATTCAGTAAAGCAGAAACATCAAACGAAATCTAATACATTTTTGGAGAAAAACTCCAGTCCTTATCGGTTTATCCATTCCAATCATTGTACGATGCTAATTTCGAACAAGAGAGAGAGATAGTGCTTACGGTATGATCAAGATGAAAGAAACTTATGATGGGTTGTGCGTAAAGGGCATCTATCGATATCAAAGACGAATTTAAGCTATGGGACGATGATGCATGTCTCATGGCCACCGACGGAAAGGTAATCAATTGCATAACTCTCCAATTCGAAGCCTTTCCGATTCACAGTGGTGCCTTCCTTCTGGTACTCTTCTTCTCCTCAATACCTAGAGATTTTGACGGGATCCACCAAATTACAACGGTGGTTCTTGATGGATCGTTACATGTCATGGCTATTGAAAGGAGAAATTGGAACTGGATTCACCAAATTACAACAATGATATTGCTTGCTTTCTATAGCCCATCGTGAGGAAGACGAGTGATACACATTCGATTTCATCCGATTCAATTTAGGAATTTTTTTTATTTACTATTGAATCTGAATGGATAAAAGAGTAATTTCCGACGTTTTTGTATTTAAAATAAATAGAGTTCATAAACCGGAGAGTCTGTGAGCGAACCGGAGTATTGTAGAATTTGTTTCATAAAAAATTGCATGATGATGATCGTGAGAGAAAGAGGAAAGCCCATATATCTCATGCCAATTTGACCATCCCTATTTTCTTGATTTATGTACTTATATTAAAAGCTCCAAGTTGAAAGTTTCAAACCTTCAAATTTACACAAAGGACATAAATTGTTTTAAGCACTCTACTTTTTAATTATTTTGTAACTTGAGTGACAATATTCAGTTTCGTTTGTTACTTGAAATGAAGAATAGCAAAGTTGATAGTCCATTACACTTGAAGGCTTCTGATATTATATTAAAAGACGCAGGCCAGTACGAATATATATTATTTTAATGAGGGAAAAACGAATTTCAAACTTGAATGATAAAAAAAACTAATCATAGCTTGACCATTTCCTTTGAATATTATTTTCCAGGGAAGGGAAAAAGGTCTGCATTTCCTCTTCTTTTTCCCATTCAAGAAACCAGTTTCAACGATTGCTTTTTCTTGCCTAGCATCTTCTTCAGAGGTATGTATCTTGGATTCAGATCCATGGTCTAAGGTCTGTGGTCTTATGGTACTTGATCTTTAAGAGAGTATTTTACAGAGATGATAACAACATCTTGTAAGGAAGATTTAAGGGATTCTGTGTTTGAATGAATGATAAAAGGAGATGATGAAGCTTACTGTTTTTGCCATCTTTCTTCCTCTTCTTACCCTTTTGATCTCTCAGACAAGAGGGTTGAATTTAGAAGGTCGATACCTTCTCGACATCAAGAGCAAGTTTGTGGGTGATTTGCAGTATTTGAAAAACTGGAATTCAAATGATTCTGTACCTTGTGGATGGACTGGCGTGAGCTGCAGCAATTATTCTACTGATCAAGAGGTTTTGTCACTGAATCTGTCCTCGATGTCTCTCTCAGGTAATCTATCACCAAGCATAGGTGGATTGGTACATCTCAAGTTTCTGGATCTGTCATATAATGGTTTGTCAGGGAAGATTCCTAAAGAAATTGGCAACTGTTCAAGCTTGGAGATTCTTACACTAAACAATAACAAGTTTGAAGGTGAGCTACCTGTGGAATTAGGAAAGCTTGTGTCTTTGGAGAAGCTGATCATATACAACAACAGAATTAAAGGGTCTCTTCCTATAGAGATTGGGAACCTCTTGTCTCTCTCTCAACTTTTGGCTTACAGCAACAACATCAGTGGACCATTGCCGCGTTCCATCGGCAACCTCAAGAGACTGACAAGCTTTCGAGCTGGTCAGAATATGATTTCTGGAAGTTTGCCGTCTGAGATTGGTAAATGTGAGAGTTTGGTAATGCTTGGTCTTGCACAAAACCAGTTGAGTGGTGAATTACCAAAAGAGATTGGAATGCTTAAGAAACTTTCACAAGTGATTCTTTGGGAGAATCAGTTCTCAGGGTTTATCCCCATGGAGATTAGCAACTGCACAAGTTTACAAACTCTTGCTCTCTACAAGAACCAGCTTGTTGGTCCGATTCCGAAAGAACTCGGGAACCTTGTGTCTCTGGAGTTTCTATACCTTTACAGAAACCTGTTGAATGGAACAATCCCAAGAGAGATTGGGAATATTTCAAGTGCCATTGAGATTGACTTCTCAGAGAACGGTTTGACTGGTGAGATACCATTGGAGTTTGGGGACATACACGGGCTTGAGCTTCTTTATCTTTTTGAGAACCAACTCACAGGTACCATCCCTGTGGAGCTTACTACTTTGAAGAGTCTAACAAAGCTTGATCTCTCCATCAATGCTTTAACGGGTCCTATTCCTTTGGGGTTTCAGTATCTAAAAGGACTCTTCATGCTGCAGCTTTTTCAGAATTCCCTTAGTGGCTTCATACCTCCAAAACTTGGCATATATAGCAATCTCTGGGTGCTTGATCTGTCAGATAACCATCTCAGCGGAAGAATTCCAAGCTACCTCTGCCTTCATTCCAATATGATGATCTTGAACTTGGGTGCAAACAACCTCTCTGGCAACATTCCTACTGGCATTACTACTTGCAAAACTCTGGCTCAACTTCGTCTTGCCAGAAACAACCTCGTGGGTCGATTCCCGTCCAACTTGTGTAAACTGGTTAATCTCACAACCATTGACTTGGGACAAAACAGATTCCGTGGTTCCATACCTAGGGAAGTCGGGAACTGCAGCGCCCTGCAAAGGCTCCAGCTAGCAGACAATGGCTTCACGGGAGAGCTTCCTAGAGAGATTGGTACACTTTCACAGCTTGGAACCTTGAATGTCTCATCGAATAAGCTTAATGGAGAGGTCCCTTCTGAAATCTTCAACTGCAAGATGCTTCAGCGACTAGACATGTGCTGCAACAGTTTCTCTGGAACTTTGCCAAGTGAGGTAGGTTCCCTTTACCAGCTTGAGCTCCTGAAGCTCTCAAACAATAAAATTTCAGGTACAATACCTGTGGCTATAGGGAATTTATCTCGTTTAACCGAGCTACAAATGGGCGGAAACTTGTTCTACGGTAGCCTTCCAGGGGAGCTGGGAAGTCTGATCGGTTTGCAGATAGCATTGAACCTTAGTTACAACAAGCTTACCGGAGAAATACCAGCTGAGCTTAGTAATCTTGTAATGCTTGAGTTCCTCCTCCTCAACAACAACAATTTGTCAGGAGAAATACCAAGCTCTTTTGCTAACCTCTCAAGCTTGCTTGGTTACAATTTCTCATTCAACAATTTGACTGGTCATATTCCACTTCTCCGTAACATGTCCATCTCTAGCTTTATTGGTAATGAAGGGCTTTGCGGCCCACCACTCAGCGAGTGTATCGAAACACAGCCTTCCTCGCCTTCCCAGTCAATGGGGAAGCCCAGAGGAATCCGTTCCAGTAAAATCATAGCCATCACTGCAGCTGCAATTGGCGGGGTCTCGCTCATGCTCATTGTTCTCATCGTTTACCTTATGAGACGCCAGGGGAGGACAGTGGCTTCTTCTACTCAAGATTGTAAAGCGTCAGAAACCTCTCTGGACATTTACTTCCCTCCAAAGGAAGGATTCACTTTCCAAGATTTAGTTGCAGCCACTGATAATTTCGATGAGAGTTTCGTAGTTGGAAGAGGAGCTTGTGGAACCGTCTACAAGGCTGTTTTACCCGCCGGGTACACTCTAGCTGTCAAGAAGCTGGCATCAAACCACGAAGGTGGTAACAACAACAATGTGGATAATAGCTTTAGAGCAGAGATTCTAACTCTGGGGAATATCAGGCACCGTAACATCGTTAAGCTACATGGATTCTGCAATCACCAAGGGTCAAATCTGCTTCTGTATGAGTACATGCCCAAGGGGAGCCTTGGAGAAATACTCCATGGTCCTTCCAGCAACTTGGATTGGTCTAAGAGATTTAAAATCGCTCTTGGCGCAGCTCAGGGTCTCGCCTATTTGCACCATGATTGCAAGCCTAGAATCTTTCACCGCGACATTAAATCAAACAATATCCTGCTCGACGACATGTTTGAAGCTCATCTTGGTGATTTCGGACTAGCAAAAGTCATTGATATGCCACATTCTAAATCCATGTCCGCCATTGCTGGCTCCTATGGCTACATTGCCCCTGGTAAAGTTTCTTTTATTGCTTATTTTTCAAAATTCATAAAACCTGGATAACTTTGAACTGAAAGTGGTTTAGTAACTTTGCAGAATATGCATACACCATGAAAGTGACAGAGAAGTCTGACATCTATAGCTACGGGGTGGTCCTGTTGGAACTACTAACCGGGAAAGCTCCGGTTCAGCCGATAGATGAAGGTGGGGATGTGGTGAGTTGGGTGAGGAGTTACATAAGAAGAGATGCATTGTCCTCTGGAGTTCTTGATGCTCGGTTAAACCTTGAAGACCAGAGAATCGTCTCTCATATGCTCACTGTCTTGAAGATTGCACTACTTTGCACGAGTGTGTCTCCCGTCGCGAGGCCATCCATGAGACAAGTTGTTCTCATGCTTACTGAGTCCGATAGACACGATGGAGAAGAAGACGACTTGGGTACAGAATCTCCTACTATCTCATGACTCAATACATAGTCCGAGATGATTTTTCTATGTAATCATTCTGGTTAAATATTGTAAATTAAATACGCCAGCTATATCTCTTGGATTCAAGGATTCGATAGTAAATTTGGTTTCGACCAGTTCTTTAAACTAATAAAATAAACAAATTAGGCTACCAAATTGAGTAATATAACTAGGGGAGAACAAAACAATCACCAAGAAACGTTACATAATACAAAAACCTACATCTCCTTCTATACATAACACAACCAAAATTAGAAAATCACCAAGAAATATACGAGCCAAGTGAAGTCAATTTCTCCCTTTACCTTAAAATATTGGTATGCTTTAGAGAAGAAGCACACACCGAATCAAATCGGGTTTTGTTTTTCCTTAACATGATTTTCTCTTTCCGCTTTTAAGATCTCTTCTCTCAATAATGGCACAATAACCATCTAGGCAAACCACATATATCAACCAGAGAGTTTTCAGTGGAATCAGTTTTGTCACGGTGTGCTCCTCGTCATCCCAGTTCGTCCAGACACTCTACAAAAGATCAAATGCGTAAAACAATAACAACATTTGAAGATGATACTTCGATAAAGCTCATTGTATATGATATGATACCTTCCAGAAAGAAGTTGAGCAGTGTTTGAAGATCCCTTTGAGATCGAGAGACGTCTGTTTTTACTATCTTGTTGTCCTTTATCCACACGCATGGCCGCAACTTCTTTCCCCATTACAGCTACTTCTCTTCGCATCTTCTTTGCTTCAACTTCCATCGCCTTTGTTAACGTTTCAACCTTCTTGGCCAACATCTAAAACACACACAAGCCAAATATTAAGACTTTATTATAGAACATTTCATTGAAAGGCTGCAAAGTACGGGACAAGGCCAAACACTAGCGAACCTCAATAGCTTCATCCTTGTCTCTTAGGCTTTGATCTTTCTCATGAGCTGCTTTTCTTAATGTTATGACCTCTTTCTGCAGCAAATCGTATAAGACACCTGGGACGCTATCGTTATTTGTTGACTTGTCATCTGATTCTTCTTCTTTTATTGTGCTAGGCGACTCGCCTCTGCTAGTTCCTTCAGTAGACTGGTGGCTCAAAGGAAACTTTGATCCCGGTCCATTTGTTATCACTTTGCTTCTATCCAACGATCTGGTGCCCCCATCGAATGATCTTGATGTTCCTTTAGCATGCTTCAATACAGTGCTCGCACTAGTAGTCAATGATCTCAACTGAGAACTTGGTGTTCTCTTAGACAAAATGCCGTTTGATGTAGATGTTGGACTTGTATTGGCTCCACCAATGGATTGTCTTCGAGAAGGCCCATTGCTTGAACTTCTACCACCAGGCATGCCTCTGTTGCTGCTGCTTGTAGGCCTCTTTAAACTATCTTCTAATACTTTAAGCCGCAGCATAAATTTCTCCTAAAAAGGTAAAATCAGCAATTTCAAATGATGTCCATACAAAAACAAAACAAAAAAACTAAAGATGTCCTATAGCTATGTATCTACCTTCAGCTGAGCTTCAGACTTTGCAGCTCGGTCAGCTATGGCAAGTTTGTCACGTAGTTGTTGCATTTCTCCCTGTTCAAACAGAAATAGGAGACGGGAATAGTTTTAGACTAGTTGACCGCCATAATATATATGAATCACAACTAGAAGCAACGAGAGAATTAAAGAGAAAAAAGCAAGACCTGCAAAAATCTCCGTTCTTCGAGCCACTGCCTAACAGGCATCACTTGGTCATTAGAATCTTTCCATTCGTTTGCTACTACAGTAGCAACTCTATTTGCATTAACCTTGGCACGAGCCAATTCCCGTTCAAGAATTTTTCTCTCTTCCTAAAGAAAAGACCAAACACCACAGTTATGAGACCAACATGTTTACTAAGAAGAAAAACAGTGGCTGTGGCACTATGTATGAGTTGTTACATTCATTTCTTGAAATTTCCTCTGGTAATCTCTCACTGCATTTGCAGCTGCACCAGCAGCAAGCACAGCTTCTTCTAACTCCCGCACACTCTGCATAAGCTTTTCAACTTCTGCAACCTTCTGTCTGTGCATCTTGTCTAAAATTTTATTCTCTTCCTAATTTAACCAATGTAAAGACAAATAAGGCCACACTGCAGATCATCTAATTAGCTTCTTCAGTGAGTAGAAAAGAAATGATAAGACATACCTGACAAATTTCGATTTGTTTCATCAACTCTTGGTTCTTATTCTGGAGATCATCAACCATTGAAGCCTTTGCCAATGCAGACTGAACTGTCCTTTCAGCTTCAAGCAAAGCTGCTTCCTTTGATTTGGTAAGACGGTCCAGCGATTTGTTGTCATCTTGAAGTTTAGCAATCTACCAATGAAACAATGCAAAAACATATGAGAAGGCTGTTTGAATGTCCCAGAACTTGTTGAATCCAGCTAGACAGAGATATTTCTGGTTCAAAGGAAGGAACATACTTCTAGTCTCGCAAGCTTCAGTTCAGCCTCTAAAGGGGCAAGAATTGCTTCAATTGGAGGCATATCATCATCCTTTTGAGCAGCATGAACCCTACGAAGAGAGGCTTCGGCGGCAAACTGAGCTGCCATGGAAGCCTTCTTTTCTTCATTAATTTTCTTGATTTCAAGGTTCTGAAACAAGAACATGGTTAAAAAAAGAAACAAGAGAAGAAAGGAGATATTACAAGCATACTTTACTCTGAAGAAGGTTTTCAATCAGCTTGAGTTTTCCCGTCATCTTTCCCAACTCTTGGGTGAGCTTCAGAGGTCAAAGTAGAGAGCAGAGAGGTGAGTATAGAGAGAGTGTAAAGCATTATATAACATCAATCTGAAGTAAGATCAGAGAGGAGCAATATAGATGATTAGCTAAAGAAACTTGTTCCAAATAACTAAATCCCTGCTCCATCGCAAAGGTGTGAGGTTTTACTGTTAACGAACCTCTTCAACAGCCTTCTCTCTTTGCCGTTCAGACAACTTGAATGCTTTGATTTCTGCTTGAGCTTCGGACAATTCCCGATCCTTATCTGTAACACCAAGTCAAAACACCATTTGGAATTCACAAGTCAAACAAATCTTAATCTCGTACCTCTGACCTCGTTCTCAAGCCGATTTAACTCAATCCTTACGGGATCCGAGCCATGGAGTAAGGTTATAAACTCATTATCGGCGTCAAAGCTCGGCCTCGTCGACCTCCGTCGCGACAAGCCCTTGCTTCCTCCTTCCCGATAAGAAGCCGATACGGCCAATGAAGGTGACATAAATCCTCTTTCCTCCATTTTCCCCAAAAATCGAACCAAACAGTAAAAGTTCCAAAACACCAGCAAAATCAACTACTTCTACTTATCACCAAACACAATTACGAAGATCAGCGCAAAGAGGAGTCAAAAATGTAAGAGAAGAAGAGTAATCACTCATGGAAATGCTAGGGTTTTGCAGAGAGAAAGAGAGATTTATATGAGGTTTAAGGCTATGGTTGTTAAAGAGTGACAACGATTGAGACACGATTCACGTCATTGTTAACTAATTACGTTAAATTAATCAATCACAACTTTTAAATAATTATTGGTGTCTTCGACTTTGATTTAGCGGGAAATAGTGTTTTTTTCTTTTTCTGCTACTACAATTAGGCCTTAAGAGCATGATTATTGGTGATATTGGTTTGAGTATCACTAACATTATTTAGTATTATTTGTGTTAATTGAGATTCAATGTGATACTTCTGTTTTTTTAGTGTTTATTGGTGATACTTTAAATTCAAAGAAAAAAAAACTAATTTATGATTATAAATAAAAAAAAATTAAGAAATTAAAATCAAAGAATAATCAAGTTATTATAGATAAATATAAAAGATTTTATAAAAAAACATAAATTTATTATGCTTCATAACCTCGCAAACGTAAATTACAAATCCTAAAAACAAACTAAAACATAAAATCACATATAGTAAAATACAAAAATGTAAAAATAAAACATATAAAAGGATGATCAAGAAACTTTTTAACTCGGATCTATTTTTCAATTTTACTAAATTTTTGCCAAATATGCTCGACCAAATCAGCTTTACATAACTCTGATATAGTGTTCAGGATTCAATTCCTCTTTCCCCTATATATTCCGAAGAGGTTGGTTTCTTACATGCTGTAATAATAGATTTCTAAGCATCTGGAAAAGAAATAATATTAATGACCATCTAACACAAAAATAGACTTCTTTGATCTCTATTTCAACCATGTTATCTGTTATGTAGACCGAGGATGCATTGAGAAAATCCTATTGACAAAAAAGTTGGAACTTCGACGTAGATCAAAGTGAAGCGACATTGGCTATCTCTCAGATCCGCGATGAAATTACTCAGTTTAAGCATCCGATGCCTTCCACACCTATCAGACGAAGGCGATCACAATGATCATAAACAAGCCCAATGCGAAGGAAGTTGTTGGTCTTTTCATGATTTTTGTCAGAGTTCCTATCATGTATACGAAACAATATATCTTTTGGTCTCATGACATGTACACGTTTATTATCGAAGATCTGTCTCGTCCTTGCGCAATAACATTCCATCTATAGCACACAAAAACTCTTTTCTAAGCAACTTTTTTCTACACAATAATCTATTCCTTGTGAGCTACACCAGCAATAGTAGCTGACAAGGAACTTTGTCAATTTAATCCACAATATGAAAAGGCAAAATACTTGAGACTTGAGAGACAAAAAAATGCACAAGTTCACAATAGATCCACATTATAAAGTCCGTTACCTGGAGAAATAAAGCCTCAAGAGAAAGTCCAGCCAGGTAAGAAAATAAGTACAACTAGGATTTGATAATCGGATCAACAAACAATCACAAGAATAAAGTAAAGAAATACCATTATAGAGATGGCCAACTACTAACAAATGAGCCATCAACATTTGCAAATCACACAGCCGAACAATCATAGTTTGAAACAGCCTAACACTGTTCCAGGAGAATGAAAGCCATTTATACATCTAAATTAGTCTGATACGTTTTCAGAACAAGTGAAAAAAGAGGCACAAACATGTAACAAAAGCTAGCATGATCATAGCACAAGAACTCATGGAGATTCAAATACCAAATTGGTAAAACCTTTAGCATATAGAAAAAAGTCTAAGGTTTGCAAGTTAAATTTATGCTAATATGAAATCCAGAATTCTACCCTAAAAACCCCCACAAAAGCTCTGATTTTTATTATTATTCCCATATAAAATACCCTAAACATCATCACTCCAGCTCTTCATATGTTAACATACCGCTTGAAAACGTGCTTCCCCGCCACAACCGCACCAGCCGCTATTCCTCCAAGAGCACTAGCCACAGCCGCAGATCTCACACCTCTCGTTGCTCTAAACACAGCTCCGGTTCCGAGACCAGACACAACACTGGTCCAAACATCGTCCATATCCGTGTACGACACACCGCCACTCTAAATCGCTGCGTAGATCAACCCAACAATCCCGAGCCTATTACCCCAAGCACGACCCGTTTGCCCAGAAGAATTCAGGATCATGATGAGTTTGAGCTTAGCCGTGTCTCCAAATTCGAAGCTCGTGGTTCTGGTACGGATTGTAAATACGGTGGTTTGGGTCGGATCCATGATCGGAGCTGTGATTAGCCGCCATTAGAGAAAGTCGGAAATGGTATAGGCGACAAAGAGATGACGGAGCGAGAGAGAGAGGAAAAAGCTTAGAAGATAAGATTCGATTCACTACTAAAGGAGAGATTCGATTAGAAGATAAGCGGATCGAAGAGGAGAGAAGACGATCGAAGTTCGTCGTTGGTTTCACGATTGCCTTCTCCGTCGGTGTCAGAACAAGTTATTCTCTCTGAATCGTCAAACGAAAAGAAAAAATTTCTTTACCCCAACAATAAAAACTTATGGCCCAATAATAATCCAACACGTGTTCCTTTTTACTGTGTAGAGAAGATCAATTAACTGATCTTTTTTTGTCTGAATTGAAACCCAAAAATTGTTTTTATATTCAAAACGGGCTTATGATACTCATGAATATCACCAATAAACATGCTCTAAGACACATACTTATATGTGACATATTACATATACCCATTACTCGTCCCTGACCCGTTACTCGACTTGTATCCATCTTTCTAAAAAGGGTATCCGTAACTTTCTAATCGGGTAAAAGGTACGATAATCCAATTATTCGTGGGTAAAGTCGGATATCGGGTATCGTTGTTTTTTAGCTACCCGTCTTACAAAGATACATGTTACCTGACTCTTATATGATCTTTACTCGATTTGCTACCATCTTATAAATACTCATATTTTATACTACTTTTATTTGAAATTTGAAATTTTATATATTTTTAATTATATGTTGCCAGTGTTTTCAAATTATACTTTCCAACTACCCTACTGGCAGAGTTTTTGTCGGTGGGTGATGCTCTAATCTATGCGACCAACGAACGGCTCCACCACTTCCGAGTAGCTTCAAATTCGAAACAATTGATCCAATAATACAAAGACCCAAACCATATAAATTTACGCAATCTTAAAAGATTTCCTTAGATTTTCTATAGATCTAAAAATCGTGTTTGAGCATGTTCAAAAGATAAACAATATCGAGATTGATGCATCGGTAAAAGCTGCCCTCAACTTTACTTTTGTTAATTCGTATTATGTACCGATTAACCCATGTTTTGTACCGGTTTAATAAAATTTTGTCTTTTTGTAATGATTTCTTCATTTTTTGGGTGTATTAACATCTATCGATGTATTATATTGTAATAATGCGGATAAAGGTAACATGGTCGGGTATCCGAAGGGTCAAAGGTTTTTTACAGGATATTCGTTTTATAGGATATCCAATTTTTGCGAATCGGGTAAAGATAATTTTTTTCCGATACCTGTTACGATCAGGTCGGGTCACAAATACCCGAAAATATCAGGGTACCCGTCTTATGCACATCCTAACTATAATCATGTAATTCATATATTAACTCATTCTATAAATACATATACAATTTATTTAGAGAACGTTTAATCAAATATATTATTCTTGTTCAGAAGAAAATCTCACAGAGCTTTCACTGGTGTTCGTAGAAATATTGGTTAATTACATTGAAAGATTAGGGACCATCTGAATTTATTCGTATGTGTTGTCAATATTATAAGGGACCATCCCATTATGTCCAAACATGTACGACAAATGTTACAAATCACTATCTCATGATTCTAGTGACACCACTTTTAATCAGATTTTTATCATCAATTTTAAAGCATAGGTTATATGTTCTTCTATTGTCTCACTAATCCACAAGTTATGTATGTAACAACTAAAAACCATGCTATTTTGAATACACAGCTTATTTACGAACACATTACTGCATCATCATTGCATATAGTATAACTAAGGTCATTTGCTATAATTACTCTACTAATCATAATAGTACAATATTTGTATAAGAAAATAATTTCCCTCAAATTTTACATTACTGCTTTAGATACCAATACCATAGTCTATATATAAAATGAAGTAATCAATGTAAGAGGAGACAAGAATCTTGAACTTTAATGAGCCGAACATGTCCCAAGTCCGGACCACGGTCAAACCAACCAACTAATCTCAAAATTTGAGCTGTTTTTTTACATTATCTTAGTTTTATCACTGTTACATTATGATTCATCTAAACACATTTCATTTACCGTCAATATTACTCACTAGAAGACTTTAACGAATTAAACTCACCAGAAGCTTTTAATAAACAATTTACAATTTCAAAATTTTCACTAATGGACAATCCAGAATATAGTACACATATCCCACCACAACATACAATTATATTTTTACAAAAAAAAAAAAAATTATATATCTGGTCAGCACAGAAATCTCCAAAAGTTTCACATACTCTTGAATCTAATATCTAAATTTGACGTAAACACACTACTTTATCCTACATATTAAGTTTGTGCTATTTTTTTCTATATAGTTGTCGTTGTCCTCGAAGGATGATAAAGAATTAAAGATCAACAAAAAAGGGAAGCAAAAGCTGCCAATAAAATTCGACTTTGATTCTATGAAAATTTGGAATGGAATCCAACGTCGAGAGCACGATCGGTCAAACTCGAAAATTTCAGGGAAAAATCATTAACAAATCTGTGGCTCCAATATTATCTTGAAAAAGCTTCTCACACATCATTTTGAAGTTTACATACAACAAATCTACAAACTTAAGATAATAATTCTCACAATATATACTTTTGCCATTCAGTTCATTTCTTTTTAATATGAAATATCAAATTGGTTTGAATATATCAATTAATAAGCAACAACAACACTCGATAGAGAAATTACAGAATACAGATAAAAATGACACACAAGACCCCAAATTTAAGAGGAACTACAGAATTTTTTTTTTTGTCTCTTCTCGTATTTTGTTCTCTCTAAAGACTACAGAAGGGGAAATTTCCCCGAGAGTAATTTAAAGTTACATGAAAGCTGCTAAAAACCCTATAAAGCGAAATTGGATGCAGATTATAAAGAGAAAAAATTGGAAACAAGCAGAGTGATGTGATGGGATTAGAAGGAGAATGGACTTAAGAGAGACTCGTCAAGTTCTTTAAAACCTGCATATACTCTCTCCGTCTTCGTCTGTGGCAGAGCCAGTCTCCTAACCTCTGTCATGTACCTGTCCGTTAATACAAAATCATCGGGTTTTCGAAATCAGGATGGGCATAAAAATCAAAACCGAAGAACAAATACTTGAAATGACAGAGAGAAACTTGCCTGTTTGCAGCGTTTGCAATCTTATCACGGACTCCTTGGTTAAGAACGGCTTTGTTCTCAAGCGCAAACGAGCCGCCTAATATCAGAGAAGACCTGGTTGGACTCGAGCCCATTCTGTCTGACAATACAGACATTGCCCATTCAAGGAGCACCACCAGAACTGAACGAAGGAGACGGATTCTTAGATTCGGGGATGGTACAATGGCTGCATTGGATAGTAAACGGTCATAAGCGTTGAGCACAGGTTCAGCTGCGCCTTTGCAGGCGGCTAGTAGAGCTCTAGCTATGTCTTCATCCCCAACATTTTCAATCCTCTCTTCTGATCTCTCCTGTTAAAAATTTCCACAAATCAAATTCAGTTCATAATCTGATGAAAAGAATCAACAACATAACGAGAAGGGGGAGCTTACAAGTGCAGCTTTCTCTAGGTGAAGGCACAAAACATCAAGCGGTAAAACAACTCCATCGCCAGGATATATATGAGATCCGACTCTCTTGAGAACTGAACAGGCTTCAGCAATCCCACCTTGTGAAAGAGCTTGCTCGATGAGTCTAGCCCATGTTTCTCTTATTATGCTCGAATCAGCATCACCAGAGTAGTTGGCAAAGTAGAGCATTTCCAGACAGATCTGCATATGAGTGAAGCCAGAAAAGCAAACAAGCAATGAAAAGAGAGTCGAAGATACTAACTAGCACTGAATCTTTCTAATTTAACAGTTTGATATTATGCCTTTCCATTTTAAAAATAGGATATTGATGCAACAATTCTCAGCATGACCAGAAACAGTCAAACTACATTGAGAAACAAAAATATATATGATACTTTATGATTTTCGACTTACCTCCCAGAGCTCAAATGGGACAGCATAATCATTGTACAACTGCGTTATGCTTTTAAGTTCCAAGGAGAGCTCCATGGCCTTTTCATTTGCTGCATTTGCTAAGCTCGAATCATCACTAGAATCACCGTTCTGGTCAGAGTCCTGCATGGCAACAGAGGGCTCTAAATTGGAAGCCATAGCTTTAAGTTCGTCTCTGATCTTTATTTGGAACTGAAGAACTGCGAGTTTTCCTTCAAGCAGATCAAGCAACCCACTGTCTGAAGCACCTTGAGCAGAACCCATTGAACCATCGCTATTACTTGCATTCTTGGCCTGTAAAACTGCGTGACTAAGGTATTGTCGCCTAAATTCACAAGGCAGCAACCCATTAGCTATGGATAAGGAAGATAGAGTACACGAATCAAAGTTATGTGACTTTAGAGCAAAATTACAGATTGCTTACCTTTGTTCAAGGGTAGGATTGTCCCCTGAAATAATTGCACGTCTTTCTGCAAGCCTTAGAAGCACATGAGCAGCAAGCACATGCTGCCTCTTTGACACATAGTATTTCGCAAGAAGATCAAAGTATTTTGCTTGATCTGACGAAATCTGTGTTCCGGAATGACCCAGTGGAGACGATCCAGAAGAAGTAGCCCCGACCTAAGGCATAAGGAGACAAACATAAGTAATTCGTAAAAAAGCAGTTGCAGTGTCTACCACTAAACATGACTTGTTTTCGTTTTGCAGTTGGTGGCAGACTGAGGTTGCTAATTTTTAGCTATGGAAGATTCTGGTGTATCAGGTAGACAAGTCTCTGAACAATAAAGGGCTATGCCTTGTTTACTTGACAAATTACGATACACTAACAATGAATATAATTTAAAGGATTAATGCATAGTAGCAAACCTCTGATGCAGAATGACTGCCAGCATTCTGGAGAAAAGGTACCAAATCTGGACCTCCGTACTCCAAGAGCTCGTTTTCAAAACCCAGTTCTAACATGGCCTTGTATAGGTACTCCCGGAATGCTCTGTCAGTTGATTGCACACCTAAATGAACTATCTGGCATATATATTGTCTACGTGAAGCCTCGTCTGACATGCTAGCTAGGGAGCGCAACGCATTGGCGATAATCTCATAGCATTGTTTTCGCTGCGCAAGAGCATGCTCTCTAATGGAAGCATCAATTTGGTCATTGAAAGCATCGCCAGCAGGATCAAGAGCTTGGGCCTTCTGCAAAGGCAAGCAGACAACAGCTTCATAGAACCTGTAGAAAATCATTCAGAGAATACCAAAAAATGGAATAAATGGGAGGGCAAGCAGAATATGCATCATGTATAATTGATACTGAATGAAGCCGGTCGTTTCGCCCAAATGAATTGGTTTAGAGCTTCAACTTTATTCTTATGTGGATGCTTCACCGTAAACTTCTAAATTAATCTTTTTTTGGTCAACTAGATTTATCATTAAAATACATTTTCAAACATTAACTAACAACTATCTTTACTGTAACTAGGAAAGCATTTTCTATAATATTCTTTGAAATTCACTTCAGAAGGTATCCTTTGACTGCCACTAACACTAAGAATAAAAGCTTTAACCCAAAAATAACAAGGAGAAAAAAGAAACTAACAATCACAAACTACAACCAACCAAGAGTGTGTGGACATCTACTTGAATGAAAAACTAACCTCAATTCCTCAAAACGTTTGCAGACAGTTCGGAGATCCGCAGATCCGGGGACTTTACTCAAGAAACTGAACGCCTCCCTAGCAACACTTTCCTTCTCCTCAGCATCTGAAGTTAAAGCAGCTCTTTCAAGGCGTTCAACAGCTAAGAAGAATTTGTAATCGGACTCCTTGAAGTAACTTGGGCAACCTTCACGTAGTCTCCTGCTAATATCATCAACTGTTCCCCTGCCATCTGAGCTAGTATAATACTGGGGCAACAATAGTATAAGATTTAGTGACCAAAACATTTAGGAAGAGGACACTAAGGCTAATTTAAAGGCTGGCACCTCCATCACGGCAGATATGAGCCTTGTTGCAATTTCATCACCCTCCTCAGAACAAACAAGCTGATGGAATGTCAACTGGACCAAAGCTTGTTTTAAGTTTGCATCAAGCCCCTGAACTAATCTAGCAACATGGTGTTGAGAAAGAAGTTGGAGTAGGAAAAGTGCTTCTGCAGATCTGAGAAGCAACTGCCTAATACACTCCATCGCCCTCACCTGGAAGGGGGCAAGACTAATTAATGAGTTCCACAACAAACCAATTGAAGAGGAAGAAAGTAACACTAGATTTATAAGAATTCAACAAATCTTACCTCTGTGGCAGCCAATTCCGCAGGACTATATGGCAACTTCTGTCTTTTATTTGCTGACTCGCCTCCATTGGTATATGCTCCAAACAAGTTCCTAACCATATTCCTCTCAGTAGTTCCAAACTCTGAACCAGTGCCATATAAAATAGAGCCAGTTACATCTCCTAACCCAGCAACACATCCATAAAGCCCCCTTCTCTGGTTCCTTCTAGATCTTAAGAATTTCTCCAACGATCGAATCTTGCTTTCCAGCACATGCATAGCACTGGGAGAAAGACGACAAATCACCGCTCCGTCTTCAGACATAGTTTCAGAACTGGATTTTTTAGACATCACAGAAAGTTCCCATAGAGGAAACAGTAATCTTGACGTACAAAGGCAGAGCCCTTCGTGAGCACCTGAGAAAATGGGCTCGGCTTCTTGAACAACTTGGCCCATGCTGAAACCTCCAGTTGCTGTTCTAGTGTTCGACAATCCACTACTGCCATCAAATTGCGGCATTCCTACAATTCTTGGATCCTCAAAAGCCTCAGCTGCTTTATCAGCAACAATGTTACTAATTAAATCTTCAAAATTTATTATCCGGGCAGCCAGCATCAAGCACATGGCAGCTGCTTCGCCTGCTCCAAAACGAGTGAAAAAATCTTCCAGAAGGGACCTTGGAGAGTTGGATTCTAGAAGTCTTCTCAAGATATCAACAGGCCTATTGAAAACCAGTTCCATCATACCCATGGTGGTAAAAACGACAATCTTTCTCCTTGGCAAAATATGCTGGGTCGAAAGATCACCTCTGGCCCAGAGTTTTCCACATGCTTTTTCATAAGACTCTCCCGAGACTTCGAGTCCACAGTATTCAAGTTCTGAATATAATGATTGAACAGTAGCAGCAGTATCAGGAGAGGGGAGCACATCTGCTACAAAAAGCATACGGCCTTCAATCGGTAGTGAGGACACGATTTCCCGTAAAGCCCGACTCCTTGAACTTGGCCCTGAACTGCCGCCGGCCTGAGAGTGCACGCTTGAATCTCTGCTAACAACAACAAGAGAAGACATAGCAGGTGGCGATGAATCTGAAAGGGCAAGAGTTCCGATAGAATAAAATGCTGTTTCAACCTTCATCGAGAGATCCTCATTCTGGGCTCTACCAGCAAGAGATGCAGCTCCAATACCAAGCCCAACACCGACCCCTAATGGGGGAGATGGCCTAGTTGTAACTACTTTTAAACAGCTTGGAGTCTGCCGGTGGTTGTTGAACCCACTGAAACTAATGTTACCACTACTTCCACTTGACGAGGTGGAAATATACATCCTCCTACCATCTGATAACGTAGCAACAAGGTGCAACCACTTGGATTCCAGCATAGACAATGGTGAAATGCTGACTATGGATGCCTTGCTAGATCGACCTGCCGCTGCTGACTGTCGATTTCCTTGGCTCACATCCTTCTGATTTAATAAATTCCTTTCTTCTGCCACCTTCTTAAGAGAGCCTTCCTCATTTGGCCCAAAAATATATGCTTGAAGTTTCATATCTTCAGTGCGGACATATAAAATTTGCCTTTCATTATCAACAACCATCTCTACAACAGGATCTACAGCTCCAAACTTGAATACATTTGGTACAACCCACCTAAAACCGACAGAATTGGAGATAAATGTTATAAAACCTATTAGAAAGAATATGTTGAGGACTTATTTAGAGCTTTTAGAAGAGAGAAAAAACAAACAGATAAAATCCATGTACCTTGAGATCATACTACCTACGCCTGCAGTAAGGCACACTTTGCGACAACGTTTATGCCAGTTTGAGGCAGTTGTATATAGCAGCTCATATATGTGACCATCACGTCCAGCCGTGAAAATGCGCCCTTTATTGGTACATGTAACGCATGTCATTGTGACTCCATCTGATGATATTGTGTAGTCAGGCAGAGGCTGTACTGAAATTTCAGCATAAGGATCTCTACCATCAGGCCCTTCAGTGCAGCACACTCCAACAAGAACCAACTGGTGACAAGTAGAGTATTTCTCAGAAAACTATATAAAGTAAACAAAAGTAAAGAATGTTGTCATCAAATTGCGCCTATGAAAAGTGTCACCTCAACAGGAGTTGCAAGCACCAAAAGATACTGTATAGCTTCAACAAAAACTCCAGGTCTACATTTCGCTAGTCCAACCGCACAAATGGCCTGCTCTTCTCCGCTATACTCAGGACATTGCCCATCCCTAAATGAAAAAATCACAACTATGAAAACGAGACATCTCTAGCTCTGAATTCCTCAAATAGCTAAAAAAGAGAAGCCTAATTTACCTTTTGTCAAAACGCCACAGAAACACAGAATTATCAACAGATGCCCAAGCTCGTCGAATCTCGGGAAAAATCCCACACAAAGCCGTCCCTTCTCCACCGGCTGTGTTATACCTCTCAATAAGCACAGAAGGCAATTCCCAAGTCTCACCCACCTCAATCAACGGAGGCCACTGCAATAAAACCAAAACACCTATATGACAATGCTCAAATTCAATCTGCTAGGAGACACAAAAAAACCCTAATCTTGGAATTGCTCGATTTCCAACTATTTTTCCTAGTTCAAATCGCAAAAACCGAAATTAAACAAGCTAATTGCTTCGAAAAGGACTCGAATCGTTACTGGAGCTAACCTCTCTTGGATGAGTTGAATATGGGTGACTAGCGTATCTAGAAGCTTCAAGGGCTTCTTCCAGATCGAGCTGCGACGCGGCTTCTCGGCCAATGCGGTCACTAACGCAAGTACCCGCGTTCGTCACATCCCGCATGAGAATCTCCTCGTCTTGCGACATGTTTGGTCGAAGAAGAAACAAACACTGGAAGAAATCGCAGGGATTTTCAAGTATAGAACCCTAGTGGATTCTTGGGAGCGAGAAAACCAAAACCCTAGATCGATTTTGGCTCCCTCGCGAACAGAGAAAGCGGGAAGGAGAAAGAGAGAAGTGTTTTCGTTCAAAATTCGATTGGAGAAGAAGAGAGAGAGAGGAGAAAGTGTCTGCGAGCAAAAAAGCCCAAAGTGAGAGAGAGAGTGGAAAGGGTTTATACGCGGAGGGTTTCTCGGGTTATCAAACTCGCGTTTTTTCTTTCCGGCTTATCCTTTCTCGGGTCGAGTTTTGTTATTATTGTTCGGGTCGGGTCAATACTTTCACAATTTAACATCCAAATACATGATTCCAACTATATGATTTTATACACTGATCAAGGGGAATACTTCTTTTATTCTATTTTTGTTCCTTTTTAGTTATTTGATGCCCTTTAATTTGTTAAAGATATGATAGAGATGTCGAAGATATCATATCTTTAACATAATTATTTTTAAAATGAAAATTTCATTTTACTTCAAGTTATTGAAAAATGTTAAAATAACATGTCTAATTGATTGGAAATGGAAAATTTTAACTTAAAACTATTAAAAATTGTTAAGAAATGTGTTAAAATTTAATTTCTTGACTTATACTAGCCACAACCACATTATTTGTAACTTTACTAATTAGTCAAGAATTAATCAACATAGCCACAAATTTTGTTACAATAAAAATTTGTAGTAAAAATTAGCTACAAATAGATATCACTTTGTGACAAATTTATTTGGTTAGACATGTGTAGCAAAGTTGTCATTAGTTGTGGACAATTTGTTACAAATTTACTACATATTTAATATTGTATCTAATTTGCTTCAAATTGTGACGATATAGTAGTGGGTAATATTGCTTCAAACACATTCGTAGAAATATGTAACAAATGTTACCATATGATTCAAAAATATTGTGAAAAACAACTACGACTATTTTTGTCGCAATGTAGCAACATACAACTTGTGAATTATGACAAATATAGTAATCCCCTTCCTATTAAAAGCGAAGTCGAATTATTTAGATTCATTAAACGTTATAATTTGATTGGTTAAAAACTATGATGTGTCAAGCAAAAATGATGACATGGCGTTGCTAAAAATATGACATGGCATTCTATCATTATTTCTAATTCTTTTTCGGATTAGAAAAACCGTAACAACCAATTTCAGATTAAGCTTTAACAAAAATTAATATCTAATCAATATTTAATAAAACTAAATGATCCTATATTTAAGGGGATTCCAAATAATTAAATCGAAATGGATGGTAACCTTCCGATTTTGAATGACAAAACTTGAATGAATATATCCATTTTTTCAATTTTCCAACGTTTAACCCAACTTGAATGAATATATCCATTTTAAATTATTTTTGAAAACCCATAAAGAATCACAGATCAATTTTTTTTTTTGTGGGTTTTCTTATTTGGAATATAGTGAACCAATGCACTATGGTTTTCAAATGCATAAATTGTAACGAGTAGATTTGTTTGCAAAATCTGCAACAAAAGGCTTTACAATGGACCAAAAGACAATGATGTGAAGACCTCTCCTTGACTTGGCCAAAGATACAAATGAAATCACTCAGATTCATACAAACATTTATATTTTCATATTATTTTTATGGTCACACATGTAGCTAAACCAAGCCATGGGAAGATTACAAATTTACACCAGCCATCAAAGGTATAAAGTGATCTTCACCCATATGGTTCTTAGACCTTGATGGAGGTTTATTTGTTGATTGATCTTTGAAAATGGTAACAACATTTCATTTTTCAAATTTATTTGTTATTGGTCCAAATAAAATAGTTTTATAATGCATGAGCTATTTAATTTAACGAAAGTTTATGTCAGTGTTTCTTGATTGGTCTCACCTTGAATTTATATTTGGAGTATTAAGGCAAAGTCCTCAAGTTTAATTTGTTTTTTTATTTTGGATAAATCTCACGTTATTTGGCTTTCAAATTAAAGTTGATAATTTCAGAGTTGATAAAGTTGACTTGCTGATTTGTTGATGTGGATGATTTATTTGTGGCTATTCATTTGCATGTCCGTGGAGCTTCTGTAGAGGGTTAAGATGCAATATTTTGTAAAAGGATATTTTTAGCCATTGTAATGTACTGATAACATGTAAATTCGTTATTGTATTACATTTTATATTTGAAAGTATATTATGATATATAATCAAAATACAACACATACGATCAAATAGAATTTTGCATCATACAAAATATTGAGATTTATCCTCTCTAAATACAAATTTAGATATGTTAAGAAATATGTTCTAGAGATCATCATTATTGAACTTCTCAGTTTCTTATAGTGTAATATTTGTTTCCCATCAATTATACTCCCTCCGTTTCATATTAGTTATCATTCTACGCTTTTTATTTTGTATCAAATTAGTTGTTGTTTTACATTTTCAATGCAAATTTATGATTGATTTTCTGATTTTATCCATACTCTTTTAGCTTATTAACTACACATATCAAATGAAAAACACATTAATTAGGGGTAAAACAGATTTTTTAAATGTTTTCTTAATTGACGTGAAATCACCTAGAACGACAACTAATATGCAACAGAGAGAGTAATCAGTTTTTAAGAATCATAAAATAATATTTTGATTTGTAAACAAAAACTTGTGTTACATAATTTTTTTTGGTTTTGATAACAACATCGATAGTGAAAAATTGTGAAGTGAATATTTTTGTATGTGATTACAAGATAAGAGTTAAAATATATAATGACAATTACACTATCCTACATATTTTATATAAATAGTTATATATATACTCTTCATGTGTTAATATTTATATGCCAATAAATATATAATGTGATTTTATTGGCTTTAGATTTTGAAATCACCATAAATAAAAGTCGAAAATAAACACTGAAAAATGTTGGTTTGTTTTTACCTAGACTCGTATTTTCTCACGGATAACTATATGTTGCATTATTGATAATAGATCTAGGTTTAGGTGGAAATCTATATCACTAACAAAAAAAAAAATGAATGTCGTCTAAGGAAATGCTTCAAAACTTTAATTAGCTTTTAAGATTTTCTTTCATTTTTTTTAAACTACACTTATATCATGTCTTCTCTCATTATTTAACCCACTAGGGGTGGTCTCACTCTACGCGTGAGATTGGTGTTATAATAAGTGAAGTTGTTTTATTTGATATTTGGTTGTATAAACTTGAATTTGTAAGAATATTTAGAAAATCAGTATTTGTAAGTTTCCAAAATGACGTAAGCAAATTTGCTAAGGAAGCAACATAATAAAAATCAAGAAAATGTGAATTTACCAGTTTCTATCTTCAGACAGAATCATGATCGCTTCTATTATTTCCCCTCACTATTTCTATCTTTAGCCAGAATCGTGATCGCTTCCATTATTTCTCCTCACTTCTGTGTTCTGACCTTTATCTTGTGAGTGGTGAGTTTCTCTAAATTTCTCTCGCATCATTCATGGTACTCTTTCTTGCTTACCAGTCTATGTTCCACATCTCATACCCCAACAATTTATTTTGATGTTCCATATCTCCTTCCCCAACAATTCCTCTCAATCCAACATTTTTTTATTTGCTGTGAATTTTAGATCTTCATAATTCATAATACCAAAAATATTATAAAAAATGTTCATATCCGCACACGGTGCGGGAAAATCACCTAGTTATATAGTAAAATGTAAAAAATACTAAAAGATAAACATTTGGTCTCTCTCTCTCTCCATGTTATTTCTCCTTCAGCCATAACTTTAATTCGCGAATAAGATATCGAAGCAGATGTGATTTTGGAATTCCTTGGTCGTTGATCTTAGGTAATGTCAAGATCTACTTCTTCTCACACCGCATAATGATTTTTGAGCCTATCCGTCTTTGATAGTGGAATTTTCGGATGATAGATTTCCACTACATCCTCCGGTCATTTTCTCTGGTGACCTTCCTCTTAAATACACAGATACCTCCAAGCTCTCGCCTATCTCTTTACTGTGATGGCTAGATCTAATACCTTAAGAGATTTCAGATTTGCAAAACTCATATGTCTCGTCTCTCCATTTGTGCAACAATTTGGAGTTTTTATGCTGCAACTAGAGGTAACCCTGTATACCTTGATGTGTCTTCTATATCTCTGTTACAATATTCTAAGACCATTTCAAATCTCAGTTTTTATTTTGACTTCACGCATCTTCACACATTTTCATTACATGAAGACATTAGTGATTAAATACTGTTTTTTAATCATGGATGGTTGTTGTTTCAGGCAATGCTCTGTTGTTGGATACTTGGATTCTCGAACTCGTTGCTTTCCATGGAAATGGAAAGAAGAAATATTCTCTGGTCAGTGAGTCATTTTTAAGAGGATCATTAGCTTACAATCTACGATTTATTGGTTTTTTGATAGACTTGTGTATTCTTAATCAAACTTCTTGTTTTATAGTTAGACTTGAAGTGGATACTATTGAAATGATTTCTTGTATATATCTTAAGATTACATAGAGAGTATATATACATTGGACAAGGGGAGCCTCTAGGTTAAGCTATATACAGAAAGTTCCTAAATTACAGTAAATCGAATATTGTGTAGTAAAAGAGAATCACATGATATCTCGATCATATCTTCGACATCTCTATCATATCTTTAACATGCCCCCTCAAGATGGAGGTGGGGTGACAACTCCAATCTTGTCTCTTAGTTCAATGAATCGTTGTCGAGGCAATGGTTTAGTTAAAGCATCCGCCAGCTGGTCTTTGGTATTGACATGGGCAACACGGAGAGCTCGTTGTTGAATTTGTCCCCGAACAAAATGATAGTCTAAGGCGATATGTTTCATACGGGAGTGAAACACCGGGTTTGCGCAAAGAAATGTTGCCCCTACATTATCACAGTAAACAACAGGCAACTGAGGTATTGCGATGCCGAGCTCTGTTAGAACATTACATACCCAACTTAGCTCCGCTGCAGTGTTTGCAATCGCTCTGTACTCGGCTTCAGTGGATGATCTCGCAACTCCTTTTTGCTTCTTTGCACTCCACGAGATGGGATGACTGCCTATGTAAATGACATATGCATTAGTTGAAACATAATCATCGCTGTCACCTGCCCAATCGGAGTCCGAGAAGGCATGAAGTGTGAGCTGATTTTTGGCAGAGAAGTAGATTCCGTGTGTCGTTGTCCCAGCTAGATAACGTAAGACTCTTTTAGCAGCTTGCCAATGATCCTCAGTTGGTTGGTGCATGAATTGGGATAAGCGATTCACGGCATAGGCAAGGTCAAGTCTTGTGAATGCTAGGTATTGTAAGCTGCCAACCAGTTTTCTATATGTCGTTGGATCAACCAAAGGAATGCCCCCGTGAAGTGTGAGCTTTGGTGTAGATGCCATTGGAGTAGATACAGGTTTTGCGTTCTGCATATTGTAGCGATGGAGTAAATCGATGACGTATTTCCTTTGCGACAAGTGAAGACCACGATCTGTCCGATGAGCTTCGAGACCGAGGAAATAATTGAGATCTTCAGCGTCTTTGACCGAAAAACGATCCGCCAACAATGATAAGATCTTAGTTATCCCTTGTTTACTGCTTCCTGTGATAAGAATATCATCCACATAGACCAATAGATAGATGAATTCATTACCAAGTTGGAGCACAAAGAGAGAAGTGTCAGCAACAGAGTTCTTAAAGCCAAGGCTAATAAGAAACGATTGTAACTCTGTATACCAAGCCCGCGGAGCCTGTTTCAGTCCGTAAATAGCTTTGCGGAGTCGACAAACGTGATCTGGATTGTCAGAATCAACGAAACCAGGAGGTTGTTCCATGTATACCTCTTCGTTTAAAGTTCCTTGGAGAAAAGCATTATTGACATCCAACTGTTGTATAGGCCATGCTTTGGAGACTGCAATGTCAAGAACCAATCGAATTGTAGTGGATTTGATCACCGGACTAAAAGTATCAGTGTAATCACGACCGAACTCTTGATTGTAACCTTTCGCAACTAGACGTGCTTTGCACCTGTGATGAAAGCCAGTTGGTAAAAATTTGTTTTTGAAAATCCACTTACAGCCTATAACGTTGTAGTGTGATTGCCTGGGAACCAACTCAAGTGTTTGATTTCTAGCAAAAGCATCAATTTCTTCAGACATAGCCCCTCTCCACTTTTTGTCTTGCAACGCTTGGTTCACTGTATGTGGTTCAGGGGGAATGGATGGTAAGAGACTAACGGTAAGGTTGTATTTAGGATTAGGTTTAATAATTTGGTTTTTCAGGCGAGTCTGCATACGGTGGTTTTGGAGTGGATTTGGGATGGCAGGTACGGTGGTGGTTATGGAGGAAGTCGAGAGTTGATTTGGTGTAGTGGTAGAGGCTTTTGGGTTTGGATTGGAGTGGGCTTCATAATTTGGAATTGGGCTTTTGGTAATAGATGGTGGTTGTGATAAGGGGGAATTATGAGGTGATTTGGAATGGGCCAAGGTTGGGCTTGGTGGATTAGGACTTGGTGGGTTAGGAATTGGGGAAACGGAGGTGGTGGGTGAGGAGAGATCTCGAGTTTCAGGCTGTGCAATTGGAGAAGACACAGTCGGAGCTTCGTGAGGCAATTCCGGCGAAGTAATTTCCGTTGACTCGGAGAGGTGAGGATCGAAACTCGTAGGGCCTGGCGACGAAGAGGTGAGCTGATCGAGTGTCGGTGGCAGAGGAATTTGTGTGACTTGTGGAGATGGTGGTGTTGAGAATTGCGGTGGTTTCAGAAGAGGAATTTTGAATGGGTAGATGGTTTCATCAAATTTAACATGCCGAGAGGTGTAGATTCGTCCAGTGCTCCGTTGAAGGCAGAAATATGCACTTTGAGTTGGTGAGTATCCAATGAAGACACATGGGGTTGACCGATCTTGGAGCTTATTGGTGTTGTATGGTCGCAGGAATGGGAAACACAAGCAACCATACGTTCGTAATTTGGTGTAATTTGGGGCAACACCAAACAACTTCTGGAATGGAGATGTCATCGCAAGAACGGTTGTTGGGAGCCGGTTGATGAGATAAACAGCGGTAGCGAACGCGTAAGGCCAGTAGGACTTAGGCATGCCGGCATGAGTGAGCATTGTGAGCCCGGTCTCGACGATGTGTCGATGTTTGCGTTCTGAAACACCGTTATGTTCTGGTGTGTGTGGTGGAGAGGTGTAGTGGGAGATTCCTGCTGATGCAAGAAAGGCTCGTAGAGCAATGTATTCGCCACCGTTGTCTGAGTAAAGCGTGCCAATTCTTGTATTGAAACGATTCTCGACAAGTTCTTTGAAGGGTATGAAGGTTTCTTTTACTTGAGATTTTGTTTTGAGAGGATAAAGCCAAGAGTAGCGTGTGTAATGATCAATGAACACTACATAATACTTGTAGTTGTCGATGGAAGTTACGGGTGATGACCATAAGTCAGAAAATATATATTCGAGTGGTTTTGTGGAGATAATTGAAGAGTCTGAGAAAGGGAGTTTATGAGCTTTATTGATAGAGCAATCAGAACATAACAAGGGTGTGTTTTTAGATTGCTGATAAGGTAATGAAAAATTGGAAATGACATTTTTGAGAATAACAGTTGAGGGATGGCCTAGGCGAGAATGCCAATTAGCAATGGACGGTTTGGTGGATGTGGTAGCAAAGAAGGATGAAAGGGTAGATTGTGACACTGGCCACTCGTAAAGCTCATCTCTAGTCTTGCCTTCGACTAATGGGACCCCCGAGGATAGATCCTTCACCTGAAAATGAGCCGGAAAGAATTCGACGGAGACCTTATTAGTATTGCACAGTCGAAACACAGAGATTAAGTTTTTGTGGATATTAGGTACGCATAAAACATTGTTTAAGGTAAGCTTTGGAGATGAAAAAGGTGAGGAGGGTAGAGAGAGTGAACCCGTGTGCGTTATTGGGAGACCGGAGCCATCACCGATGAGAACTGTATCTTCTCCACCATATGATTGATGAAGAGATAGGTTGTTGAGGTCGCTGGTCATGTGGTGAGTGGCACCACTGTCCATTAACCAAGAGGTGGACGGTGTCATGGTTCCAACCGCCATATTAGCCCGAGGCTGCCATGGGCGAGGAGAGCTCACCTGGTTGTTGGAGAAGCTGGTTTGGTGTTGTTGGAGCTGAAAACAACGCTTCGCACTATGGCCGTGTACGCCACATAGCTGACAACGTCCTTGATATCCTCTTGTGGTGCGATTGTCTTGTCTTTGGTTGTTGTATTGTTGAGAGTTATTGGTTTGCCAAGATTGAGACGATCGCTGGTATGGCTTGGATTGAGATTGACGTGGACGTATGTTTGCAACATTAGCGGAGATTGGAGCCGTTGGTGAGGGAGTCGTGAGGGCCACCAAGAGTTTCGCCTCTTTGGTCAAGAGTTTCTCATGGAGCTCTGTAATCGACGGAGGGAGATCACGTCCTTTAATCTGCTCAGCCAAAGACTTATATTCTTCAGGTAATCCTTTGAGGATGCGGTCGATTTGATCGTCATGATCAAGGGGCTTGCCAAGTAATGCAAGTTGATCAAACCGGGTGACCAATCCTTGAAGATACTCATCGATTGTTTTCTCACCTTTAGGGCAGTTTTCCAACTGTTGTCGGAGTTGTTGTGTGTGTCCCCGACTTGGTTTTACATATGTTGCTTGAAGCGTCTTCCAAATGTCAGCGGCTGTGAGCGTCTTTGATACTAGAGGTTGGACCGTGAGAGAGAGTGTCCCGAGGAGTCCACTGTAGATCAGCTTATCTTGGCGGTGCCACTTGGTATAGGCTGGATTGACAGATGTGACAGCATTTAACACTGCTGTGATACCATATTGAAATGATTTCTTGTATATATCTTAAGATTACATAGAGAGTATATATACATTGGACAAGGGGAGCCTCTAGGTTAAGCTATATACAGAAAGTTCCTAAATTACAGTAAATCGAATATTGTGTAGTAAAAGAGAATCACATGATATCTCGATCATATCTTCGACATCTCTATCATATCTTTAACAGATACAACCTTTGGTTTTAAATCCGACTCAGGTATTCTATGGAACCTTTGGTTTTGTTTCATATTGTTTTATGTTCTTGGTTCATCTTGTTGTTGTTGTTGCTCATGAGCATTTATCTTATGCAGAAGGTTCTTGAGCTAATGGTTAAGAGAAAAGTTGCAAAGCCTTCTACATCAGGTAAATTATTGTCCTTTTAGAGCAGCTCTTACCATAGTTATCTTTTAGGGCAATTTCCAAAAATACCACTTTTTAAGTTTTTTTTCCAAAAATACCACCTTGAAGTTTTTTTCCAAAAATACCACTTTTTTTTTCAAAGTTCCAAAAATACCACTTTAAAAAAAAATCATTTTTAACATTCAAAACTAAACCCTAAACCCTAAACCCCAAACCCAAACCCAAACCCTACCCCCTAAAACTATACCCTAATTTTGGAATAGTTAACCCAAATCCAAAAAATTTAAATTCTAAACCTTAAAAATCAATTTTTTAAAAAGTGGTATTTTTGGAACTTTGGAAAAAAATGTGGTATTTTTGGAAAAAAACCTTTAAGGTGGTATTTTTGGGAAAAAAAACTTCAAAGAGTGGTATATGAGGGAACTCCTCTATCTTTTAAGCCAACGACCAACTCATTGTTTCAGAGATTTATATATATTTAAAACGTGCAATTTGGTGTTCATATGGTTTCTTCTTCTTTTTTTTGCTCATTATGCAGGAGATACATGACCTGCAAAGGCTCATGCGTAGCAAATGTGGAACTGACCAACCTCTTAAGGTTTTAATCCTAGATGTATCTATAGATTTTTCATATTTTATATTTTATATTTCATTTTCGTTTTTATTATTGTTTTGTAGGTTTAAAAAAAAATTGTATTAGTTACATAATATTCATATTAATAACATAATTTTCAATCATTATTTTTTTTTATTAGTTAAATTGGTTTTGTAACAAATTGTAACATATTAGATTCAAACTTTTGAGGCCATATCTCGTTTTTTCAATAAACAATTTGTGGTATTTCGTAGCAAATTATCACAAACTATTTGTAGCTTTTTTTATTCTAATTACTACGCATAAGTTGTAATTAATTCTGTAACAATTAGCTACGCACATTTGAAGCTAATTTGATTCAGATAGCTACACGATACCGTTGTAGGTTTTTGTCCCTAATTAGCAACAATTTGTTACAAAATCTCATTTGCTACCACTACATTGTTTCAAAGACAAAATTTGTAGCAACAAAATGTTGGCTACAAATATCATATCATAGCTACACAAAAATACGTGGCTATATTATAAGCTTTCCAAATCCAATTTCTTCCTAGTTCAAAGTGTGAAATTGTTGGGATTTTTGCTAAATTGACCTAAATTGAAAGGTGTTTTATCCCACTAACCTTTAATCAATGTACTTTTGTCCCCTTAACTTTAGGTCATTTTGAAATTCAATTTAACCCTTGGAAATTAATAAATACAACAAATTCATTATTTTCTGATTTACCAAACTCCAAAATGCGGATTCATATATATTTTTTCCTTATTAAAAAAATTGACTTTACTTATTAAAAATAATTTGACAAAAAAACCATAAAACAAAAGCAACAAAAAAATCAAGGGAATTTAGGTTGTAAATGTTTCTAAATACTAAAAAAAGGAGAGACGATGCTAAGAAAAAGAATAGGAAGAATATTAGATTTAGGAAATATTTTTTAAATATTATGATTAAGGAAAATAGATAATTACGCCATATTAGATCTTAGATTTAAAGAAATTAAACTAATTTTGGTAAAACTTACCTTCTTCCAACGGTAAAATATAGACTAAGAAGTAGATGAGTGCGGTATAATACATCTGCTACAAGGCGTAGAAGACAAGACGAAAGGCATAAATCAATTTCTGCATTTTGCAGTAACGAGGCAATTCGTGGAATGTACTTTCTGCATTATGTAGAAATAAAGTAATTAGCCGTGGTAGATTTTTATTTTTTGGTAGAGAACAAAATCTAGCTGCAGATTTTGCCATGTAGACGTAAATAAAAATATTTTTTTAACACTTTTGTTTTATAAAAAAATATTAACGTGAATCTATATACCTTCTACATAACGTTTTTGTATTTTCTTTATTTTTAAACATTAGAAAACCTATTTATTTTGAATTTTCAATGTTTATTGAAGGGTAATTTTAGAAATTTTTGACACAAAAAACTTAAAGATTAGTGAGAAAAAACACCTTCTAGTATAGGTCAATATAGCAAAATTTCCCTTGTTGGGATCACGTTTCTAACTTGAGTTTATTGATCAAATGGCCGAATCCACTTCAGAATGTGGGTTCAGTTCAATTAGGTTTCAAGAGATCGAGAAAAAATCCACAGCAAATTTTGATCCGATCTAGGTAAGATCTCTAGGTTTGGTTCATCTAGTTTTCCTTAAAAGAACTTTAAGTCTTGCCTTAGTAAATCACATGATCGATTGAAACAGATTTCCAGTTCAAGTCTAAGGAAAAATGGTGAAAAGGAACTTTAGCAGAACCGTGAGCTTTCACTAAGTTCTAAGTTTACATGCAACTTAATAGTTCGTAAATCTTATAAACTTATGATGGAATTGTAAGTTTTTGGTTATGAACGTGAGGTTTTGGTTATGAAAATCTCATTGAGACCGTGACTTGACTAGTACTAAGGAGTATTGGTTAAGTTCACAAAGACACGAAAAGATGGAATTGTAGTTTTTGGCCGTGTACTGCATGATGATGCAGAATTTCCGGTGCAATTTCTTATACATATAAGGCTATTGTAACGTTGGAGATTCCTAAGTCTTTAGCCTTTGTGGTTCATGACTTAGTGTATCTTTTAGTGTAACATGATGGGAATTGGTCAACGCGTAAGGTCTTATTGAAGTATAACATTAATGCATATAGTACCATATTCTTTATGCACGCTTGTTTCTGATTGTTATTTTGAGTTTAGTTGGAAAATGATTATTTCTTAGGGGAGCCCAAAATTATTGAGCAATTAGTGCTCACAATTCTATTTGTTTTGCAGATAACCACTAGCGGGTATATCACACGGGAGCAAGGAACGTTAGGACCGCCAGTCGTAGTTGTCTTTGCCTTTTGTACATGAATAATGTTTACTATGTACATTATCGTTTCGGAGTGCTAGACTCATGGTTGTATATATGTTTGTATCACGTAAAAACCTATGTATAAAGGTATATAAAATGAGATTTGTAGAATTCAGGTCCATGTGATGCTAATTCTTGTCCGGACGACAGCTCTGCATCAACTTCTCCTCAAAACACCCACAACAAGAACTCATCTCTATCGAACCACAATGGAGAATCACTCTATTAAAGTTTCTACTATCATACCATGTTCACCTTCTCACCATCTTCTTGCTCTCTCCCGACATTATCTTAACATCTCTCGAACTATCTTCTTCTCTGCTATCTTGCACATCAGTCAAGAAAACTGAAAACAACGATGTATGGTTTTGTTGTGGAGGAATCACGATTTTGACCATTCTCGCTGTTAAATCCATGGCTTTGGCTAGGCATGGGCATCTGGGTACCAATCGGGTTTCGGATATCGGTTTGTGGATTTCTTAATATAAAACCCATACGAGTTATACAGAAATACGAGTTGGATACGGGTTGGGTATTTTTGGGTTCGGGCGGGTTTTGGGTTTTTCATCAAAAACCGAAATAAACCTGATCAAACCTGTAAATTCAAAAGCAATGTGGCAATTTACTCTAAGTTACAAATAGACAAACAAGATAATGTCTAAAACAACGTTTAAATCAAACCAAGACTTCAAATCCATACATAATGTCTAACAACCTTAGAAACAAAAGCAACGTAATGTTTAAAACCAAATCAAAACTTCAAACACATAATGAAACTAAAATGCAAACTGAAGATTTAAAAGATAGTTTCTCTTGTGATTCTCCATCCTCTCTTTATCCATTCTTGTTTCCTCCTATGATAAGTATAAATCAAATAACAAATAGAGATTAGAGAATGATTATACAAGTTCATGCAAGAAACGATTGTTGTATTAACAAGTGGTAATAATCAACCAATTTAGATAACATGTCTTGTTCTTTCTTTAAAGTATTGATCTTTTTGCTAAAATTACTAAACAAATATTTTGTAAGAAGTTTACGGTTTATCATCACCATCACTATCCTATAGAGGATAAAATAAATGATTATCTAAGTAAAACAGTTGTTGTTCCAAACATCAAACTAGAACCTCTATAATGTTATAAAATAATTCACCAGAACTGAAAAAAATTGACCAAATCGATTTATATAGAATCTAGGGTTTATATATAATCAAATCAAAGAAATCAAACAATCACCAAAGACAAATCGATCTTATACAATCGAATTCAGAAACTACATTGACTCAAAAACAACAATGTATCAGTCACATACCTTCGAATGGTTTATAGACTCCTCTGATTGAGGAGACGAATTCCTTAGAAGATTTGGATTTTCCAGCTTGAAAATCGAAAAGGAATTGTGTGGATTTATAGCGTATATTGGTAAATGGGGATTTAGGTTTTTGAAACTAAACATGGTAATACCAGTAAATATATATTTGTATACATATGTGTTTTTTGGGTAGTTTGGGTAACCGTTTTATTGTCGGGTAACCCTAACCCGAAATTTTAAATTATAAAACCCATTCGGGTTATTAGTACTACCCGTACCCGTTCCAAACCCGGTTTTTCGGGTCGGGTTCGGGTTCGGGATATATGCCCATGCCTAGCTTTAGCTATTGCTATGGGGAAATCGTTCTTCATACAACTTGGTTGTGTAATGGACGGTGCGGTTGCGATTATAGCTTTGATTCTTCAAGTGTTGCTTGAGAGGAAAGGGACCAGGTTCATTGTCGTCGTTAGCTTGTAGCGGGTTTTAAGGGTTGTGGAGACTGCGTTTGAGCTTAGTGATGAAGCCATTGAAGTACAGATAGATGGAATCATTAGCCAGTTTCAAGGTCTTAGTAAAGAGAACAGAACATTACTATAGACTCTTACATAGAAAGATAAAGTAATCAAGAAGCTAGAAGAAGAGATAGACCAATTCAAAGAAAATAGCGATATTCTATTTTTACCAAACCATCGAGAGGCTTTATTAACATGTAGCCTCTGAATTCCTCTGTTTGTATTAATATATTGTTTCAAAAATTGAGTCAAAGATGTAACAAGTAAACTCAAGTTGCATCTCATACGAATGAAGAACTCCGTTTCATACAACCTCGATGAGACCGATGATTCTAAAGCTAACTATTTATCAGCAACAAGATTTTGCCATAAATGACTTAGAAATGAGATGGTGTTACCGACATCACTTATTTGCCTTTACGAATCACCCAATCTCTTATGTTTTATATACTTTTTGTTGCAATATCCAGTAAGACGAGAAACATTCGCACAAGTTTTCATCCTCACCAGAATAGAAATTAGGTCCCTGGAAAAGGAAAAGAGAAACTGCTTTACCCATTTTGGTAAGAAGCTTCATGGGAAGACTTTAACATATAGAAGAGAAGCAAGAAGTTGGCGTTGGTGCCAATACTAAAGCAGAATCAAGAACTTTACCCTCCATGTAAGTTGAGAAAGTAATACTCTTGACTTCACCAAAATTTGAGATGTCTAGATCGAGATTGTTAGCACGTGATGTTTGAATGATCTCAGCAAGATGGTATAATCTTTGCTCAAGATGGTATTCCATCGTTTCCACTACATAAGCCTCAACAGTTACCGGAAGAGATATTATAGATCCTACTTCATTCGTGAGCTGAACCTGAACGCTCTCATATAGCTCAAGATGATCCTTTAACTCAGCATGGCTCTCTTGTATCTCGGATATGGATATCGAATTGTCGAAAGTAAAGTTGAACAGAATCTCTAGTACTCCAGAGACCAGTACAAATCCTAACGGATCAATAGTTACTCCCATGGAAAATTTCAAAACCTGAAAAGAAGTTGACTGACTAAAACTCGATGTGGTCATTAGATTCGATCTATGAGCAAAGAGCTTAACAAAAGAGGATCGCAGTGCAGTTTATGAGTCTCAAGTTCTTTGTATCTAGAACTTTTTTTGATATATCCATGAATGTTTCTAAATACAAATAACCAATCTCCATTAATGTGAATTGATAAAATATATGTAATTAGTTCTTGACTGATTTTTGTAATTATTTTGATTGGTTTTTGTAATTAATTTGATGTGAATTGATAAAATATCACAAAAAAAAATTTACAAAAAAAATTCAAAAAACATTAAAAACTTCTTTAGATATTAGGCATGATGTATATTGAACCATTTGTTGATGAGCCATAAATGTGAACCGTATTTTCAAGACTGCATCAATTCTTTTATGTTTATCCTAAGCTTTATCCAATTAAAAATGCAAAATGATTCTGCTTCTTCTTCTAACTTGATTGAATTTCTTGTGAATATTTTTTTTTTAATGTTTATCCTACTTTAGACACATTCAACTCTTGGGATTTTCTGAATCAATCGACTAATGGACATTTATCTATTCTGAAAAGAAAAGTTGCTCAAGCCATGATATATGTTTTATGGAATGAACGCAATAGTTAGACTCCATAAACGCATCTTCCTCTCAACGGACATCGTTTTTCTACTGATGGACAGATCCATAAAGGATACTCTTCTTGCTAAGAGATTTAGGAAAGGATATATTTTCTTTTATTCCAATGGGTCTTCCTTTGGCTAGTGCTATCTACTTGATTTGTAATTTTCTCCGCTAACTTCTCGGTTTCATACTTTCTTTTTTGGGAGAATTACAAAACTGCCACGTCTGAATTACCACTGTGCAAAAATGACACGCCGAAAACACTGTTCACAAATATGCCACGAATTTCGTCATTTCGGACGAAATTACCCCTGACAGAAACAATGAGGTTTAAAATCAATCATTTTTCTGATTTTTTTGTTTCTCTTTTCTCTTTCTCTCTTCTTCTATTATCAACAACAACAATGGAGATCTCAACATTTCTTTCCCTCTCTCTTCTCTTTCCTTCTCTATCTCATCTTTCTCTGCATCAATGAAGATCTCTCTCTGTCTTTTCGTGAAATTGAAGAAGCCAAAAAAATATCAAATATCTCACTCTCTTTCTCTCTCATATAGATCTCGATATGATTTTGTTGTAAATCTAGGTTTATTGGATTTGTGTTTTTTTCTCTATGAGGTTGAAAAAGGCAAAAAAATCTAGATCTAGATTCGATTTTGTCAAATTTTGTTGTAAATCTGGGTTTATTTGATTTGTGCTTCTTTCTCTATGATGTTGAAGAAGACAACAAATTCAGATCTAGATCCGGATTTTGTCATTTATTGTTGTAAAATTTGGTTTTATTTGGTTGATTTTGAAAATCTGAGTTTTTAATTCGATTGGTAGAAATCTTAGATTTTTATTCAATTAGGGTTCAAGATCTGATTTTTTTACTGGGGTTTGACGTTTTTTATAAACCTTATAAACGTTTTGTAAGGTTTATAAACGTTTTGTAAATCTTATAAACGTTTTGTAAGGTTTATGAACGTTTTGTAAACCAAACGTTTTGTAAGGTTTATATATGTTTTGTAAGGTTTATAAATATTTTGTAAGGTTTATAAACACTATTTTATGGTTTTCTAATGTAAATAAAAATGTTAAACCCCAACTATTTAAAAATGTTTTTGTTTTTGCGTCTAGGTTTGCATATGAAATTTTACAACAAAAAATTAAACTTATTTGTAAGGTTCATAAACGTTTTGTATGGTTTATAAACGTTTTGTAAAGTTTATAAACGTTTTGTAAAGTTTATAAATGTTTTTTGTAAGGTTTATAAACGTTTTGTATAGTTTTTGTACAATTTATAAATATTTCTTAGAAGATCTGTGAGAGAGTTACAATGTAAATAAAGATGTTAAACTTTAACCCTACCCAAAAAACTATACCCTAAATGTAAAATAGTTAACCCAAACCTAAAAATTTAAAAACCTTTTTGTGTGTTGCGTTTGGGTTTACATATGTATTTTTCTGAAAATATTCTTCTTCTTCTTCTTCTTTTTTTTAAACCCACGAGATTTAATTTCATATTCATGTTTTTTTCACCAAAATTTCTTTTCGGATTTTTATAGAGAGGAAAATTAATTTTGGTTCATAGTGAGAGAGAGAGATAAGATCTCGTAGAGATGATACAAGATCGGATCTGATTCGATTCCTCGATTTTATAACAACGAGATCTCAATCTAAGATCGAGAACGAAGATGGAGAAATCGGAGATCTGAGATGGAGAATTCAAAGATCGGATGTCATTGATGGAGAAATCAAACATCGATGTAGAGATTTTGGGAGATAGATGTATTTACGGATTTTTTTTGTAGCAATGTATCTAATTTTGTAGCTAAATTAACGTTGCTACGGATTTGCTACAAAATAAAGCTTCTAGCAATGACGGCGCCGCTATGTAAAATCTGTAGGTATTTGTAAGAAAGTAGCTACGAATTGTCACCAAATAATGTTGTGACAAATTAAACAACGGATGATAATTTTGTGGCAATTTTGCTACAAAATATTTGGTAGGGAAACTCACAAAAAATGAAACAAATTATTCGTAGCTCATACCTATTGCTTCACTACAAGAAAACAGTTAATTTGTGACTACCATTTGTGACGCTTTTTTCAGTCACAAACATCTGTGACTCTTCTGTAACGGTTTAGCTACGGATTTGCGACGGAAAAATTGGAAGAGGCGCTAGCGTCGCAAACGTGCAACGGAAAAAATTTGTCTTAAAACCGTCACAATGTTGTGACGGACTTACGACGATATTATGACGGATAAATGATCGTCGCAAAAGCGTGCGAAAGTGTGACCGCTTTGCAACGACTTATTTCGTCACAACCGAGATGTACATTTCGTCACAAATCCATAACAAATAGCGACGAAATCTTTCCGTAGTAAAAACGTAACAAATTTCATGTCGGCAAAAAAAAAACGTGATAAATTTAGTTTTATTAATTCTCACCTTACTTTCACCGAACTGTCACGTAATTTCCACCTAACATTTGCAGGTAGACATATTTGCGTCGCAATTCCGTCACACTTTGTGACAGAATTTGTGGCGTCGCAAATGCGTCACAAACAAAAAATGCCTATATATAGAATGAGTCTTGGTCTTCTATTTTCACAAATCATATTGTCTCATTTCCGAAAATCCGAGAGAATTTTTATTTTAAAAAAGAAAATTTGTTGGAAAAATATGTGGAATTCATATCGAGAATGGATGTACAACCGGATCAATCCGCGCACTAATAATCTATCAGCCGAGTTTATGGAAGGAGTCCGACAATTCATCGCATTCGCAAGCAACCAGGACATCGCTTTGAGTAGTGACGGTAAGATGCTTTGCCCATGTAGTAAATGTAAAAACTCCACCAGGATAAGACCAGCTCGAACTGTGTCAGACCATTTGCTTAGTAAAGGGTTTATGCTATGGTATCATGTATGGTATAACCATGGGGAGGATTATAATGTTACTAGGGCAGGATCGAGTAGCCATTACGGAAATATAGATTTTAATACTGATAATCATCAAGAATTTAATTACGATGGGGGAGATGTTAATGCTGGAATGGGAAATAATGATGGGTCGGGGAATGTTTATGTTGGGATGGAAAATTATGGCGGTGGGGAGTTTTATGATGGGATGGGAAATGATGGGGGGAATGTTTACGGTGGGATGGTAAATAATGCGTTTCATGGTTCTACACCATTAAATGATTATCATCATGATCATGAACATGGTCAAAGTGGCAATGATCATGTTTATGAAGAACCAACCCATGAGGCGAAAAAATTCTATGAGTTGTTAGAAGCTGCAAATACGCCATTGTATGATGGTTGCCAGGAAGGTCACTCATAGTTATCGTTAGCTGCGCGGTTCATGAGTAACAAGACAGACCATAATCAGTCTGAAAATTGCATGGATGATTGGGCGGAAATGTTTTCGGAGTATTTACCACAGCCTAATCAGGCCACTGGTTAATACTACGAAACATAAACTTTGATGCGAAAGCTAGGATTTCCATATCATACATATGATGTATGTATAGATAACTGTATGCTCTTCTGGAGAGAAGATGAGGAGTTGGAGGAATGTAGGTTTTGCAGAAAACCAAGATATAAATAAAGTCGGGGACGAACGAAAATACCGTTTAGTCGTATGTGGTATTTACCTATCGGTGATCGATTGAAGAGGATGTATCAATCAGAGAAGACTGCCGCAGCAAAGAGATGGCATGCTGAACACGAGTCAGAAGACAGAGTTATGTGCCATCCATCTGACGCAGCTGAGTGGAAAAATTTCAATGAAATTTATCCCAGTTTTGCAGCGGAAAAGCGAAACGTTTATCTAGGATTGTGTACAGATGGGTTTAATCCATTTGGTATGTCCAAAAACCATTCCTTGTGGCCTATCATCATGACACCGTACAACTTACCGCCCGATATGGCCATGAAGAGTGAGTATTTGTTTCTCACGATTTTGAATTCGGGACCAAATCACCCACGTGCCAGTCTTGATGTGTTCCTCCAACCACTGATCGAGGAGCTAAAGAATTTATGGAATTACGGTGTTGAGGCGTATGATATTTCCTTACAGGAAAACTTCAATCTTAAAGCTGTTCTTTTGTGGACGATAAGCGATTTTCCGGCGTATGGTATGTTGTCGGGCTGGACTACTCATGGAAATTTGTCCTGTCCAATTTGTAGGAGTGATACAAATGCTTTTCGATTACCGGCTGGTAGGAAACCATGTTGGTTCGACTGTCACAGAAGATTTCTGCCCAGCGAGCATCCTTTACGGAAGAATAAAGTTAACTTCAAGAAGGGACAAACCGCATTGGACGACGATCCACCAAGACTGTTGAGTGGAGTTGAAGTTTTACAGAGTATACGGAATGCTGGGGCATCCAAAACTTCTGAGGTTGGTGGAAATGGGCATGAAAGAAAACCAGATGGATATGGAGATTGGCATAATTGGCATAAAGAGAGCATATTTTGGGAGCTACCTTACTGGGAAGATTTGGAACTTCGTTCCAATCTTGATGTGATGCATATTGAGAAAAAATTTGAAGATAACATCATGTACATTGTTATGAATGTCAAAGACAAATCAAAAGATAACACCAAGTCAAGAGTAGATATCGCAAGATTTTGTGCTCGGAAAGAATTGCATTTGGATGCTCGTGGTAACGCCCCATTTCCTATTTGGAGATTATCTACAAGAGCAAAGGATTCTTTACTTCTATGGGTGAAGAATGACGTAAAATTCCCAGACGGATATGTGGCAGATTTAGCTAGTTGTGCAGACGTCAAGGGTGGGAAGTTATCGGGAATGAAAAGTCACGACAGCCACGTATTTATGGAAAGATTACTTCCATTTGTATTTGCAGAACTTCTCCCTCGCAACGTGCACCAAGCATTATCAGGTATATATACAACTCTAGCTTGTCTCTCTGTATCTATTATAAAGTCGTATTTGTAGTATATACTGATCATGTTATATTTTACATCGATTGGAGCATTTTTCCGTGACCTTTCGAGTAGATCATTGGATCAAAACCGTGTCTAAATTCTGAAGGAGAACATTGTGATGATTTTGTGTAATTTGGAAAAAATCTTCCCCCCTTCCTTCTTTGATGTGATGGAGCATCTACCTATCCACCTACCACACGAAACAGAGCTTGGTGGTCCTGTGCAATATCGGTGGATGTATCCATTTGAAAGGTTTTTTAAACGTTTGAAATGCAAAGCGAAGAACAAAAGATATCCAGCGGGATCAATTGTTCAGTCGTACATAAATGATGAGATATCTTATTTCTCACAACACTACTTTGCCTCTACAATTTCTACCGCTAGCAGAAGAAGGTAAATTTAACTTCTATATTTATTTTCATATTGGTATATATCATGTTTTAATTAGTTTACATGTTAAATGTTCTGCATGATAAGTCGGTATGACGAAGGTGAAGTACCCGTATATCCCATTAAGGTGCCTGATATATTCAAAGTTGTAGGTCGGCCAAGTGGCCAATGCAAAGAGTATTGGTTAGGCGAGTCTGATTATCATAGCGCACATTCATATATTCTGCGAAATTGTGAATACTTTAGGCCTTACGAGAGGTAACCGACGTTAGAATGTAATTTTCAATATTTTATTTACGTTTTTGTGCAACTTCCATCTTTTGCTTGAATGCAATATAGGATGTTGGAAATACAAATACGAGAAGAAAACCCTGATCTATTAGATGAAGAAGTCATGGCGAAAGTAGATGCAGACTTCCATTCGTGGATCACTGAATATGTATGTATTTCGTTAATTATGAAATACTGAATTGTAAATTGGTATATTTTTGACTACAATGTATGTTTCAATTGCAGGTCAATTTCACTAAGGGGCAACAAAGATTTCCGGCGTGGGTTTTTGATATTGTGGAGGGCCCTATAAATCAAGTTAGAACATGGCCCATGTATTTTACGCGAGGATATTTATTTCACACAAAACAACACGGAGAAGGGAAAAAAACTATGAATTATGGGGTAGTCGTCCGAGGCCAACATTATTCTGAATCAACTCAAGAGGATGATTATTATGGGGAAGTGGAAAAGATCATGGAGTTCCAATATCCCGGATTTCTCAATCTAAAAGTCATACTTTTTTATTGTAAATGGTTCAACCCTACGATCGGAAAAAGCATCCGGAGAAGCCAATGTGGTATTATTGATGTAGCTGTTAAAGAGAAATATCAAAGCTACGAACCTTATATTTTAGGTATGATTAATTTTTCCATTAAATATTATTCATATATATGTGACACTATTTTCAAAGTCTTTATTTCAAAAATTTACTATAATGGCAGGGTCTCAAGCAGATCAAGTTTGTTATCTTCCTTATCCAACTATTAAACGTCCTCGGAAAGAATGGCAAACTGTAATACAAGTTAATCCGAGAAGTCGTATTCAAGGAAAATTTATTGAGAAGGAGATAGTGATTTTGCAACAAACACAAGAAGAAAATCAAACGGAAATTGTTGCAGAAATTGATGTTGATACATTGGTTGAGAGAAATCATGTAGTACAAAGAATTGATTCAAAAATCGAAGACAGTGAACCAGATGATGAATTTCTTTGTAATTTATCAACTTCAGAGGAAGATGAACAAGAAGAGGGAGATGAAGATGAAGATGAAGAAATTTGAAAAAGCTGATATGATTATATGTGACAAAATTAAATGTTTGAAATATATAGATTATTTGATAAGTATTAGATTTTCATAATAAATTGTTTGTCATAAAAAATAAATTGACGAAGTCTTATTACAATGAATATATACAAATGGGAATCAAAACAAAAGTATATAATAGCCTAGTGGCAAAGACTCGACTAATACCTCGTAGGTAGAGGGTTCGATTCCTATAACTTACATTTTGACCCACAATTTTATTTTAAATATGTATTTACCAGTTCATATAATATAACTCGTACGATTTGCACAGATTATAAACATAGCATGATGGAAGAGCATTTGTCCAACATCTTCGAGGTCTCGTGTTCGAGGACACATTTTTTCCTTTTCTTATCACAATAGTGGTTTAAATCATAACAAAAACGTCGCAAACTGTGACGCTTTTGCAACTTACGGACACTGTCTGTGATGGATTTGCAACTGTTTAGCAACGGACAGCCACAAATTTTGTAAGTAAATTGAATATTTTACAAGTGCAAGGCAACAAATGAGTAAGTTAAATTTTAAGATTTAACTTCGTACATGATATTTTACCTATAACACATTCATACTTTTCAAAAATTCAACAACTAATAAACTTTCATAATAAACTATATCACTTCATTAATTCTTTTGAAATTCATCATCAATTTTTGAAAAACTGACTTTACAAGTTTAAATTCAGATTATATGTTTCTTAATAGTTAAAAATATATCACCTATAGATTGTAATGTTAGATCTTCTCGTTTGGGGTTTAGGGTATGAAGTTCTGAATCATACAGAGTCACAAAAGCGTCACAAGTCCGTCACAAATTGCGACGCTTTTGCAACTTCTGTTACTATTTTTGGAGAATTGTACATAAGATTTCATTAGAAAATAAACTTTTTATAAATGTATATCATAAAATTATACTACTTTCATGATATTTAACTATACCACATTCTATATTTTACAATTTTCCAACCACCTCACAATACTATCAACTTTCATCATAAAGTTCATAAGTATTAACTAATGCATTTGAAAATATTGATTCATTGATGAAAATTTGAAATATACATGAACATGGTTATTACTAGCTAACAATTACATAAAAAAAGAGATTTTAATGGTTTATAGGTCGCACATCTATGAATCTTATCGTTTAGGGTTTAGGGTATGAAATTCTGAATCATACGGAGTCACAAAATCGTCACAAGTGCGTCACCAATTGCGACGCTTTTGCAACTTTTGTTACTTTTTTTGGAGAATTGTACATAAGATTTCATTGGAAAATAAAGTTTTTGTAAATGTATATCATAAAATATACTACTTACATGATATTTAACTATACCACATTGCTTTTTTAAAATATTTTATAATTTTCCAACCATCTCACATTGCTTTATCAACTTTCATCATAAACTTTATAAGTATTAACTAATGCATTTGAAAATATTGATTCCTTGATGAAAATTTGAAATATACATGAACATGGTTCTTACTAGCTAACAATTACATAAACAAATAGATTTTAATGGTGTATAGGCCGCACATCTATGGATATTCTCGTTTAGGGTTTAGGGTATGAAGTTCTGAATCATACGGAGTCACAAAAGTGTCACAAAGTCGTTACTCTTTGCGACGCTTTTGTGACATTTGTTTCATTTGTGAGACATTTGTGACGTTTTGGGATTATGGGTTTCAAAAAAAATTAAAAAAATTAGGCCCATGGCACCAATAATTGGGCTATGGCGCGAAATAATTGGACCCAAATTTTTGTTTTCCCTCTCTTTTGTGCGAAACGACGTCGTTTTGTGTTACAGACGGTGACTTCTCAGATCCCCAATTCATTCGCCAAAAAAACCCTAACTTTCGTTTCTCTCTCGATTCGTAGGCGATTCACGGAGAAACAAATGTTTTCCGATCTCAAACATCTCTCGTGTGTTTGTTGATCAATTTCGAACCCTCTCCTACTTCTTCTCTTGTTTCTTCTCTCTTTCTCACTGTCGAATCCTCCTTTTCTCTCCGTCGATTCCCTTTCTCCCTCTCGCTTCGATTCCCTTTCTCTCTCTCGCTTCGATTCCTTTTCTCTCTGTCTGTCCGATTCATCTTCTTCTTCTCGATTCACAATCTATTACTCTCACTTTACCGATGCCTCCAACCGTTAAAAACCCCATTCGTAAAGCTCCGCCTCGAGAGGTAACCGGCGGTAGAGGAACCGTCGTTGCTCGTGGAAGAGGAACCGTTACTCGTGGAAGAGGAACCGTCGGTGGTCGTGGTAAAGGTGGTACTTCGAGAATCATTCCTCCTGGACCTGCCTCAAAACGGAAGGTTGTTATACCGGAGGACGTTGGTGGTGGTCCTGTCTCTCAACGCAGGTCCAATTTATCAGCAGGTGGTGGTGGTGATAATCCACCCAACAAAACACACTCCGAGAACTCAGTCGGACAAGGTCTACAACAAGGGACAAGGCTTATCGGAGGTGGTGTTTCTGAGGTCGCCGAGACCAGTGGGACTCGTGCGAGGGAGGCGCGTTCTTCTGAGCAAACAGTCTCAGGCTCAATGTCCAGAACCAGCTATCCCCCTCAGAATTCTCTTCACAGACAACCCCTTCCTCTTGTTAACCAGTCTCCTCTAGAAGTTCCTGACGAGGAAATGCGCAATGGCGATGAAGAGGAAGATTACAATGATGGTTTGGAATTGGAGGACGAGGAAGAAGATGAAGTTGATGCTCCCAATCCAGTTGATGCTCCCAATGCAGATGATGAAGACTTCGACCAGCTGCTGGATAACCTTCTGCGGCTTCCTGGCCGAGAACAGTTGATGCGGTTGTCTCCGCATCCAATCCCACCCTTGCAGTCAATTTGGTAAGTTCTTTCAGTTGCTTCTCTTCATTCAAAGTTGTCTGAGGTCATTGATACGTCCCTATAATTGTCTAGCTTTCCTTAGTTGATTCATAGATCATCATAACTGCCTATAGTAGCCTTACTTGATACATCATCACGATTTAACTATTCCTTATCCATCTGTCTACATTTTAACCATTTTTTCATTATTTTGTCTAAGGTTTGATCAGGACAATGGAGAATTGTCTAACGTCATTGGGCAAATTTTGCGTAGTAAGTTTAATAAAGCTTACTACAGCTGGAAGTTTACTCCTATACCCGTCTAAGAACGCATGTTTAGAACTTTTGCGGTAATGTTTACTTCTAAACGCCTCTTTTCATTTTATGTAAGTCACTTTGGTAAATCATTACTAACAGATTCTTTACTTCTGTAGCGAATGTACAACTGGGAACTTGGGATTACGGCAAATGTGAAGTGGAATTTCGTGGAGATTGCGAAAAAAGATTGAGAGGGATCGTTAACCGAGCAAGGACGAATCGTCGAAGGCCAAACTGGATCCAGCCTAAACTTTGGGAGACAATGAACCTGTACTGGGAAACACCAGAGGCACAGGAGAAGAGCATTACTGCTTCAGAGTGCCGGAGATCTGATCGTGGAGGTCTAGGCATCGCGAAGCACACCTCTGGTCAGAAATCCTTTTTGAGACGTCAACACGAAATGGTAATTCCTCTAACTTCCTCTCATTCTATAATCACCTAATGTACACTAACATGTTATGTACTGTTATGTACTGTTATGTACCATTACAGGAGCAGGAATTAGGTCGTCCGGTGTCTTGGGGTGAAGTGTTTTTGAAGACACACACCAAGGCAGACGGTACGTTCATCGATTACAAGGCAAAAGAAGTTGCTGAGGCGTATGACAAGGAACTTGCAGAAGTAATGTCTGAGGAGGATCGAAACGGCCCAGAAGCTTCACACAATTCTTCTGAACACTCTACTCAACGGACACTGACAGTCAACGAAAATAATGCTATATTTCTGAAGGTAATTTGAATATCTATTCTGTTCTATTCTGTTCTATTCAGTTTGCTAAGTGCTTTTATAAAACGTGATATATTCACTTTGCATTATTCTGTTTTGGTTGCTTATCAACTGTTTTTGGTATTGCTTGGATTATACTTCTGATTCCTTGACTGAATAGCTGTTTCTGGACTGCCCTTGGCCTTTCATATCTGATCAGCTTCTTGTTTTGAACTTAGAATGTAATTACTCAATATTTATGCTTTTCGTTTTAGGTAAAATTATGATAGATTATGAACATTTCTAACTTACATAATGTGCTTTCTCACTGTCTTTTCATTCTTTCAGTGTACAATGAAAGATCCCAAGGGGACCTTATTTGGACTAGGCCAGCTGTCTGCCTCGCGTGGCAAACGAAAGCGTAACGAGGGCAATGAAACCTCTTCTATGACAGGCCTAGCGGAGATCCTTCAGCAGCTTGACGCAGCTAATCGCAGGATTGCTCAACAAGATGACAAATATGCTCGCCAATTTGCTCAGCAAGCAGAGGATAACGCTAGACACGAAGCTGCCCACCGCGATGATCAAGATAAGCTCTCGGAAATGGTTAAGCTTCTCAATTACTTGAAGAATTCTGATCCGCGCATCGCAGCTCACATGGCCGACACTTCCTCCACTGAACCAGAACCAGCAGCACGATCACCTGCGCCACCCGCAGCAGGCAACACTCCTCAACTCCCACCTTAGTTATTCTAACATTTTCACTTTCATGCTTGTAAAAACTTTGACTATTTAAGAATTTCTTTTGGACCAGATGTTACATTATAATCATTTGTAGTGACTAAACGTTTTGGTATGTAATCTTTTGGTACTTATGCACTTATGCTTTTATAATTTGAATGAAATTTACAAACTCAATATCATATCAAAAAGGGTTTTAAAAACAGCTTATAACCTTTGAAAGTAAAATCAATTTGTGACGGATTTGCATCAGTTGGACTTACACAATTGTGTCGGATTTTAGACTGTTTTACCACTGGAAAAGTAGTCACAAAACCGTCTCACACTTACGACTAAATAAATCATCACAATTTCGTCACATTTACGACTACACAAATCGTAGCAAATCAGTCACAACAGTTACGGAATCTCACTTTCGTCGCTAATTTACGACAATAAAACAGCGACATGAATTCGTCGCACATTTGCGACCATAATAAGGTCGACCCACTTCCGTCACAAATATGTGACGCTTTTGCGACGAACTTTTAGGGACGACTTTTTCCGTCACAAATATGACGCTTTTAGCCTCTTTGCGATGGATTTGTGACTATATTGGGAGTCACAAACGACCTATTTTCTTGTAGCGTTTGCTACAGATTTTCCAAACAAAGAGCTACTAGAGGTGACGGTTTTATTGTGGAAATGGCTACAAGTTCATCTCAATTTAAGCTACAAAGTTTATGTACATGTAAAGCATTTGTATTGTGGCAACAGATTTCAAAACTGAAATAAAAAAGCTGAATCAGAAATTTATATCACAAAAAAACTGAAATACATTACAAATCATCTAAGTTTACAAAAGTACATCATACCCATTTACAATATCAAACCATTAGAACGAGGATCCATTAACCGAACTACGATATCCGAAATTTCATATGTAAAACATTAATAACACATCAAACATATACCAAAAGATTTAAAGAATTGATAGATATACATGAAGAGATAGATACCATTACGTGAACAAATTTGATGGTGCAATCCAAAAGCAGTTCAATAAGCTACGAAGTCGTCATTTTTTTCGTCGTCTTCTTCTTCCTCTTCTTGTTCATTATCTTCCGGCTGTATTGGGGCAGAATAAAAGGTGACTTATCTATTCATCTCCTCATCAATTATCGGAGCCCTGCCATCCACATACGTTCCATCAGCCCTCCTATGCGTCTCCCTGAACAATTGGAGCATCGATGGCTGTATACCGTCACGTTGTCTCTGCAAATAAATTACAGAAGTTGATGTAACGACATATTCAAACAACTTATCGTACACTGATTTGTAATAGAGATGCATAACGTAGAAGACCATCCAAATAATTCTTGGTGACTTACAATCAGTTCTCTCTGTTGGTCATAAGATCAAGCTCCTGAAGTGTGAGCGTGACGGCCATATCCATTACGAATTGACATCCTATGCAGTGCGATTTTTTCGCTTTGCTTCTTCGGTGTCCAATAGGTCCATATTGTGTCCCATGTAAGTAGATTATCCAATTAGGCATCTCAAGTCCTTGCTTTGCCTTAAAAACCATGCCTCTTAGTCTTGCAACAGTGATAGCGTACCAAAATGAGTAAACCATTGCAACGTGTACGGGATCCTAATAGAAAGCTTGATGTCAATGGAAAGAGCTAAGTTGTTAATTTGGTTAACAGTCTACATAGTTTTAACCGTCATAAACTAGTCACTTGACTAAGTTGTATTAAGCTTTTAAAAAAGAAGAGTAAATCACATTTTGAAATTCCAGAATTAAAAAATAAAACAAAAAGTTTGTAAAATATATAAAGTAAGACTTACAACAAATTCACCCCAATATTATATGATGGTTTCATTCGGGACCGAGCTCATGTTAACCAAGGGCCATCAAAATGCATTCTGATGTCGGCCACAATCACTCTCCTTGGACCATTATCGAGGCCAAACTTGCAATTAGAGATGTTAAAATGGGCTGAAAATCCGTGGGCCTAAATGGACCTGTTTTACAAAATGAGTCCGTTTAGGGCCGTTTATGAGTTAAATTTAAACGGGCTTTAACGGACCAGCCCGTTTAGGTCCGATTATTAAACGGGCTTTAAAAATTTTAAACGGGCTGTCCGTTTAGGCCCGTTTATTTAATTGTTTTTTTTTAAAATACATATTTAAAAGGTCTCATTTGATTTATGATTTTATTTGCATTCTAATAATCTATTATATTATTTGAGAGGTATATGCACCATAATGAAAACTATTTTTTTATATTACATCGTATTTTAACGTTGTCTTTAAATGATTTTAATTCTAAAATTATATATTTCATAATTAGTTTATAATTTTGTTTTTATTTTAGTCGATGTATTCAAAATCGGATTTTTAATACTTATATATTTTAACCGATATATTTGATAATAAGTTTAGGTATTAATTTTTTTTTTTAATCGATATATTCAAAAACTAATCTTTAATATTTATTTTAACCATAGATAGACATTTAATCAAATACTTTTATTTTTACAATAAATTTTATTTCAAGTGTCATTTAATTCGTGTTTATGTATATTTATTATTAGTTATTGTAACTATTAAAATTTTTTTGTAAATTAAAAAACGAAAATTAGTAAATATATAACTAAAAATAATACATTCAAAATTATTTGAGTATCTTATTGTGGTAAGAAAAAATTAAAATAATAAATATATATATATATATATTTCGTTTGAGAATAATAAACGCATTATAAACTTATGATAACTATAAATGCTTACATATTTCATTTTAAAATTTGAAATATGTAAAATAAATATACATAAAAAATGAAATTTACACATGATCTTAATAACTTAAATAATTTGAATATTTTAAAAGATGTTGATCATAGTATAATGTTAGAATATAAAGACTAAAGAGATAAAACAAATGAATTATATATGTTGCTACTTACACGGGCTTTAAACGGACTTTAAATGGATACCTATTTAAACGGGCTTTATTTTAAACGGACCTAAATGAACCGGACCTAAACGGACCAGATCTAAACGGTCTTAAACGGACCGGACCTAAACGGATTTGGACCTAAACGGGCTGGGCCCGCCCGTTTTAACATCCCTACCTGCAATACATTAGTAATTAGTAATAGTGGGATTAATTACTTCTCATCTCGTACTTGTACAATTTTTTGTTTTCTTTTACAAAAAGAGCTAACTTATATTAAATAACCTATGTTATCACCCAAATAAAACATCAAAATAATGTCATACACACCAAACTCACTTGAAAAACAGAGCCGGTAAGGCGGTAAAAGAAGCAGAGAGACTACTATTAAAAATGAAAGATGACATGGGCAATTTGACAAAAAGCCCTACAAAAATGAGAGACAACAAGGGTTATGGAGTGAGCAATTGTACCATTTTTAAACAGAAGTAAATGAACAAAATTGATAACTAATTATTCTGTATGAATATTAAAACACTACATATAGCACAGTTCCACTTATGAAATCATGAGTTAGTATGTACTAAAGAGTTTCAAATCATATGAACACTGAACATCACCTCCATCACCACCTTGTACAACCCTACCACCAAAACCAACACCAACTCGACCACCACCTCTGCCTCTGCATGCGCCTCTGCTTACTCCTCTTCCACCAGCTCGGCCACCGTCACGACCACCATCAGAGGGTTCGGAATCCCCTTGCGATCCGCGTCCACCACCAGGTAACATCTACGACAAGGTTACGGAGTTAGTACAGATAAACATAGATAAAGAGATGGTAGAACGAAAACCCTAGCCGGTTTATTCTAGATCTGAAGATAGATACAGTGGAATAGATCTAAAATCCAGAACTTTGTGTGTATCTAAACCTTAAAAGTACGGACGATGCAGAGAGTTTAAGTCAGAACTGTAAGTAATAAAATGGAGGAACAAGAGCAGAACTCAGAAGACTCTTTTCTCTCGATGTGAAGAAAACCCTATGAAGAAGAATGGTCAAGAAGCTCTACCACCACAAACCTGATATTATAGCTTTGAGACTTGAGTTAAAATTATATATTTAACTTTGTTTTAAATCAAGAAAAGCTTTACCAAGCTATTTGCCGAGTGGGTGAATGACTACACACTAAACGGATAGAGGACACGTGGTCAACCACGATGACCCAAAGGCTGTGGGCCTATCATGCCAATGATACTAAGAGCACCCACAACCATGAGGTTGTGGATGAGTCTCATCAAAATTATTAATGACTAAATTAAGTATTTAGCTAATGAATGAGACTCATTTACATTTTAGTAATTTTTTGCTGTTTAACCATGATACTTGGGTATCAAAAAAATAAAATAATACTTTATAATTTTTCAAAACATAAAATGAAAGACAATTAAATTAACATATGTGAATTCAAATTTTTTTTAAAACTTAGATTTATTAAATTTCAAATATTTGTAAACGCATAATTACACTCCGTAAAAAATATATATATAAAAGCGCATAAAGTTATAAATAGAAAACATAAATAACTCGGCTCTAGTATTCGGGTGTGCCAAAGTTGTTCCAAACATGCTCCAGTAAGTCCGTTTTTAATTGTTGATGCATTTGTCTCTCACGAATTCGAGCTCGATTGGCCATCATATTGTTCACATTTGTCGGGGTTGTAGTATAGAACGTGTAGTCCACTTGTGAAGTCCCGTTTCATTCTATTTCTACAAACGATTCATTGTCTTTGTCTCGTTCGTCTTCTACTATCATATTGTGTAATATGATGGATGCTTTCATTATCTTACCAATTTTTGCTGTATCCCAACTAAGAGCTGGATTTCTGACAATTGCAAATCGAGTTTGGAGGACTCCAAAAGCACGTTCGACATCTTTTCGGGCACCTTTTTGACGTTCGGCAAATAATAATGCTTTCGGACCTTGTGGCAGAGAAATTGATTGGATGAAAGTTGCCCATTTAAGATATATACCATCTGTGAGATAGTAAGCCATATCGTACTGGCGTCCATTGACAAAGTAACTAACATTTGGAGCTCGACCTTCTAATATATCATCAAAAACGGGTGAACGGTCAAGAACATTAAGATCGTTACAAGTACCTGGAGCTCCAAAAAATGCGTGCCAAATCCATAGATCTTGTGAAGCCACTGCCTCTAAGACGATTGTTGGTTTCCCATGTCCACGTGAATATTGTCCTGTCCAAGCTGTCGGACAATTCTTCCACTCCCAATGCATACAACCAATGCTTCCTATCATCCCGGGAAATCCTCGAGACTCTCCTTGATCTAGTAATTGTTGGAGATCATATGGTGTTGGGCTTCTCAGGTACTCGTCTCCGAAAAACTGTATAACCGCATCGACAAAATTTTCTAAAATTTTTAGTGTGGTGCTTTCACCGAGGCGGAGGTATTCATCCATTGCATCAGCTGCCAGACCATATGCCATCTTCCGAATTGCGGCTGTACATTTTACTACCGCGGAGATGCTCCATCTTCCGGTAGCGTCTAGTCTCCTCTGAAAGTATGGTACATTACTAGCGAGTGTGTCAACAATACGTAAAAACAATGGTTTGTGCATTCGAAAACGTCGGCGGAATATACGTTGAGGATAAACAGGCTGCTCGCTAAAATAATCATTCCATAGTTGATCGTGTCCTGCCTCGCGTCTTCTTTCAATAACTATGCGTTTTTCTTGCCTTTTTTCTTCGTTTGACTTTGCGTGCAATGATCAATACATTCGTCAAGAGTCGCTTGATAAAAATGATCGAAAGTCTCGTCTAAGTTTTCCTCGAAATTTTCATAAACATCAGAGAAAGTAGAAGAAGAAGAATGAGGATGAGAATTGAAAGACATGTTTTTTGTGTTTGTGAAAATGATAGAAAAAATGGTTGTTGTAAGAGAAGAGTTGACTTGAATTGGTAAGAGTAGAATTGATTTTGTAAGTGATTTGCAAAGAGAAGAATTGAATTTGTAAGAGATGAATTGATTTTGTATGTGATTTGCAAAGAGAAGAATTGAATTTGTAAGAGATGAATTGATTGCATCAAACTTATATTTATAGAAGAGTTATTTTACAACTTAAAAGAACCGTTGCTTTTATAAGTAAAGCATACAATACATACAAACAATATCTATTACAATTGTTATCTTGTGACACAAAATTACAAGACAACAAGTCTTGTGACACATGAAGACAACACCTTGTACGCCGATTACATAACAACAACAAAACATTTCAAGGCTTGTGAGACTTGAAGACAACTTTCTAATACCCGTGACTCTTGACAAAAACACATCTTCTTCCTGCACAAACAGAAGCAAACAAACAAGTGGTAAGTGGTAAGTGAGAGCAAAAAACAAGACTTGCTTTTAAAAATAGAAGCCAACAACAACATAAGTGGTGAGTGACACTTACCAGACATTCTTCCCTTTGCATCTTCTCCTTTATGACTCATTAGTTCCTGCAAAAACAACCAACAATAACCAAACAATGAAGAACAAGTAAACAATGCATACAATAAACTTATTCAGACAACAAGTAACAAAAACCAACAAACTTACTTAGCTCATTGCACATTTGAAGCAGTAGAGAATTTTTCAAAGTTTGTTCCATTTCTGTTAGTGGTTCTTGTTTTTGTATAAGACTATCTAGAATTCTCCGGTTTGATTCTCTAGTTTTAGCAGCCAATTCCTTCTCCTTCATCTGCCACACCTGCTCAAGCATCTTCACTCTTTCACTATCATATGTTTCTTCACTCTTCCCCTTGCATCTCTTTTTCCCTTTCTCCTTAGCAGCTTGTGCCTTTGCAGCCTTAACTCCCATAGGCCTCTCATTTGTTCCATCCTCCTCCACTCTAGATCTTTTACAACTTGTAGACTGACTACCTTCATAAAGAGCTAGCCACTTCTGATCATACCGCAACAGCCTCCAAACATGCTCGAGGGTGAACTTCATCTTATAGTCTTGGAAGTAGAGCTGATAAGCAATCACCATCTCATCATTACCTTGGAGGCCATTCTTCTTAATTCTAGTCGCACACTCTAAACACCCAACAAACTTGCTAACACACTCATTTATTTTGGCCCATTTCTGCTTACAAGTATTTGCTTCTCTCCTTGGAAGGTCTGCAGTAGCAGGAGAAGCTGCCACATAGTCTGCGACTCGGTCCCAGAATCTGCATGCCTTCTGCTCTTTTCCAATGATTGGATCCTTGGATGTGTTTAGCCAACCACTTACAAGAGCTGTCTTTTCCTCAACACTCCATCTTGGCCTGGGAACTACATCTTTAGATGTGTCATCTAAAGATGTTGGGATAGATGGTTGGGAACAAGTGTTTGGGATGTTGATCCCTTGTTGGCTATACAAGAGATCGGTGAAGTTTGGAGAGGAGGCAGTGGAATTGCTAAAATCAATATTCATTGATCTAAGAAAAGTTAAAAAAAACTTAGCTAATTGGTGGTGTGGTTTAAGTTCAGACAAAAACTGAGTTGATAAAGCAAACTCAACTCATTTAATTCATGTTAGGTGTTGTTTATTAAATCACTTCAGATGTAGTTGAGTTCTACTTGTTAGCCAATTAAGGCAACCAAACAATAACCATCAATAACCATTACTTACTTCTACTACGTCTAACCCTAAACCCTAAACTACTTATGTCTACATCACCATCAATAACCATTACGGTTTACTTCAGTTTTTAGTTAGCCATCACTTACAAATCTCATTACTGCCAATTACACAAAAACCAAGTAAACCAGAAGCAACACAAAAGCCACTGGATCGATGCAAATCAACCCTAATCTACTACAAACAACTTGTCCAACACCTAATTTCAGATGAAAAGTAATCCTAAATTTCTAACACAAATGCAGCATCATTCAATTTTGTGTAAATCCTCAGAAACTGAGTAAAACAATACATACAAACCATTATTCAAGTTTTACTTAAGCTTTTAGTTGACCTCAGTAACTAGCTTACTTCAAAACTAGTTACTGATCCAAGCAAATCTCATAAGTTATCCTACTAGGTCAATGCAAATCAACCAAAAGCTACAAAAGTTGTCCATTCACAGAGATAAAAAGGCAAACCCTATACTCACAGCCTGTACAAACATGAATGTAAAATCTTGAGATCAATAACCCCAAAATTCAAAGACTTCAAACAAGAAATATACCCACCAGTGCAATGCAAACCCACATAGATCAAGAACCCTAAATATACAGAGAACAATACTAGATAATACGAAGATCGAAACTGACCTTAACTGGATGGACTTTAGGAAAGCACTTCGCAACATCAATGCCTCTATCAACAGCAGCTTTGCTGCTAAGATAATCCTCGTCCCCAGACAATGAACGGATCGAACCAAGATCTCTGTAACACACAATCACAATTACATAAATCAAACAAACTCCAAACACACAAAAAACCGAATCGATCATACAATACAACCATGGAAAAATGAATCGTCAGAGGAAAAAGTACATGTACCGTTCTCATCAGAAGAACCAGAGACGGTAGATCGCCTGAAAATCGCCGTCTGTGACGCAGAGGAAGGAAGAGGACGACACTGAGACGATTACATGCACCGACGATTCGGTTTGATTATATTCACCGACGAGGAGGAGGAGAGACCCACCGACGATTCGTGTAATCGAGAGAAGAGATTCACCGATGAGAAGGAGAGGAGAAGCGATTCACCGACGAGGAGGAGAGGCGAAGCTAGTCACCGACGATTCGGTTCGATTTGATTCACCGACGATTCACTTCCATTTGGTTCGATTTGCTTCACCGACGAGAAGAGGAGGAGAGGGGAAGAGATTCACCGGCGATTTGTCTAATAGAGAGAAGATATTTACCGACGATTCACCATCGATTCCAACGACAAGGAGAAGAGGAAAATCGCATCGGAGATGAAGAAGAAGAGAAGATTTTTGTTTTTTGCACAAATGACGCAACATCTGGCCTTTGGGCCTCACGAAAACGAGACGGTCGAATAACTGGCTGACACGTGGCACCGCTTTCTCTTAAACGAAACGTCTCAGCCAACTCCTTCCACGAAGACGTATCAAGCCCATTTTTACCCAAACCCAAATATTTTATTTACTTCTAATATATGAGATCCACTCCAGCCTCATGGATGTGGATGCTCTAAGACATGTTCTTTACTGGGCCTTTAACCTCGTTCGGGCCCATACGAGTTATAACTTGTTTATTCCCCGAATCAATCATGTTTTGTAAGGAATTAGTTGCACCTGCATCAAGTAATCGTTTTATATTCTAAGTTGGTTTGACTTCGACTCGGTTTGGTGTTAATTTGTTTTTAATAAAATTCTACCAAAACTTATACCGTAATAATTATAGTTCAATTTGTTTTTAGTTTGGTTTGGCTTAGTTTGAATTGGTTTTTACTTTGGTAAAATCAACTAAAATCATTCAAAGAATACATATGTGGTTTGGTATGGTTCGGTTCGGTTCGATTAAAGTTCCCGTCCCACCCCTAAATTTTTTAATCATTATGAGTAATTGAGTATATTACTCTGTTATAAACTGGAAAACCAAAGCAGAGCATGAGAGTGGAGTTTGAAACATGTGGTTGATGGGAGTGTAAAACGCTCAAGTTTTTAATATGGATTTTGTGAACCACTGTTATCTTCGCATCGAATATGATTACCAAATATTTTCAACAATATTTAAAAGCTTCTCTGAATCACGCCATATGCATATGGACATCATAAAATACATTTGCTAAAGCCTTTGAAAACAATTTCTCCATAACAAGGGTAGCATATTTTAGTTCCATCAGATATCATAACAATCCTAAAGCCACCAAGCTCATTCGCTCACCAATTAGGAGAATTTTGATGTTTTATGTTATATGTTGTAGTTTGTTACCAAAAAGAATTTCGTAGCAATATTGTTAACCATATATCTGCAACTAAATTTGGTTGGTAAATGTAACTATTCTTACAAAGTTCAGTGTAGAAAAATTTTCCACATATTTTTCGTTACTTATTGAAGCAAATTTGCTACGATAATTATATTGTAATAAATTTGTGACAAATTACCAACAACTTGTTACGAATTTGCTACGGTTAACTATATTTTTTTTAATTTAAATATTGTTACAAAATTAGTTTGTAGTAAATATTGTGGCTATGTTTACTTTTTTTTGTAGTATGGGCTCATGAACACAGACTCGGACGTCCTTGTGAGGTGGGGCTTGACCGCACGTGACGTCGTCCCTCCGTGTAAACATTAACGTGCCGCGTATGGATAGAGACTTTTATTGTTTTCTAGTTGCATGATTAATTAACCTAAACCTTTTTTTTTTTTTTGGTCGAAATTTTAACAAAAAAAACTACATGCCTGCTCTCTAAACCTGAACTACGAAACGACAAAGAAACTACATGCGTTGCTCTCTAGCTACGTAATTATATATGGCCGACCAAATTTTACAAATAACCTCGACCTTGAATTTTGCTTAACTTTGCATCTATTAGAATATTGATATGCGTAGAGAGATTTTCTTCTGCTGTTCACATTCATTTACTCATTTTCTCACAACTATTTTAATTTTGACAAATAAAAAAGAAAACCAACATTTTGGACACACCAACATGTATCTCAATTAGGGGGTGTCAAAATGGGTAACCCGACCTAACCCGATGTGAGTTCAAAATTTTAGTAGGCGGGTTTGGCCCTGCCCATCTATTATATGGGTACAAGTTACGTATCCAAACTCACATACTATAAAACCTATTAGGTTAATGGGTTAAATGGATGACCCACATAAATTAAATATATTATAATAAAATAACTAAAAAATCAGAAAATTTTGTATTATTAGAAATCCAACAAAATAATTGAAGTAAAAAATGAAATAAAATGTGTAACATATCTTTAAAAAAAATTATAAAACCAAAAAACTAATAAATAATTAAGAAAAGCACTTTAATCTTTGTCGTGTTCATCTATTTCTTTGGATTCAATTTTCATTAGGTTCATATTTTTAGTAAAGGTAATATAAAACCTTATTTTTTCTTTGCCAAAGGAAAACTTTAATCTTTTAGTAATTTATGTATATAATATACAGTATATTAGTTATTTTTTGTTTTTTTGCTAAACTCATGGGTAACCCGTAATCCTAATGGGTTTACCATTAAACCCATAAACTCAAATGGATAACCTACTAATACCCATTTATTTATATGGGTAGAAAAATCCAACTTAAATCCACTAAAATTATAGACGAATTAGGGTTACCCATGAGATTTTGATATATTTTGACATCCCTAATCTCAACCATACATTTTGTAAACGGAAAAACTAAAAACATATCAAATAATAATAAAAATCTAAATGTATACTGTATGTTATTATTCGGTCTTTCTATATTTTGTTCATCTTATCTCCGCATTTTTTTCATTTGAATTCATAAAACGGCGAATTAGCGGTTCTGAACGCATTAAATGCTTTTCATTTACTCATAAATGTTTTTTCATTTACAAAAAGAAAAATAATGTTTCTTAAAGGAAAAGATGAAGACAAAAAGAGCAAAAAAACAATTGGATAGAAAATTGGCCGTTTTTTCTCTATAAAAATGGATAAGCCAGAAGAGGCAGAGACAACACTTTTTTTTGTCTCATCTCGATCTTTCTCACTCACCCATATCATTTAACTGCATTATTCATATTCACTCTTTCCTTATAACTCTCCAAACCTGCAAAAACATTTGTTGCTTCTTTCTTTATTCTCATACAAAACCGTGATCTTTCTTCTTGTATTCACTAAAAAATATTAAGATTCAGATTCTTCAAATCCTCTCTTCTTATTAAAATATGGTGTGCTTGGTCTCTCGCACTGGTCGTCAATCCCAAAGATACAACAAGGGACGTCGTCAAGTCGTCGGGTATGTTCATCTATAAGTATTATACCATTGGACTCAGTTTTTTTGTATGATTGAGTTTTCTATATTTGAAATTTGTTGGAATATATTGCAGTTGTATTCCGTATAGACTCAAGATTTCTAGCGATGGAACAATCAGCGACGAATTTGAAGTTCTTGTTATCTCATCACAAAAGGGTCATGCTCTAATGTTCCCAAAGGTACTAAGTTTTTTTGCACACCAAACAAGAAAAAAAACCCTAACTTATGATGTTTGAAAAAGTTTATTAACTATTTACTTTGTAACTGATTTGAATAATATCAGGGGGGTTGGGAGCTTGATGAATCTATAGAAGAAGCTGCGTCAAGAGAATCTTTGGAAGAAGCTGGAGTTATTGGAAACGTTGAGGTAAATTATAAACTGCTCTTTTATAGCTTATTTTACTTATAGATCGATCTTCTAAATTTCCAAGTACTTGTGTTTAATATTTGAGCAGAGACAACTTGGGAAATGGGATTTCTTAAGTAAAAGCAGAGGAACATACTATGAAGGATTAATGTTCCCAATGCTTGTGAAAGAAGAGCTTGATCTTTGGCCTGAACAACATCTTCGTCAAAGAATGTGGTTGAAAGTAGATGAAGCTAGAGAAGCTTGTAGAGATTGGTGGATGAAAGAAGCTTTAGATGTTTTGGTCCATAGACTTTCTTCTTCACCATTAATGAAACCTATGGAAGAAGACAAGACCGTTTCACTGATCTCTATCTGCTGAAATAACCAATCTAATGGGTTCTTCTTGATCACTTTTATTTTGATCTTTGTACATAACATCCTACATATTTTATGCTACTTCTAAAGGAGAAGTATGTACATAGCAAAGAAGAGAAAAGATTGTAGGTTTTAGGTTTGTCTAGCAAGACAACGTCATGTGAACTCGACCCATATAAAAAATTCGGAGATTAGTTTGGATTTCGGTTTTGTTACCGAATGAAACGTTTGTGATTGTTGATTTAGATGTTTATGCAAGGGCTTAGGACTGGAAGAAGGAGATAAGAAGCAAAGAGTGCAAACAAAAAAAAGTTGTACTGTTATTATGTTTCTTCTCTGTGCATCTCTCCCCCATCTGGTATGACAATAAATGTCATGATTTAAATAAAATTAATAGTAAAAGATAATATTCAGAAATGCATTTTCACATTAAAATTATCTGAAGTATATTGCCATATACAAGATCACAAGTTACTTTAATTTTGATTAACTATATTTTATTTTGTGAGTTACTAACTAACTACAAACAAACTAAACAATATATAGATAATGATTTCTGGTAATAAAAAGGCTTGGAAAAACTGACATCTATCTATATCATAGATATAGAGGTTACAGATCAAGTTTGTTTAGTAAAAGATAATATTCAGAAATGCATTTTCACGTTAAAATTATCCGACTTATATTGCCATACAAGATCACAAGTTACTTTAGTTTTGATTTAACTATATATTTTAGTTTGTTAAATTATAAATATCATTAGAGGCATTACAAAATACTGATACCTATAATAATAGAGTAATTTTAGCAAAAAAAAAAAAAAAACAAGATTACAATGCTTGGAGAAAGACTTAATTGGTTTGGAGTAAAATTACCTAATCCGAAGAGCTAAGAGATCTTTCCATTGCTTGCGGTGCCTTCGAGCGTTGATGATGTTGTGAACGTCTCGATCAATGGTTTTGAAAATGGTGAGAGGAACGATGTACTGGTTGTCATGCAGTACATTGTTCTTCTGCTTTCAAATGTGATAAACCAGCGTAGGGTAAAACAAATATATAACATATATGTAAAGTCTATGTGACTATAATATATAAAATTTGATAATACCCATTGATAGTCTATTATACAATATACATGCTAATTTACTATAATAGTCCACTATACTTATATAAATTTACAGTTAATCTACTATAATAGTTCACTACTTACTGTTGTATATAAACTTGTGATTTTGTACGAGACCATCTGTCACGTTTTCAACAACAATCTACAGAGTAGGAGACGAAGAAAGAGGAGAAGAAGGAAAAAGAGGAGGAGGGGGTGGAGGAGGCGGAGAAAGAGGAAACGAAAGAGAAAGAGAAAAGAGAAGAAGAAGAACTAGAAGGAGAAGATGGATGAGAAAGAGGCGGAGAAGAATATGGAGAAGAAGATGAACGTGAAGTAGAGGAAGGAGAGGAGCGGTTGTGAGAAATTTGTTTTTAAAAAAGATTAGAGTAAACGTTGATTTGGGTTAGTTGGGTTAATAATGTTTTTTATTTTGTTATTTGTTAGAGTAGGGTAAAACATAGAGAGACTAGGTTAATTGGAAGTAAGGGTATATTAGTTAGCTAATTATTATTTTCTTGGTGTTATACACTTAATTATTTATCTTTATCATATTATTCATGCTAATTATCAAAATGCTATCTTTAGTTAAAAAAAGAAAATTACAAGAAATATTATCATGATGGGTGAACATCATGAGTAACATGATGAACATGATGGGTGACATCATTGATGATGATGTTGTAATCACATGTGGCAAGGTGAGGGACTCGAAGAGTCATCCTTTGAAATTTGGCTTTTCTTGCTTTATATTTTTAGAAAATTTTACGTTTACATTCGTAGTAACCTGATTTTCCAACTACTTGTGTCATCATCAGCCAATATTGATTAATATATGGGGAATTGGGCTCAATGACGCAAAAAATATTAATAATGCACCGAGTAGCATATTTTACTGTGCACGGCTTTGAACATGGTAGTTTTGTATTTTTGACTAAATTGCCCTTACTGACAAAACCTCCTTTTCACCGTTGACCCATCCAATAGCTAACGCATTTTCGTCTCCTCGCCATCTCAGAGAGAGTAGTTACAGTAATCAAACTCACATAATCTCTTCTTAAAATTTAACACAAAACCGCCTCAGGGGATATCAACAATTTTTGTGTTCGTTAACTCCAAGGGCACAACAACGATTCCGGCAAGATAAATCGATACTTTCGTAGTGAAGGAGAGTTTGATTTGATACTTATAGATCTTCTTGATTGGGAAAGCTAAAGTTACGGGCGAGGTATAAGCTCTTCTCCCTTCACGATTAAGTCAGGAATGATGTTCCAAACATACCCAAATTTGTTTGTAACTTCACTTGATAAGTATTTCAGATCTGAATCTTATTCTTTAACGAACTAGGAATATAAGGGAAAGTTTCAAATAGATTATATACTGTCTAACTAGGTATAGAAATGGGAACTGGAATTAGGTGGTGACGTTATACGAACTTTGGTCACACACATTCTTGGATAATTTGGATATCGGAAGTTGTTGCGGTTCATGAAGAGAATTATGTGATATTAGATCTTTATGTTCATCTATATAGCATTGCATATAATTTTCAGTTTAGAAAAGTATATGACCTAATTGTAGAAGTATGGGAAACAAAGTTGATGATGTTCATGGTATGCAGTATGTGAGATTCCTATGTTATGTCCCTCTACACAGCGTAGCATTTAACATATGTTAATCGTAATTGGTTGTTTTTTTGTAGATGTATGTGGAAGGGCTTCCCAAACGGATGTTTGAGATGGGATTTGAACCTGCAGGGAAAAGACGCGTCAACAACTATTTCAATCTGCGATGGATTGATATCATCTGTGATGCAGTTGAAGACGAATACCTACAGATGTTAGCGGAGTCGCAATTTGGTTCAATAATGCATATGGGAAATCATACTTTCTCGGTCTACTTTGTGCATTATCTGCTCTCGCGCCAACTAGTGACATATAACGAGTATGAGCTATGGTGGTTATTTGCTGGAAAACCAATATGATTTGAGATAGAACAATTTGCGCTTGTAACCGGAATGAATTGTTCTCTGGTGAACCCATCTAGTAAATTTAGAATGCATAATATGCATGGTAAAAGGAAAGTAAGTGGGAAAAATAAGGATGCAGCATTGTGGATGTCGTTGTTTGGGAAAGAGGATAGCCCGATAACAGATTGGATAATTGATAGGCTTGTGCTAGGGAAAAAGTACAAGGACCCGCTCACGCGTTTTCGATTGGCATTGCTATTGTTAATTGAATGAATAGTTTGTCCCACATGCAAGGGTGGACTTATCAGAGCAGAGACTGTAGAGTTGGTGCCTGATGTAACAGAATTTCTCCAACATCCTTAGGGTAGAGAGTCATTCCTTATAACTGTAAGTACTGCAAAAGAGCGTAAAACATGTCAGTACGCGCAACCGTCTACTGCGATGCAGAGTTTTGCGCATTTTGTTGTCCTTCTCACTGTTGCTGTTGTCCGGAGATAATTGTGAAACCTGGTTCCACTGACATGATAATGGACGAATATATTCCTATAGAGGATGTAATTCAAAGCGTTGTGGAACAGAAGTTGTGTCTTAATGTTACACGCGCAAAAGCTATTGACCAGAAAGGCCAGGTAATGATTTATGATGTTTTCGGAAATCATATTTAACATAGATCTTTGTTGCCAATATCTGTTATGAAAAAAATTGGTCATTGTCAAATGCAATAGCGCTAGTTATAGTAGTCAAATGTTAGTTGAATTGGAAGAGTTTTTTTAGATATAGTCATATGTAATTACGAGTCGTACACTTAACATATATTTGATCATAGCTTAAAAATATGTAGACTAAACTTTAATTCTTCATTGGGTTATGCATGCAGAAGTGCGGCCGTTGTTGAGTGCTGGATTGGCGGATAGAGTTCTATGCATAGGGTTTCCTGATGAGGTCGAGGATAAATCAGTTGATATGTTACTTGAAATGATTCCGGATGAGTATCTGTTTAAGTATAACGTCTGGGGTGGAGGAGTTAAGGCTACGAAAGTTGAGGTGAGGAAAAACAAATCAACAAAGTCAGTGAAGGAGGGAATGTCAATGGGGTGTCTGACATTGCAAAATTGATATGCTCAAATTTACCATGAGCTACTCTCTCAAATAAAGAGATCAATTGTAGTACTTAGGGGTATAATCACTGCGAATCGCAATCACACGATAGAATTTTAACTTTGAAATAAGCTAAGCAAGAATGTATGAATGCAGAAAAACATTGTAAATAAAATTGAAAGTGATTTGTATTTTAAACTTCAATTAGACAAAGAGCTAGGCTTTCGGGAAATTCGTAGGAAATGATAAATTGCAGATTTGTTAAACTGTCAGCATTTTAATGAAGATTTGTTCTCAACTTGAAACTTTAATGTAAAATTAAACGACTTCCGTTGAATGAATTATCTATGCATAAACCCTAGAAGACCAAATGCTTTTGTGAGTTCTAACAATCTAAGCAAGCATTAAAGTTCAGGTATCAATTATTCACAAAATCCCTAAACCAAATTCTTTTGAGAATATGTGATTTTGTTCATCTAAGATTCTAGTCAGGTATCAATTGATGCTTTCACTTCTAATTAATCAACTTAAGATGTCTAATTTAGGGTGATCAATCCTAAATCACAATTAATGCAATCTAGATGAAGAACCATAAGATAATTCTAACATGAATTCAATTCTAACAACCTAACAAGTAGATTACTCAGACATGGATACAGAAAACATGATGACTGAATAATATTGCATTAAATAAAGATAGAGAAAGAGATACAGAAGGGTTCGAAGAATTTGAAACGTCTAAAAACTTGTCTCCATAACTCTCAAAATCTCTCTGAATCTCTAAGTCTTTGAATAATATAAAGCATAATGAAAAAAGAGTATATATAGGTTAAAATCTGGGATGGGCTTGATTTGTAAACTTTTGGAACTTCTAGGGCGAAAAAGAAATCTTCAGAATTGGAAATCCTCTTTTCTTTGCGTCACAACTTCTCCGTCGATCGACGCTTAAGGCGTTCCGTCGATCGACGCTGGTTGAAATCTCTGTACTTTTCTGCACCAAGCTTGCGACTTTGACTTCTCTTTCCTTGATGCTCCAAAATGCTCCATAATCACCAATTAAGCTCTATTCATACACGAACCTGCCAAGACTCTAAAACACTAGAAAATACCAAATATACTCGATAAAACCGGGTTAAATCATGGTCAAAAGATGGTAAAAACCAGGATATATCAACTCCCCCAGACTAAGTTTTTGCTTGCCCTCAAGCAAACTAGAGACTAAAAATCGAGGTTTGAAAATCGAGGTTTGAAAATCGCGGAAACTCACATATCCTTTAGAACATAACCTTCGCCTCTTTGACTCTTTCGCTGTATATAAAAAAAGTAACCTTAGTGGTCACGAATTCGCAACCATCATAGGTTAGGCCTCAAATCTTAGCTTACAAACCCATCAATTTCACATCCTCTTAACTGTCGCACACTCAATCGATAATAATGGAGTTCTCTCTAATAATGTCAACCAAGTATAAGGCTATGTATGATGTAAAAAGGCTTTTAGTGTTTAGTGGAGTTAGAAGTATTTAGGGTTACCAGATTTTATTTGGTGGATGCAGGCATTATGCAAAATCGCAAAAAAGAGAATGGTCCAGTTGATGCCCACAGTTTTTCATTCACTTGCGCACTCTCCTCCAAATAATGATTGTATTCCACACACTCCACTTCATCCTTTGATTCCTTAGGACTTCTTAGAACTAGAGATCTTTTAAAAAACTGATCATTCCCTTTTCTTCTCTAATTTTTTTTTTTTACTACGAAGGGGGAATGATCTACACAAGATATGTCTCCACCATGATAAACTGTATAAATCCCAAGGAATGCCAAGCTCATTATGATTCTTTATGTACTCGAACCAATTGTCTCATCGCGCGCAATCTTGTGAATGAAAAACTGTGTCGGTCTCTTTTCTCTCCGACGTTTTTACACATGCCTGCATATAAGTCAAAGGGAAAAGAAGATTGCATGAGGTTGAATAAAGGTTAAGGTTAGGGGTTGGGTACCAACTAAAGATGAGCTGGCCATTCAGGATAAGAAGGATAAGAAGTCTTGAATGTTATTACTATCGTGACATCATCAAAGAGAATATAACGAGATGGAGATCGAGTGTGGTAGTCTAGAGTTTGTTCTACTTCGTTTTGCAAACCGCGATAAAAGGGAACCTGTACTATCATTTAGCTTTGAATTCGCTACTTCCAAGGGCTTTGTCGCAACAACTAAATAGTCACAGAGACTAAACGTCTGTTCCTAGAAAAGCTCATCATTCCCTACTAGTTTTGAATCAATAAAACGACTTTTTGACTCTCAAAACAATAAACTATATTAGCAACTACCTCCCCCCTGACTTAAACAACTCTGTCCCCAGTAATAATTAAGCCTGGAGTTGGTGAAAGAAAGAAAAAAAGTTAGAAATTGTGAAAAACAAATCGGACCTGTTTGGTGTACTCGTCGATCGTTGCAAGGAGATGTGTCGATCGACGCCAACATACTGCGTCGATCATTGCAAGGGCGCTCCGTCAATCGACAAGACTTTTTGAAACCCGACTGTATGCATTCTATTTTTCAAACTTCGTTTCGTGATGTCCTCAATGTTTAGTAACTGTTGAAAACACTCAAAAGTCAAAACAAAACGATCACAAGCACCAATTTCATATTATCCAATCAAGTGCACAATTTTTAGAAATCCAAAGACAAACAGACTCAATCAAAAACAGAAAAATAACTCAAAAGAAAAAAAAAACGAAAAGACAAAAGATAGGAAACAACGAAACCGGTTTTGAGTGATAAAGAACTAGGTTTTATCTTCAGCATCATCGTCCTGTTGCGGTGAAGCAGAACGTGCAGGTGGTGGTGAAAGCAAGCAAAAAAACACAGCTACAGTTAACGAGCCTCGCTATGGCAGACCAAATACTCTGAAATCCACTAACCACAAACTCCTGGAAATCATCCTGAGACATGGGTCGCGCAGGAATGTCAATGAAACGAAGTGGCTCAGGTGTAGGCTCTCCTGCTGTGCGTGAAGTACTAGCTCTTGTAGAAGCACCTGCGAGCATACTTGCCTTCTTGCGAGAAGTGGAACGTCTCTCAACTTGCCGAAGCAAAGCTGGGTCAACTTGAAAGGCTAGTGCACGAGTACCATGTCTGATGGTAGCAGCTCGCGAATAGGCCATAGAACCATGTGTCGCCCTGCAACATCACGGAAGACCCAGCAAGGACCATCTTGAACCCAAGTAGCTTTCTTCAAAAAAGCGAAATCCAAAGTCCAACTATCTCTCACATCATTGTTATAAGGGTCAATCCTGCAGAATTCGAAAATGGGAGTACGAAGACTACCAGCTGCGAAATACTTGGAGCTGCTCAAAGTGAATGGAGTGTTCATCACAGAAAGCATCTAATGTGGAAAAACAGCTCCCAAGTTTGTCGCAGTGGACAGTCAAAAACAGCTCCCTAGTTGGTCGCAGTGGACATCTAGGCATTCCGGTTGGCCAAACTATATCATGCTAGAGACAGCGAAACATCAAAACAAACTCGTTGATACACATCTTCCCTGGCTCGCTCTTGTAGAGAATAGTGTTAGCAAAAAGACGAGCCAAATATCGAATCGTGGGATGCCTAATATATGTATGTGGAGTGCCCGTAGTATCATAGTATCCTGTTGCAAATATGTTCCAGAAACTTCTCATCTCAGCAAAGGTGGTGGGAAGTAATGTATCCGTAAGATGAGGGTGGAAACCATAAATCCTGCAAAGGTCAGTGAAAGAAACCCTGTACCGAACCCCCTTAGCCATGAATGTCAATGTACCCGTGTGTGCAGTCTCATCAGCACCCTCCTCATAGTAAACTCGAACAGAAGCAAAGAATTGTTTCACCAAGTCTGGAAACAACTTATGTTGCTTAGTTGCAATATTTCCAAGCCCTGCTCGTGCCAGAAAATGCAATACATCATCTTTGATACCCAAAACCTTCATAGTCTTCTCATCATCAACCCTTGTAGGCCTCAAATTCACTCCCAACGATTCATTGTATAGCAAAGAATCATACTCATCCCAAGTGTCACTAATAGGCCTATTCAAACTGTAGAATCAGAAAACACATTTTTAAGATTACCATAGCGCCTCCTTAGTGTAAATAGGGTGCCTTCGAGTCGTGGCCAAGGAGAAGCGATTTGTGGTTAAGCGGGATTGAAACTCGAAGCATTGTTAGTGTTAGGACGTGCTCTCTTGCTTGGATTCATCTGCAAAACAATCACAAGAGAAAACAAACACAAAAATCGAATTTCAGCAAAAATATTGTGTCTGTCGAAACTGCGTCGATCGTTGCAAGGACCTGCGTCGATCGACGCAGCTAGTAAAATTGCACATCGACGAAGAAATTGAATCCGGCCAAATCGTGTCTCAATTCAACCACAATTGCTTCTCAACTCAATATTATCATATAAAACAACATCCTAAACCATTCTAAACACTCAATTCCATCAATTTGTTCCTCAATTCCAAACCCTAAAAACGGACCTAAAAGAGGGTTTTTGAAGTTCATACCTTGTAGATCGAGAATGTGAGTATGAAAAACGGATAGAGGATGAAAAGCTAATAAATTTAGACCCAAAAAGCACGTGATTTGATGAAAAATCGAGAGAGATGGAGATTTTTGTGAAGTTATGTGTTTGTAGGTTTATGAGGAGGAAGAAGAAGAGTCGGATTAAATACTAACCTCGCAGATTCCGCTTCTTGCGTTGATCGTTGCACCGCCTGTGCGTCGATCGACGCGGCCAAATTTCGTGTTTCTGTTTCTTTCTTTTTAAATAAAACCGAATAAGGTAAAAAATTAGAGTATGTACACTTACAAGTGGGTTGTCTCTCATTAAGCGCTTGTTTATAGTCATTAGCTTGACTCTGTCAGAATTTAGGCAGTAAGTGCAATTTTCCTTCCAGAATCTTAGTATCCGCCCAGTAGTGCTTGACTCGTTGTCCATTGACTACGAACTCTCTGCTACCATCTAGAGTAAGGAGAACTACATCACCAAGTGGTCGGACCTCTTTCATAGTGAAAGGTCCGGACCATCGAGAACGCAACTTTCCTGGAAACAAAGACAAACGAGAGTTGTAAAGGAGTACCTTATCGTGTGGCTCGAATGTCCGAGAGATGATTAGCTTGTCATGATATGCTTTTGTCCTCTCCTTGTACAACTTAGAGTTTTGTAGGCATGATATTTGATTTAATCCAACTCATTAAGATGTATCATACGTCTGTCCGCAGTAGATTTGATGTCAAAGTTGTACTTCTTTACTACCCATGCAGCCTTGTGTTCAAGTTCCACCGGAAGATGGCATTCTTTCCCATAGAGTAAATGGAACGGAGTAGTCCCCAATGGTGTCTTGAAACTGTCATGTAAGCCCAAAGTGCATCATCCAGCTTAGTACACCAATCTTTCCTTATAGAATTAACTATCTTCTCTAGGATTTCCTTGATCTGTCTATTCGAAACTTCCACTTGCCCATTTGTCTGAGGATGGTACGGGCTAGCTACACGATGATGGACTCCATACTTAGCAAGCAATCTATCGAAAACCTTGTTGACAAAGTGTGTTCCACCATCACTAATAATAACCCGAGGCACTCCAAAACGAGGGAAGATAATGATTTTGAACAACTTAACAACAACTCCAGCATTATTCTTAAGACTTGAATTGCTTCCACCCACTTAGAGACATAATCCACAGCAACAAGTATGTAGTTATTCCCATAAGATGATGGGAAAGGACCCATGAAATCAATACCCCAACCATCAAAAACTTCAACCTCAAGTATAAAGTTTTGTGGCATCTCACGTCACCTGCTGATTTTTCCTCTTCTCTGACTAGGGATGGGCATTCGGATATGCGATCGGGTTCGGGTCAGGTATTTCGGTTTTTCGGGTACTTCGGTAATGGGGTTTGGTATCCTATCAGGTATTTTATAAATTCGGGTCGGGTTCGGATAGAATGACTTCGGGTTCGGTTATATCCGATGTGCAATCTATTTAAAAATACACCTCAAATATGAATTTTATCAGAACTCAAATTGATCAAAAATTTCAAAACAAAAATTCAAATGAACATCGATATCAAAAAAGAAATTCGATTTTATTAGTTTTTACATGAATTATCTAAAAACACCCGAGAAAATATCAAAAACAAAATTTTAAAAATTCAAATAGCGTTGATAAATTAGTTATTTTTATCCGAATATAATCCATACTATTCATATTAACCAAAAGTTATAGAAATTATCTAAGATACATGAACATATTTATACCTTACATCCAAATATCTTTGGTTTAATTTATATTTTTGTTATTTCGGATACCCGTTCGCTTATCGGTTCGGTCCAGGTTCGGATTCGGGTTTTCGGCTTTAGGAACATAGAACCCGATCGGATATTTTATAAATTCGGGTCGGGTTCGGATCGGGTAATTTGAGTCGGGTTCGGTTCGGTAATTTGGTTTTGGATTTTTTGCCCACCCCTATCTCTGACAAGCATCACACTATGGAAACAGTCTTGAATGTAGCATCCTTAAACATTGTAGACCACCGAAAACCAGCTTGAAGAACCTTGGAAACAGTCTTGAATGTAGCAAAGTGTCCAGCATATTCAGAACCATGATAATGATACAACACTCTTCGAGTCTCATCTTTAGCTATGCATCTTCTGTATATACCATCTGAACAAAACTTATAGAGATAAGACTCATCCCAATAGTATCTCTTAATTTCCCTCATGAACCTCTTCTTCTCATAGCCTTTTCGATCTGTAGGATAATCATTTGCAGCAAGGTAATTGGCAATATTTGCGTACCATGGTCGTGAAGACGTGGAGGCATCAAAGATTGGATCACTAAACGCTTCGTTGATGACCTTGGAAAGATCGAATTCTGGTTTCTGCATAGGGCGTCGATCGTTGCAAGTACCTGCGTCGATCGACGCACTGCTCGATGAATTGCTCGACGATAATCCTCCTCGACGCGTGTTAATTTGTGGCGTTGATCGTTGCACCTCATGTGCATCGATCGACCAAAGGTCTGGACTTCAAGAAATTTGAAGAATTTCATTATGAAGCTCCTTCAACTCACTCTTTATGAAATTCACACCTTCTTCAGGGAAGAAATCATCGATGGGAACATTATCTTCGACCTGAATGCGCAAAAGATGATATGCTACTCCATTCTCAACACCTTTCTTGTCTTTCACCTCAATGTCAAATTCTTGGAGAAGAAGAATCCATCTCAACAACCTTGGTTTAGCATCCTACTTTTGCATCAAATACTTCAACGCCGAATGGTCTGTTTGCACTATCACCTTGGACCCAATCAAGTATGGACGAAACTTCTCAAAATCAAACACCACAGCCAACAACTCTTTCTCCGTAGTAGCATAGTTTCATTGTGTTTCATCAAGAGTTCAAAAGCATAATAGATATCATGGAGTTTATTGTCCTTCTTATGTCCCAATACAGCTCCAACAGCAAAATCACTAGCATCACACATAACTTCAAAAGGCAAATCCCAATCCAGAGGTTGCACTATAGGAGCACTCACTAAGGCATGTTTAATCTGCTCAAAAGAAGATAGACAATTAGCAGCAAAAGCAAATTTAACATCCTTACAGAGTAGGTGGTGGTACCGGGTCCAACATCCATTACCATTCCCGACTCAGATCGGACTTGATACGAAGTTTTGAGGACAGTTCGGATGATGGGCCAGCGAGGACCCATTAGTAGCGTCTGGGCCCATTAAGGAGCACTAGCCGAAATAGGGGAATACAAGCAAATTGGAAGACTTAACTCGGATAAAAGGAAATACTTAGAATTAGTATCTTCCTTTTATCTTTTAGGAGATTTTGCATTTATCTTTTAGGGTTATTTCGACCGACTTTGTACTTGTATAAATACTTGATGAATTCCTCCAAAACGAGGACATCGCCTTCAATAGAGAATTGTATACACATCTTTTCGATTGATCTTTTCTTTGTGATATTACGTTTAAATCTAGTTCCTCTATTCTTTGGACCGATGTCGGATTGTTGCTCAATCCAGTATCACCAAATTGGCGCTGACTAAAGGGACCGATTAGGTTTACTACGTAACCTTCACGAGAGAAGATCTTCGAATATGTCTAGAGACGAAACCCTAGCTTTGGCTACCTCAAAATTAGATGGATCGGCAGAACACGCAGGATCAAGCATCCTTATGATCATGAAGGTTTAACCTTGCCCACAATTATCCGCTCGTAGTCAGTTTATTGATAGACGATTGTGAAGTCAATCGTATATTAATAGACACTAGAAGTTCTATAAATCTGATTTACAAAGAAACCCTACATGCGAGCGCATACATGAGCGAAATTAATCCCTGATGGGATTTACGGGTCGAACGATCCCAACAGTTGGAATAATCCAATTAATGGTCGAAGTTGCTGAGGTGAAACGTTATGTGGAATTCGACTTCGTGGATTCGCATACCGCGTACAATCATGTCTTAGGGACACCATGGCTTCATCTGATGAAAGATGTGGCGTCGACCTATCATCAATGTTTGAAAATCCCGAATCCCTTTGGGGTTCACACCAAAAGGGGTAGTCAAAGTGAAACTCGCAACTGCTTTATCCTTTAAAGGAAAAATAGGGCTCGAGCTGCGATGGCCATACAGGCCTCGGAAGAGATAGCAGGGAACCGAAATAAGGCTCCTCACGTCGATAAAAATAAAGTGTCATCAGAATGACAGATTACACAAATTGTCGTGGACTTCCAACATCCCGATCAATGCATGGGAATAGGGTGAGAACTAAGCAACCCAATACGAGATAAACTCGTTGAACTTCTAAGGAAGAACGCATCGACCTTTGCGTGGTCCATTAGGACATGAAGGGGATCGACCCAAAGATAATTTATCACGAGCTGAATGTAGATCTGTCCCATAGACCAGTTAAACAGAAGCGTAGAAAACTCGGCCCAGAAAGGTCCAGAGCAGTACATGATGAGGTCGAGCGACTGCTCGATGCTGGATCTATTACCGAGGTAAAATACCCAGAGTGGTTAGCTAACTTGGTAGTAGTGAAAAAGAAGAATGGGAAGTGGAGAGTCTGTGTTGATTTCCCAGACATCAACAAGGCTTATCCCAAAGACAGCTTTCCATTACCTCATATCGACAGACTTGTCGAAGCAACAACTGGTAACGAACTCTTATTATTTATGGATGCGTTCCCCGGGTATAATCAGATCTTGATGCATCCTGATGATCGTGAGAAGACTGCTTTCATAACCAATCGAGGAATCTACTGTTATAAGGTGATGCCCTACAGCTTGAAGAACGATGGGGCGACCTACGAACAGCTCGTAAACAAGATGTTTGCGGAATAGCTCGGTAAATCTATAGAAGTTTACATCGACGATATATTGGTTAAATCGAAGAACGCCGAAGATCATATCGATCACCTTAGTAAGTGTTCCGAAACACTCAATCTATATGGGATGAAAATGAATCCCGCCAAGTGCACCTTCGCGGTAACCTCGGGAGAATTGCTAGATTATTTGGTGACAAAATGAGGGATAGAAGCACACCCAAAGCAAATACCCGCCGTGTTTGATTTACATTCTCCCCAAACACGGAAAGAATTCCAAAAATTGACTAGACACGGATAGCAGCTTTAGATCGCTTCATAAGTAGATCGACGGACAAGAGTCTCCCGTTTTACCAATTGCTGAGAAAGGCAAGCAAGACCTTTGAATGGTCCGAACAGTGGGAGAGAGCTTTTTCTGAGCTTAAAACATATCTCTCCTCGCCACCCGTGCTGGCCAAACCCGAGGTAGGAGAAGTCCTATACCTATATCTCGTTGTCTCAGCCTCGGTAATCAGCAGAGTTCTAGTAAGGGAGGACCAAGGTGAACAATAGCCCATATTCTACATCAGCAAAGCCCTCAATGACGCAGAAGCGAGGTACTCAACAATGGAAAACTTGGCCTTAGCGCTCCTGACGTCGGCGAGGAAGCTCAGGCCATACTTCCAATCTCATACCATCGAGGTATTAACGAATTCTCCACTTCGTCCGATCCTGCATAGCCCGAATCAATTAGACCGATTAACTCGGTGGGCGATCGAGCTTAGTGAATATGATATAATCTATAAAAATAGACCGACTATGAAACCGCAGCTACTAGCAGACTTTATCGCCGAGGTGCCTACCGAGCCTTCTATAGAAAGTTTAGAAGTAAGCTTGTAGTGGACACTGCACGCGGATGGATCGTCATCCCGCAGAGGATCAAGTATAGCTCAAATCTCAGACTGGAGAGGTGATTGAACAATCATTCCGTCTTGAACAGTGTTTTGTGGGGAAACTTAACGAGATTCTCTCTCACAAAATCTTATGTTGAAAATAAGATCATAGACAATTCGGTATTGGAAACCTTTAAAATATTCTTCTCTAAATCTCTATCGATCACTTTTACGAATCAATGTATCTTTTCCATCTTTTCTTCTTGAGATAATAATATAAGTTCCCAAGTAAAAATGTGTGCAAGTGTCTTTTTCCATTTTGTTCATGTATGGTCGTTTATAATATACTATTTTTTAACAAATGATTAAAAACTGAATACAAATAATAAATTATTATGCAATTAAAAACATTTCATTCCATGAAAAAAATTCATGTTTTATAGTATTAACAATATTATATATATTTATATTTACATATAAACAAATAATATTAAAATTAATTTGACGTTTACATTTAAACCTAACCTAGTAATATATTAAGTCGGCTACCTCCCCACTATGTGAGTATGTGTTATACTTATAATACGCACTTATTTTCCACAAGTAGTATTTTAAGTGGACTTTTCTTCTTAAGAACTTAAGAAGCATGTGTGAACTGGATAATTTTCTAAAACGATCGTGGCATCTTGTGCTTTTCATTACATATATAAAACGGTAGATTCTTTTTGGATATAATTCCAAACAGCTTTGTGTATTATTAATTTCAAATATCGAATTTCCTATATGTTTGTGTCTTAACCAACACTAAAGTGAGTAACATCTAAAAATGTGTCCATTAAAAAAAAGACAAGACGTTAATGTTGAATAAGTTGGAGTATTGTGTGAGAAAATTAGAACGTTAATAATTACGCGTGTGGGTAGCTCCTTTTCGGATAATTTATTTATTATTTAGCAGACATACTGAGAGTAGGCAAATCTCCACATAGTCCATCCGTAATTTGATGTCCCACCGTACGATTCTTTCGTGGTCGAGATTGCAACTTCTTTTGTCCGTCCAAAATTTCATTCGAAGTGGGAGCTACTTTTTGAGTTAATTGTAAGTGAAAGTGAGGCAATATATAGTGCATAAAATAAATGAGATAAGAGAATTTTTAACGAGGTTCGTTTCCTACTCCCTAGGACCAAGTCCAGATTCAAATCCACTAGAATAAGAAAGCAATACATAATTGCAAACGCGTAAATCAAGTACAACTTCTTAATTCACCGCTCTATTCAATAACATGGATTCTTCAGGATAACTTAACCCTGAGCTAAACTCCCCCTGAGCCTAGACTTGAGTTTTGTGGAACCTCCACAACACCAACAGCAACTGTCGGCAACAGCACACAGCCACGTCTTGCTACAGCACCAGCACGACCACGTCAACACCCAAACACTTGATCTCTTCAAGTAACACAAACTGCTACAGCAGCAGATAGCAACAGCAGCAGATAACAACAGCAACACGAACTGCTTCAGACGAACAGCAGCAACCCAGCAATATGAACTGCTTCAGACAAGCAGCATAAACAGCTACAGAAACACCACAACGGACGCCTTCTTCTCTCAAACGAGTTTTCTGTATTTTCTCTTCTAAGGGCGTGAAAAGCTGCAGCCACGTTCCTCTCTATATATATACTAATAGAGAGCACCTCCTTAACCCTACACAACATTCCTTTATTGATAATGATAAATTTCCTTATTTTTCTCTTGAATATATTTTTCAAATATATTTTCCTTTGCCTCCAAGTAAATATCATTTTCCTTTTCTAGCTCAATCCACGTTGGCACCAACTCAATACTCAAGCTCCTCTTCATCAAACGACACATCACAACTTGATTATGCACTTCCTGTAGTACTTCAGACTGGTACAGGAACAACTCCAAATAACTCCTCTTCAATCTCCCCCTTTTTTGACTATGTATGTGAGCTCAACTCTTCTAACTTCAATGACATCATCACCAATAATACTAGAACACCAACAACACCAAACTCCCCCTACTTGAGTCACATCATGGTCAAAAACTAATTCAATGCTCATCCCCGCTCAAATCGAGGATGAAATCCCAACGCACCATCTTCATAACGATCATATTTTCTAACCAAACTTTCTTGGACCTCTGACCTTCATGACCAAACCTTCGAATAAATCCGAAACAATGACGTTGAATATGTCCTTGAACTCCACATCGATAACATGTTGGACCACAAAATCTACCAACATAAGCTTGTTCCCTTTGATTATTATCCCTCAATAATCTAAAACATCTTGGCCTAATATGCCCAACAACTCCACAATGATGACAAACAGGTCGGAAAATTCGTCCATATTCATGACGCAAGTTTACCTTTCTTGATGCAGTTTCTATTGCACTTGCAGGCTTCGAAGCAGTTCCAGACTTCGTAGCAGTTCCATTCTTTGCAGTAGTTCTGGTCGATGACTCTATAGCTGAACTAGCTGCAGTCTCTCTAATTCCTCCAGACACAAAAACACACTCCGTTTTGAAGAATTCCCAGTAAATCCAAGACCATGTCGCTCTGTAGAACTTTTCCCAATATTCAAAAGATGATTCAGCTGGTTTGTACCATTATTAAGCATCCTCAATTGCTTTTGTGTCTCTTCAAGCTGAACTCTAGCTTGTGTTGCTTCTTCTTCTTTCTCAACTGCATACTTCTGTACTTTAACAACTTGAGCCTCTATCTTAACTTTCTCCTTAGCTAACAACGAATTTTCTTCAACCAATTTGAGCCAATGTTCATACAACATTTGATAGTTCTTCCCAAAATCTCCATCATTGATGCTATCAACATCACTATCACTTTCATTCTTGTCACTCTCAACCGTGGACTTTGTTGCAGACTGTGTTGCAGGTCCTATTGCAGATTCTGTTGCAAGACTAGGGATAAACGTTGTAAGAGCCACAAAATTGTTCAAGTCCAGCTCATCATCTGAATCAGTGTCTGAATCACTCTCAATGCTGATCATCGCCTGCTTCTGCTTCAACAGATTTGCACATTCAGAACGAACATGCCCAAAGCCCTTGCACTCGAAGCACTGAATCTTCTTCGAAGAACTGTCAGCCTCTTCCCTGCTTCTATTGTCTTTCTTGTTATGCTTGTTCTTCAAATACTTAGAAAAATGTCTTGTCAACAAAGCCAACGAATCTTCAGCATATGCACCATTTGAAACAGCTTCAGTGTTACTAACTTTCTACCTTTCTTTATCTTCATACGCCTTGTTCAACTCAAAAGCCTTCATAATACCAACAAACTCATCAAAAGGCATTTCATCAAGATTATGAGCCTCTTCTACAGCAGAAATCTTTGACTCAAATTTCAAAGTCAGTGATCTCTTCAATTTCTTCACTAACTTCTTATCCTTGTACAGCTTTCCAAGGGCAAACGATTCACTCGATATGTCACACAACTTAGCACTAAATTCAGCCAGAGATTCCTTTTCCTCCATCCTTAGATTCTCAAACTTTGAAGCCAACATATCAAGTTTGGCTCTCTTCACGCTATTAGTTTCCTGAAACATATTCTCCAATGTTCTCCAAGCTTTTTGTGCTGAAGCACATTGAGATATCAGCTTGAAGTGGCTTGAATCAATCGCGTTGTATAGCACAGTCTTTGCCTTTGAGTTACAACTAGCTTGCTTTTTCTTAAGAGCAGTCCACTTGTCTCTTGGCTTAAGACTCTCAACTCCCTTATCATCAGTTACTAAAGGATAACTCCAACCAACTTCAATCGCATTCCAACAATCTTCATCAAGACCACTAATAAAAGCTTCCATACGCACCTTCCAATATCCATAATTAGTAGAATCAAGACGTGGTGGTCTTGTCATAGACGTACCTTCTGCACAAGAATTCATCATACCCAATTTCAGGTTTTGTATCACTCTTTGTCTCAGTTCCTGAACTATCTTCCTGTAACACTTCCTCACTCCTGATCTACCCGAAACAAGACTGAATCTCTATCGAGAACCTGCTCTGATACCAATTGTAAGTGCAAGTGAGGCAATATATAGTGTAGGAAATAAATGACACAAGAGAATTTTTAACGAGGTTCGTTTCCTACTCCCCGGGACCAAGTCCAGATTCAAATCCACTAGAATAAGAAAGCAATACCCAATTGCAAACGCGTAAATCAAGTACAACTTCTTAATTCACCGCTCTATTCAATAACATGGATTCTTCAGGATAACCTAACTCTGAGCTAAACTCCTCATGAGCCTAGACTTGAGTTTTGTAGAACCTCCACAACACCAACATCAACTGTCGACAACAGCACACAGCCACGTCTTGCTACAGCACCAGCACGACCACGTCAACACCCAAACACTTGATCTCTTCAAGTAACACAAACTGCTACAGCAGCAGATAACAACAGCAACACGAACTGCTTCATACGAACATCAGCAACCCAGCAATACGAACTGCTTCAGACAAGCAGCATAAACAGCTACAGAAACACCACAACGGACGCCTTCTTCTCTCAAACGAGTTTTCTGTATTTTTTCTTCTAAGGGGCGTGAAAAGCTGCAGCCACGTTCCTCTCTCTATATATATACTAATAGAGAGCACCTCCTTAACCCTACACAACATTTCTTTATTGATATTGATAAATTTCCTTATTTTTCTCTTGAATATATTCTTCAAATATATTTTCCTTTGCCTCCAAGTAAATATCATTTTCCTTTTCTAGCTCAATCCACGTTGGTACCAACTCAATACTCAAGCTCCTCTTCATCAAACGACACATCACAACTTGATTCTGCACTTCTTGTAGTACTTCAGACTGGTACAGGAACAACTCCAAATAACTCCTCTTCATTAATATACTCACATGTCAAACATAATATTTAAATAGAAACATGATAAAAAAAACACGGAAATGCCAAAAGTGAAATGATTTATTACTAGAGTATGGGAAATAGGCAAACGAATTTTCTATTAGGGATCCGTGGAAAAGAAAGTATGAAAACGTTTTTCCGTAATCAATGGAGATTAGATCTTTTAGAGTACAATTCCCATTCTTAACCCATGACTCATAATTCCTTCGGATCTTCCCACATGTTCAATCACAATTTAATATGTAAGAGATAACTACAAGGTACAAACGATAACATAAAAAGATTTCATGACACATTAAAAAAACCCTAAAGAATGCAGTTTCTTTTAAGGTACGGCTAAGAGTTGAAACCACCAAGCCTTCATTTACACACCAACCATGAATAAAATAGCACCAGACAAAATGATTAGTGGCAATAATGTGATTATAATGAGTATTGTATGGGCAAAAATGTCAAATCTCTCCACTCCTCAGTGCCTACATAAACCCTCAAATCTCTCATGTAACTTAACTCCCAAAACCGTAAAACAAAAACAGAGTTTAAACCTAAAAAAATGGGAAGTAAGCATTACACGTCCATGTTTCTTTACTTCGTCACCTTACTCTTCATTTTCCCGACAATCTCAGCCGTACGATTTCCTCTGGACCCAACACCAACCAACGATCTAGATTTCATCCGCACGAGCTGCAACGCAACGCTTTACCCTGACGTGTGTTACACGTCATTATCCGGCTACGCTTCTGCCGTACAAGATAATCCGGCGAGGCTAGCTAAGCTAGCGATCGGCGTTTCTCTCTCCCACGCAAAATACACAGCGGGATACCTCTCGAAACTATCACGTGCCTCCGCGTCAGCCGCCGTTCGCGACTGCGTTTCGAACGTCCGCGACGCCGTGGAACAGATGCGTGGCTCACTCCGGCAGCTCCGGGAGATGAACCACCGTCGTCCCGGAGCTCCGGCGTTTAGGTTTCAGATGAGTAACGTGCAGACGTGGATGAGCGCGGCGTTGACGGACGAGGAGACGTGTACGGATGGGATCACGGAGGAGATGGAAGACGGAGAGACGAAGACGGCGATTTGCGAGAGAGTCGCCGACGTGAAGAGGTTCACGAGTAATGCGCTTGCTCTCGTCAACACATATGCTAATAATGGAGCCTAAGCAGAGGCCTAAGCCTAAGCCAAGTAGCTAGGTCTTGATGATGAAGTTATAAAAATACTTGTATATAACTATAGTATATGGTGACTGGTGAGTGTGCTTACTGTTTTGTGTGTGTTTGAGGCTCTGTAATCGAGTTTAATGAGTTGGAACTCCGAGTTTGTGTGTTGCAATTATACGTGAATCTATGTTTGATTGTATTTAGTCGTATGTGTCTATGTTAGTGTACTATGTGAGGGATGTGGATGTAAATTATAGTAGATGGTTTTAATGAATAATTTTGGTTACTATTAGAAAATAAACCCGATGAATTGAGTGTGATAGAGATGAATTTGGCCATATGTAAGAGAATTGAAACCCGTGAGATGAATAGAACCCCTAAGATTGTCTATTTGTGGCCCACTAAATTAAATCTTTACGAAAACAATGTCGTGTTCCTTTTGTTCACGGAGATGCCAATGTACAAATTCACATTGTTTGACGGCAAACATATTTATTTACTTATAAGAGCAAGTCCAACAAGTAGGATAGGGGTGTCAAAATGGATGATCCAATCCAACCCAATCTATAACCCATATGGGTTGAATGTTAATGGTTTATGGGTTAACCCAATCCATTTAGCAATTGGGTTGGATCAACCTATGTACCCATTAAACATAAATAAATTGGATTGATTTTGACCCAACCTATTTTATTTTGATACATAAAATGATTATATAAATATTTATTAAAAAATTGTAAAATCATGTTTGACAAAAGAAAAATACAAATCATATTTTCATTTTAAAAACTCATTTTGAAAAATATGTTCTACAAAATCACGTTTTTATACAATCAAAAACAATTATGTGGTGTGTGGTGTGGCAATAGGTTGCACTAACAACAATTATGCACAACCCAACAATTATGCACTAAAAGAATTTGGTGGATTGAAAATGGATATCCATTATCTTATTTTAGCCCAACCCATTTTAACTCAAACCATAAAACTCACTAACCCATTTGATCCAATAATCCATTAGGATAAAAAAATATTTCATCCATTAGGGTTGATGGATTGGGTTGGATTGGGTTGACCCATAATTCTGACCCATTTTGACACTTCTAGTGGTGTGGCAATAGGTTGCACTACCAACAATTATGCACAACCCAACAATTATGCACTAAAAAAATTTAACGGATTGAAAATGGATATCCATTATCTTATTTTAGCCCAACCCATTTTAACTCAAACCATAAAATTCACTAACCCATTTGATCCATTAATCCATTAGGATAAAAAATATTTCATCCATTAGGGTTGATGAGTTGGATTGGATTGGGTTGACCCATAATTCTGACCCATTTTGACACTCCTAGTGGTGTGGCAATAGGTTGCACTACCAACAATTATGCACAACCCAACAATTGGATTGGGTTGACCCATAATTCTGACCCATTTTGACACTCCTAGTGGTGTGGCAATAGGTTCCACTACCAACAATTATGCACAGCCCAATAATTATGCACTAAAAAAATTTGGTGGATTGAAAATGGATAGCCATTATCTTATTTTAGCCAATCCATTTTAACTCAAACCATAAAATTCACTAACCCATTTGATCCATTAATCCATTAGGATAAAAAATATTTCATCCATTAGGGTTGATGGGTTGGGTTGGATTGGGTTGACCCATAATTCTGACCCATTTTGACACTCCTGCCAACAAGATTCCATAACACCAAAATGGTGTAATTTTTTTCATTTTTTCTCTCCAACGAAACGGCAAAAGCAACTGCAAATATTATTTTTTAGTGTTTTGTGAACAGTGTTACACCTAACAGTTCACAAAACACTAAAAAAAAAAATTATTTTAACTGCATTTGTATTATAGTAAAATGATTTAATTAAATATTATCAACTAAAAAATAGATATACTAGTAATAATTTTGTGTATTACTATTTTATTTGTTGTTTCTATTTTTAACTATATAAAATTCGTAATTATAACTTAAATTTGGTTTAACACTGTTCACAAAACACTAAAAAAAAAATTATTTTAATTGTATTTGTATTATAGTAAAATGATTTAATTAAATTTTATCAACTAAAAAATAGATATACTAGTAATAATTTTATGTTTTACTATTTTATTTGTTGTTTCTATTTTTAACTATATAAAATTTGTAGTTATAACTTAAATTTTCATAAAATATCTAGATTAATACATAATTGTTGTGAAAATTAAAAATACACATTAAATTTCAATTAAAACACTGACATAATTAGTGTTTTTTAAATTATCAAAAATAAAAAACTTAAATTTAATAATATAGTTTTTTTTTAGTGTAAAATTTGGTATAAATGGTTGGAGATGAAAAACTTTTTTTAACACCAAAACACCAAATTTGGTGTGAAAACTGAAAACCACACTAAATATAGTGCAATGGTTGGAGATGCCCTAAGACATATATGTCATAAGAACTCCAAATGATCTCAAAAGTCTTCTCCATGATATCAACTGCATTTGTTGTTCTTTTAGTTCTATCTCTTTTTCCTTTATTTCTTGCCAAAGTATAGGTCTCTGTATTGTGCAAAACTCCTCTTTTTCAGAGTAATTGATTTATCAATGAAAACGTTTGAACAAAAACAAATTAGAAACATTATGCTATACTCTCCAAAAAATTTGGATCTATAATCCGAAAAGAATAATAAATACGGTAATCAAATAGTATTAAATGTAGTGTAAACATGATAAGCTTTGATCATCAAAAGGACAAAAAAGCTTCTACTCTCCATTCATTATTTTTATTTTTATCCCATTTGATAATTTATTACACCCATCTAAGCTCACAAATTTGTATTTGAAACCCGTTCAACTCCCGCGCTGATTTACACACAGATTTTTTCTTCTCCTAACTGCAACATCAAATTAGTGTAACAAAGAAAGGAAAAGACGATTATAATTATGAACGCTTCGCTTTTTTTCAGGTCTGCTTTCACTCTACTTAAAAGCAATAATACTAATACAACAATAATACAGCTAAGATCACATATCCTCTAAAATCATTCTCAGTTTGTTCTTCTTTATTGAGTCGGTTCTCCCGAACAGTGTTTTCTCTCATCGTAGAGTTTATATTCTCCGGCGACGACTATGTCTCTGATGTAACAGTGTCAACCGAATGTATGGTCTATATCGGACGGTTGTGGTGGAATTCTCTTAAGACATTCCAAATTTTTACAATCGGCTTTGGAATAGTCTTTCCACTTTTTCTGTACTAGTGGAGGATCAAGTAAGACATATGATGAAAGAGAAGCATATTAGAAGTACCGTGGTCATTATGTTGCTTTTGTTCGATGATTAGTAATGTAATTTAACACCTTTGCTTTGGAAACAACAACCATGGAAACCACTACGGAGGAAGTGGCGATTCGTAGATGAAAATACATGAAGAATTGACTATTGAACTTGCTTAGTTTTATTGATGAACTGCACGTAAGTATTTATACAAGAGAATAGACTTGATGTCCAAGCTAAGTACCTATAAAGTAGGATCTAATCTCTATCTAACTAGACTTGTATGATTATCACAAACTATACAAATTTATATAAATATATATATATATATCCCAATACTCCCCCTCACGTTGGAGCGTGGTGATTTATAACGCCCAACTTGGATAATAAGTTATCAAACTGAAAACGCCCCAAAGACTTTGTTAAAATGTCAGCGACCTGATCTTTGGTGTGAATATGACGAGTGACTATAAGACCAGCGGTTACCGCGTCCCGAACAGAATGACAATCCCTTTCTATGTGCTTAGTACGCTCGTGAAAGACTGGATTGGCAGCGATATGTATGGCAGCCTTACTGTCACAAAAGAAAGGAGTTGCTGGTTGTTCAATGCCAAATTCTTTTAACAAACTACGAAGCCACGTGAGTTCCCGTAAGGCCACTGCCATAGACCGATATTCTGCCTCACACGTAGATTCGGAGACGGTCTTTTGTTTCTTGGTCTTCCACGAAATAGGAGAGCCACCAAGATACACAACAAAAGCACTAAGGCTACGACGAGTTAATGGACACGCACTGAAATCTGCATCACAGTAAACCGTGAGGGTTAAATCAGGAGAGGAGCTTAGCATAATACCCTGACCCGGAGCACCCTTCAAATATTGCACCACACGAGTTGCTGCGTCCCAATGAGCCTCTCGTGGTTGTTGCATAAACTGAGATAAGATATGAACTGCATAGCTTAACTCTGGGCGAGTATGAGTTAAGTAAATAAGATGCCCAACTAGACGCCTATACCGTGTCGGATTGATAAGGAACAGCCCATTATTTGAAGCAAGATGATGATTTTGCTCAAGAGGCGTATGGGCTGGCTTCGAACCAAGATTACCAGTATCCGCAATAATATTTAGGGCGTATTTACGCTGAGATAGAAATATACCTTCAAGACCTCTACTAACTTCAATGCCAAGGAAATATTTGAGTTTTCCTAAGTCCTTCATAGAGAAACACTTCCCTACATACTCCTTAAACTTTGCAAGCATATGACCATGGTTGCCACAAATAAGAAGATCATCAACATAAATTAAAACACGAATTTCTATTCCATTGCGAGTGTAAGAGAATATAGAATAATCATCATACGCCTGCACAAATCCAAACCGGATAAGAGCATCCGACAACTTCTTAAACAAACACCGCGGTGCTTGTTTCAAGCCATACAACAATTTTTTCAAAAGACAAACTTTGTTTGGATGAGAATGACAAAAACCAGGAGGTGTTGGGGTCAGATCTCACTCCGGTAGAGATCGTCAAGAAAATGACTAAGTACCAGAGGTAGGCGCGCAGTTATCTGGATCAGTTCTGTCTCTGGGACCAGCTCTCCAGAATAACTAGGACTAGGACCTCGGCACCTTTCCAGGACGACGTCTGTAGTAGTCGTTTAGACTCCGAGAGACCGTTGCGATCATTTCACTTCAAGACAGGGAATGGGCCGAGGTTAGAAGGCCCGCATTGGAGAAAACGAGTCGGAAGCCCACGAGTAACAAGTCACGCCGACCTCTACTGCAAGACTGGGCCTGGAAGGCGAGCTCTCGGATTTGGGCCCATGACGAGGACGAGGTCAAAACCTAAAGGCGGCGCCGACTATGCTGAGGGAGAATCCCGAAGATTGAGGGATTCGAGCTTATCTCTTTAGGCGGAGACTTAGGCCGACTTAGACTTGTATAAATAGACCTAGGATACCTCCAAAAAAGGGGATCCGCAATTTTACACAGAAACTACATGTAATATTTGCAAAAGCTTAATAAACAAACTCTCTTGAGATCTTCGCTAGGTGTGTCTCATCTCAGAGCTTTCAGACCTAGACCATCGACTATCTCAACTGTGCAGGTTTCCACCACCACAGTTTGGCGCTAGAAGGAGGGAATTGAAAGCTTCTTACTCCGAAGAACCACCGCGAAGAGATCCAGAACACGATGACTGACGAACGACGTATCGCTGATCCGAAGGACACCGCGCCGAGAGATCTGGAAGAGGGCGAGATCCAGGCCGAAGGAGGTACCAACGAGGACAAGGCCGCTCGTGACGATCCGCCACCATCAGGAACAGCTCGCGCCGATCTCCCTGGCGGGAAGTCGAAGGAAACTCCGAGAGCGAGCTCGCATCTCCCTGAGTTGCTGCAGAAGATGAGCGCGACACTGGACGCATTGCTGGAGAGCGCCGAGCGGCAAAACAGAGCCAACGGGACAATAACCGATGAGCTCAGATCCATAGGAGCAGACGTCCACGCACGACCCCTCGAGCCAAGTCTGTTCAGAAAACCGGCGGCACAAATCGATCCAGTGGCGCTCAACTTCACCACACCGATAGGATCGTCGAGCCGACCTCGGCAACATAATCCATCAACCGCTGCAAACGATGAACGGTCCGCTCTTTTAGCCCAGGCACGACGAGAGAAAGCGAAAGTCGGCGACGAGTCGATAGACCTCGACAACGACGATGATGACCTGGCTAGAAGAGTCGTCCCTGAAACAATCTTCACTGAGACAGCGAGAGATCGGCAGGGAATGGCCAAAGCAAGGAACGATGATCCTCAACACATAGCTTCGCAGCAATTCTCCACCGTCAGAGACGATGGCCCCGTGAGGAGAGTCACACGCAACACTGATCTCCCAGATGAAGATGTGGCACGGCGAACCACTACGAGGCAAAGCATGCCGACCCACAAAGGACGACCCAACGACGTTCCTCCGCTTTCAACGATGAGGTCGGTCGTGAATATGCCAGACATGTTTCGGAAGAAGAGGAAAACGTTGAGTGGGTAAAACAGGCAGAGGATGCTGAAGCGAAACAAGCTGCGTTTCAAGCCCAGCATGACCAGATGGCCGAATTTCGAGCTTCGTTAAGCAAGACTACTGCCGAGTTGAAGACTACTCGTTCGCAGATACATCGTGCCACTAGCAAGGCACCAGAACTCGATCTGATATTGGAGCAAGCCCAGCACACTCCTTTCTCGGCACGCATCACCAAAGCTCTAGTATCGGACCCAGACAAGATTAGGGTGCCAACCTACGACGGGACCGAAGACCCAGCTGACCACCTCAACGAATTCAGTGTGGCTATGACAAGATCGAATTTCAAAGAGGAAGAGATGGACGTCGGGAAGAACTTGCTTTTCGTAGAAAACCTCAAAGGACCAGCTCTCAAATGGTTTAAAGGGCTTGAAAGTAATTCCATCGATACGTTCAAACAGTTAACTGAGGCCTTCATCAAACACTACTCCATCTTCATTGAGACTCAAACGTCAGGCGCTGATTTATGGTCCATGAACCAAGGACCAACCGAATCCCTCAAAACTTTCATCGAACGTTTCAAGCTCGTACTATCACAAGTGAAATGGATAGAGGACTCGGATGCACTCCGAGCGCTGAAAAGAGCCATATGGCACGAATCTGATTTCTGGAAGGAGATGTCTCTCAACGAGCCTTCAACTATCCAAGATGCCCTACATCGAGCAACGAATTACGCCAAAAGCGAAGAAGAAGCAAAGAAACTTGCAAAGAAGTATGGGAAGTCAAAATAGAAGAATGACAGCGACCTCCAGCCGAGTCAGTCACAAAAAACCCACGGTAGAGGTTATGTCCAGCACGAGGGTGGCTCAAAAGGAGCCCACAATTACCAAGTGGACTCACCCGGCGTTGGCCGAGGTAGAGGCCGCGGTCTCGGCCGAGGAAGAGGTTTTCCTAATGTGTAGACCGGAAACTCAACCTACGATGGGTCGCTATACTGCGACATTCATCGCACCCATGGGCACTCGACAGTAAACTGCCGATCCCTCGGCTCGGCCCTCGCCCAGAGACTGCTGGACGGCAAGCTTAAGGAGGACCTCAAGCTCGAAGATTTTGAAGTCAAAACAGATCAGGCGCCCGCGTCTGAGCCGGCACCCACCGAGGAGGAACCACCCAAACGCGGTAGACAAAACGATAACAATACTCAAGGTGGCCCAAGAAGGAAATTACTCATGATAATGGGAGGATCCCACTACTGCTCAGATACGATTTCCTCGATTAAAGCATTTCAACGCCGAGCTGAAGCTAGCGTCAACTGGTCTGCCCCGTCTAGTTTCCCTAACGACACATTCACTTTTTAAGAAAGAGAAACGATCGGAATCGATAAACCACATGACGATCCACTTGTCATCGAAATCGCTATCAACAACATCGACGTGTCCCGGGTCTTGATTGACACAGGAAGCACCGTCGACGTAATTTTCAGACACGCTGAGGCGAATGGATATCAGTTTTGACGAGATCAAAGAACAACCAAAACCCCTAACCGGTTTCTCAGGAGAGATCACGATGACTCTCGGAGTAATCAGGTTGCCCGTAGAAGCTGGAGGAATCGTCAAAGTAGTCGAATTTTCAGTAGCGGACCACCCAGCGATATACAACGTCATCCTAGGAACTCCATGGCTTAACGCGATGCGCGCCATAGCTTCCACTTACCACTTATGCGTCAAGTTTCCAACAAAGCAGGGCATCAAGACGATCTACGGAAGTCAGAAGGAGTCTCGCGTATGTACCCTTACCGAACACAAAATTCGGAATTCCGTTACTGACCCGGTCTCGAAAGCTGAACGAAAAAAGATAAAGAAAAACAGAGACCCCGTCAAAGAGATTTCCGAGAAGTTGTAGCAATTACAGATCGAGGAGGACCGCGAGTTGAGAGCGGTACCTACCTGCAAACCAGTTGTATCGGTTTGCATCGACGACGAGAACCCAGAACGATGCGTCGAGATCGGCGCCAATTTAAACATTACAATCAAGAAGAGACTACTCACATTTCTGAAGCAGAACATAGGCACCTTTGCTTGGGCAGCCGACGACATGCCCGGTATTGATATCAACGTGGCTTGCCACGAATTGAATGTCGATCCGTCATTCAAACCAATTAAGTAGAAACGAAGGAAACTAGGACCTGAAAGAGCAAAGGCAGTTAACGACGAAGTCGAGAGACTCTTGAAAGTGGGATCAATAATGGAAGTCAAATACACCGATTGGCTGGTAAATCCAGTCGTGGTCAAGAAGAAAAATGGCAAGTGGCGGACTTACGTAGATTTCACAGATCTAAACAAGGCCTGCCCCAAAGATAGCTTCCCCCTCCCACACATCGACCGGCTCGTCGAAGCAACAGCAGGCAATAAACTCCTGTCATTCATGGATGCATTTTCTGGCTACAACCAGATTCTAATGAATCCAGCCGACCGCGAGAAGACGGCGTTCATAACGGATCGCGGCATATACTGTTACAAAGTCATGCCTTTTGGCTTAAAAAATGCTGGAGCCACTTATCAACGCCTAGTCAACAAGATGTTTGCTGACCAGCTCGGCAAAACCATGGAGGTTTATATCGACGATATGCTGGTGAAATCATTAGACGAAGAAGACCACGTAGTCCACCTAGAAGACTGTTTCAAGTGCCTGAACAAACACAATATGAAGTTGAATCCAACCAAGTGCAGATTCGGAGTAACCTCCGGTGAGTTCCTCGGATACCTGGTCACCCATCGCGGCATCGAGGCAAATCCAAAATAGATCGACGCACTCATCTAGATGTCCTCGCCGAAATCCAAGCGAGAGGTCCAACGACTCACTGGGCGAGTAGCCGCACTTAACAGATTCATCTCAAGGTCCACTGATAAATGCCTTCCGTTCTACGACACGCTACGAAAGAATAAGAATTTTGAGTGGACAGAAAAATGCGAAGACGCCTTCCAACAATTAAAAAAGTACCTGGCCAGCCCTCCAGTGCTAGCAAAGCCAGTCCATGGCGAACCTCTGTTCTTATACATAGCAGTCTCTGAAACGGCTGTCAGCGGAGTCCTGGTCCGAGAGGAAAGAGGCGAGCAGAAGCCCATCTTCTATATCAGCAAGTCACTGACAGATGCCGAGACTAGATACCCAATAATGGAGAAGCTGGCACTATCTGTCCTCACAGCCGCGAGAAAGCTGAGACCCTACATTCAATCACATTCGATAGTAGTCCTTAGCACTTTCCTGCTGCGGTCAGTTTTGCACAGTCCCAGTCAATCTGGACGACTGGCAAAGTTGGCGATAGAGCTGAGCGAATACGACATTGACTATCGAGGCCGCACTAGCGCAAAGTCACAGGTCCTGGCAGACTTCCTTATAGAACTGCCAGACGAAATCAAAGAAGTTGAAGTTCCTAGCCTCCCTTGGCTGCTTCACGTAGATGGCGCATCATCAAAAAGCGGTTCAGGCGTAGGGATACGATTAACTTCACCAACAAAAGAAGTACTCGAACAATCTTTCCGCCTGGGATTCGACGCCTCGAACAATGAGGCAGAGTATGAAGCGCTCCTAGCAGGATTAAGACTCGCCAAAGGACTAGAAATCACGAAAGTTTCAGTGTTTTGCGACTCTCAACTAGTCGTAAACCAATTCAACAGAGAATACGCCACCAAAGATGAACGAATGAAGGCTTATCTTTAAGTCGCCAAGGAACTAGCAGCGCAGTTCGAGGAGTGCACGGTAACACGTATTCCTAGAGAAGAGAATACAGACGGCGACGCCCTCGCAGTCGTCGCATCTAAAACAGACGAAGATGTTCGCCGAGTCATCCCCGTCGAGTTTATCAAGAAACCAAGTATTCGCTTGCGCAACTTGGTAAATGTGGTAACCCGCTCGCAAGCAGCTAAACATAAAGCACAAGGAGACTTGACAGAACTAATTCACCTCGAACCCGCTAAGGCGGCCCGTCCAACAAAGAAGGCTCGTGGCACTCTAGCAGAGGAGAGCAATCCCGAACCAGCTGAGCCAGCTTGCTCCCCTCCGATCGTGACGACTCCTCCCGAGACAGCTCACCCTGGAAATCCCTCACCAGAGACGGCTCGGCCTGAACTTAACAGGATGACTAGCACCGGAACCGATATACCATCTCCTCCCAAAGCTCCGGAGTCAACCGACCAAGGCCAGAACGCAGCGTCAAATCATGAATCGACCTCACCAACAGACGTAACTTTACCTAGGGAGATTCAACAAACCCACTCTGAAACGGCTACAACAGTCCCTTCCAAGCCAGATGGTCCACTACCTACGGAGACGAGTACGTCAGATCCTGCCCTATCAGAGACAGTCCATCTTGAGGTTGAGGAAACAGCACGTATTCCACCTTTACTGACACGCCCATCCACGCCTGCCACAACGACCACTACTCAACCAACACAAGCGGACGGCCAGCCCGCTCAGAGCGATAAAGAAATTCTAACTAAGGAAGAGGCAGAAGAAAAGGAATACGGTTGCGACACACCATGGATGGACCAAATTCGAGGATACATAGCCGATGGCGAGTTACCAAAGGACAAGTGGGCAGCTCGCAAACTACGAGCACAAGCAGCTCGTTACGTTTTACTTGACGGCAATGTCTACAAATGGCGATTTTCTGGGCCTTTGCTCGCTTGCGTTGAAGAGAAAAAAGCTAGGCAAGTAATGGAGGAAATGCACAGCGGATCTTGCGGCAACCACTCTGGAGGACGAGCACTGGCAATCCGAATCAAACGCCATGGTTACTTTTGGCCCACTATGATCCAAGATTGCGAGAAGTTCTCCTCACACTGCGAAAAATGCCAGCGACACGCCCCAATGATTCATCAGCCCACGGAGCTGCTCTCATCCATTACTTCGCCTTATTCGTTCATGCGCTGGGCCATGGACATCGTCGGGACTCTCCACCCTTCCCGACATAAGCGTTATCTCTTGGTGCAGACAGATTACTTCTCCAAGTGGGTCGAGGCAGAGTCATACTCTAGCATCAAAGATAGACAAGTGGAGAAGTTCATCTGGAAGAACATCATTTGCCGGCACGGCGTGCCTTATGAAATCGTCACTGACAACGGCTCGCAGTTCATCTCCGCCAAGTTCGACCTTTTCTGCGATAAGTGGAAGATACGCCTGAGCAAATCTACGCCACGATGTCCTCAAGGAAACGGACAAGCCGAATCCACTAATAAGACTCTTATTGCAGGACTCAAAAAGCGTTTGGACGAAAAGAAGGGACGCTGGGCAGATGAACTCGAAGGCGTCCTATGGTCCTATCGAACAACTCCAAGGCGAGCTACAGGCGAAACCCCGTTCGCCCTCGTCTACGGAACAGAATGCGTCATCCCACCACAGGTACACATTCCAGGAGTCCGCCGTAGGCTTCTCCCCGAACAAGAAGGACTCAACCACCTGCTGCTCCTAGATGAGCTGGACCTAGTCAATGAACGGCGTGACCGAGCACTACTTAACATCACTCGCTACCAGTTGGCTGCATCCAAGTACTACAATTCCAAGGTCCGCACCCGGAGATTTTACGAAGGAGACTTGGTCTTACGCGAAGTTTTCCAAAACACAGCAGAGCGGATACCGGTAAACTTGGAGCGCATTGGGAAGGACCATACGTCGTCACTAAGGTCGTCCGCCCGGGCGTATATGAACTCGCAAACATGGAAGGAAAAGCTATCCCACGATCGTGGAACGCACGACACCTCAAGAAGTACTACCACTAAACTCCGTCCCGCTACCTCAAAAATCATCATCACACTCAATCATCCATACATCACACAACTTACCATGAACTACGGGTGACTTGATCCCTGCAAAGGGTACGTAGGCAGCCCATTTTCGGATGGGTTCAGTTGCTCCCCTCCCAAAAGGGGGGGGGAGTGGGATACGTATACTCGTATACTCCCACCTATCTTTGTAGCAAACCTTTCTGAGAATAAACATCTGCTACAAAGACTTATCAAAACAACTATCTCTATTACATCCGTTACAGATAACTCAAGGTCTAACTTAAACGACCATCTCAAACCGCCGCTGCTGGCCACAGCGACGACTTCTCACAAAAAACTCTGCAGAATAAATACGACAACATCCACCATCGGATAAAGCGCGCTATATAAATAAAAGTGGTTCATTATAGGAGCAGGTGCGTTTAGAGAGAAGCGCACATGTAACCGAAGTGACCAGTCCAAAACCCAACAACATCGTTGGTCAAAAGCGACGATCGTCACAGGAGCGGTCATGATCGAAAAAGCGAACATGATCGTAAGCCAAGTCTTTCGTTCAGGAAACCCAGTTATACTTACACTGGTAACAACCGCGATAAAAGGAATGTATGTTCCGTTGGTCAAACATCTACAACAAAGTACGGTTCGTCGTTACTAAGATTTTCTTTGTAAGATTAAGCAAAAAATGTTGAAAAGAAGATCATCGATAAGCTAAAAACCACATTCATTATCATCTTGCAAAAATACAAGGTAAAATCATCCATGGATAAAACCCGTTCAGACGGTAAAACATCAAATCCAGAAAACCTAAAGCCGAAAAAACATAAGGCAGCCTCCTAGGCGCAAAATCAAAGTCAATATCTAAAAAAGCGCTAACAGATGCGCAAAACACAATTAAGCAACGGTCTTCTCGTCCACTCCTGGAGGAGCAACCTGAGTGACCGGCGCCCCATCGGCCTCCGTCTCTCCAAAGACATCGTCAAGCCTTGGATCCTCGGTAAGCGCATCGATCCTCGGCCCCTGGAAATCCTCGTCCGTCCTCATCTCCTCCGGAGCCCCAACAGTCCCAGCGCCCTCGGCGACATCGTCGATCCTGGTCTTGGTCACCTCGGCCCCAACTCCGCCGATTAGGGAGAACTTCCCATTTACACCAACTACCGCGGCCTTGCAAGAGCTGGTGCCTCCAAGGAGGGACCCCGAAGGATCGGCTACACCAACACTCGCCGCGTATGTCTCGAGTGTCCGGTCCTGGGCGACCGCGTTGAGCGCCTTAACCTACAATAAAAAGAGAAAAAGGTGTGTGACTGTGAAAAGGAGAAATAACTGCATCTACCCGAGGGAGTAACTACGTTTATTAAGGGAAGACCACTAACCCGCGGATCAAGAACGTGCAAAAGTCCGTGAAGGTTCTTCATCAACCGCTCAAAACGCTCCTCGTCCCCGGCGTGCTCTGCTACGTCGGCGGTAAGAAAAGTAAGCTCGTCCTCTAGTCTGGGGGGCTCCTGACCGTCAATAAGTCCCAGCAACAATCTGGCAAAGTCGAGGTTGGCTACTCTCTGCACCTGGTAGACCATGTTGCCCCGCGGATCGCCCTGGAGCTCATCAAACTTATCCCTGGCACGAGTGAACTTTCTCTGGAGACTCTGGATGTGCTCGTTCGCCTGTCTCAGCTTCTCGGTAACTGCAACAAGCTCACCATCACGCTTCGTCAAGATGGCGGCCGAACATTGCTCTCTCTCCTCCGCGGCGGCAAGAGCCGTCACGGACGTCTCCGCCTCGGTAAGTAGGGCCTTCCCAGACTTCTTCGCCGCGGCCCTAAGCTGGACTATCTCTCTGGACTTGTCATCAAGCTCGGCGTTCTTCTTGTCTATCGATGCCCAGGCCGCAGTACGCTCAGCTAAAAAACCCGCAGCCGCGGAACGCGCGGTCTCAGTACGACGCGTCTCGTCCTCCAGCTTCTCGTTCAAGTCTTCGATCTTGGCCTCAAGTTCGTGTCCCACCTTGTTCACAAGGGCTAGAAACTGCCAAAAGAAAAAAAAATAATAAAGAATAATAATAAGAGACAGAAAAGTGTCAAAAGTATGAAAAAACACCAAGTGTTAAAGGACGATAAGCAGAAAGAAAGGGTGACCTACGTTCAGTCCCTGGCGCATCATGTCTCCGGAAGACTTCGTGTTGATCGGAGCCAAGTCGTCGTTATGGAAAACCAGAGTTGAGAAGAGACTTCTAGCGGAAGCCTTGCTCTCAAAGACGCTACTGGACACACGACGGGGAGGCGAGGCGGATCTCGCCCGAGCCCTCTTCGGCTCTCGGTCCACGTCAATCACGTCGTCCCTGTCGGATGATCTCTTGCGGTCGTCGCCCGCATGACCCTTCCCTTTGGCCGCCTTCTTGGCATCGTAGTCGGAAGGAAGATGAGCGGGCAGAGCAGGCAGAGCGGCTACAATCTCAGTCCTAGTCGAAGAAGGGAGACGTGATCCCTTAGCAGCAGTGGTGGTCTTCCTGGAAGAAGTGTCGCGTGGCTCAGAAGGAGGCACAGTAGTTGGCTCAGCAGAAGCCAACGCGGTAGTCGGCCTGGCAGAAGCTGGCGCAGTAGTCGGCGTGACGGAAGGTGTAGCAGTAGTCGGCGTGACAGAAGGTGGTGCAGTAGTAGGCACGGCCGGAACTGGCACAGTAGTCGGCGCCGCAGAAGTGGTCGCAGTAGTCGGCGTCGGAGGCTTGCCACTCCCCGTAGTCCTACACGCTAGACTCCTGAAAGATCGTGGACGCTCCATCTCTGACTGAATGCCTCCTGAACAATCTGAAAAGCGAAAACTTGAGACCGAAGAACCCCCAAGGAAAGCTCTCGCTTTCTCGACACGTCGCTGTGAGAAGTCTTTCTTCCAATTGCACCCTCGAACGCTGAGCAAATCCCAAACTGCCTTCCAATTACTCGGAACCTTCGGTGTTGGGCCTGTCACTGCAAAAAAGACATAAACGAAAACAAGAGTTTAGAATCAATATAAAAAGACAAACGCATCACGAGCAATAAAAGAAAAACTAGCTGACTCCCAAAGATAGACAACGGGGCCGACTACCCTTTGTAAGCCATTTCGATTGGATTAGGCCTAATCCATCTCCCAAAGTCTCTTCGCATATCGGCATGAAAAAGAAAAAATCCATCCATTGCCGGTTTTTACTGCCAAATCCGTGGATAAGTCTAAGATTCTTCCGGTTTACAGCGAAGTATACAAGCTTGGAGAAGGGAGAGGACCGCCGAATATCCACGAAACGCATCAGGTGATGAACACTTAAAGTTTCCCCGCACTCATAACTCCGAACGAGGGTTCCTACTAAGTGACGAATTCCTCGAGGGGTGATTTGCGAAATTGAAAGTCTATACTTTGCTAGAAGCTCGAGAAGCACATACGGAACGGGAAACCACAAGAAGCACGCCTCGAGAAAACTCTCGTACAAGGTAAAATACCCCTCTGGAGGATCGTCAGCTCGTTCGTGAGATTCCGGAACCACCAGCTCTATTTCATCAGGGATGCTAAGTTTCTTTCTCAAAAGAGAAAGTGACATTTCCGTTGATAGAGTGGATCCTGGCGGGTCCGGAGGTCTGAACTTTCTAGCACGACGCTCTCCGCAAGTCGAAGTTTTCTGCTTTCGAAGAAACTTAGCTAAGTCAAATCTTTCATTTATCTCATCATCATCCTGTTCCACCTATACGTCTGGGGAATCGCAAGCGTGGACGACTTGCGCATCAACAAGAGGTGGACTCTGTGCATTCGCCGCATCAATTACATCTGAGACCAGGACTCGGGTCTTTTCTCTATCTTTACAAGGACGGAGCCAGGCACTAGACTCGGCGTCGGAACAGTTTATTTCGAAGCTCGATCCTAGGCTCTCCAAACTGGTCGTTCTTAGGTTCGAGATGGATCCTAGAAATCTTTCGAAAGACGATGTGGTCAACAAGAGGTTTTGAGATGAATTGGTCGGAAATTTCTCAAAAAACGATGTCGGACTAGACATGATGACTATTTCGAAGGCTCTCCCAATACGTCGATTTCCACAATTGCCAATTCGTAACGAAACAAGTTCTCAGTTTAGATGGTAAAATAGGAACGAAGACCGATCAATGAAGAGAGCTCGTATCCGTTTTATCCAACAATGTAAATCATCAACGCATGACTTTTTAGCAAGCTCTCGAACACGTGACACCAAACCGGGGTCTCACCGTGAACCGAGAACTCCACCGAGCAATGACGTCACCGTCGTTGAAGCTCTCGTAAGAACGAAGAAAGCTAGTCAGCGGTGGGAACACGGCTTGACTTCAGAATCGGCGAGTCGACGAACACGGTCCTCCTCGAAACAGTCACCGGAAATAATGGTGGATCACGACGTTGACGGAGAAGAAACCTTCCAGATCTGGATCTCGAATCAAAGAACGATGCAAAGCTGAAACCGACGGTGACTAGAGTTCGCCGGTGAAGGAGAGTCTTAACGTCGGAAATTGCAGAGCAAGCTCTCGCCGGGAAAAGGCCGGAGACGAGGATTCAGGCGACGACGGTGTGACCCTCCCTCCGTCTCTCGGTAAACTACTTGTAACGACGAGTTGCCTAGACGACGATACAGAATCAGAATCATAAACCGGCGGAGCAGAGACGAAGAACGGAGCTTTCACCGGAGGGAACAGACCGTCGACGACTAGGGAAACGAATCTCGTCCTTTAGCTAGTAACGGAGAGGAAAGAACGTCGGCACGAAACTAGGAAGAGATGGGATCTCACCGGAAAAGGGGATATGACCCTCACCGGAGGTAAGCGGCGGCAGTGAGAACTCGATCGATGAACTAAGAGGCGAAGAGGAAGTGAAACTCACCGGAAAACGGAGACGAGGACTCGTCGGAGTAGGTAAACGGCGGCGGTATGACCTCGTCGGAAAACAAACGAAGTAATGACCGGAGAAGACCAAACTTGTTGACGGCGGCAACAACAAAAATAAAAAAGAAACAAAAAAAAAACAAAAAAATCTTTGTGTTTTCCCAAAACCCTAGATCTAAAACAGAAAATTGAGAGAGAAGAGAGGCTACCTTTCTTTTGGAGGAGTGAAGTTGTGAAGAGAAGAAAAGGAGAAAAAGTATTTATAGTGTTACTGTCAAAACCTTGGAGTGGCACGTTTCAGTAGCCAGCGGGAACCACTTTGATTTCTGAATTGAGTCAAGCGTTTGGTTTCCAGCGAAAATTGACAACTCTAATTTCTAAAGTAGATTTATATTTCCAATTTTCAGCAGGAATTAGATTCTCAGCTTCCGGAAAACAGTATCTTTACTAAGTCCGGAAAGCAACTAAACAAAGACATAACGTCCAACTCAGCATTAACGTGAACATGTGAGAGTTGGACAAGATAAAACAAGTTTTACGAGCTTTAACGAGAACAAGCTCTACAAACTTTGCAGGACTAGTTCCTCTAAACTTTATAACACAAATTCAGAAACACAAGTCTATTGAAAATCCTTATTGGGCTACGCGTTAAGCATGAACACGAGAGCTCAGTAACATCGGCAGGTCCTCAGAACAAGTTTTCACAATCTCGTCTCGTTAGATGCAAGCCAAGCAGTAAATTTTCTTGAAAACCTCACTACGACTCTTTTACCTCGGCACCATCAGAACTGATACTACCGAGCTGGGGGGCTAACTGTTGGGGTCAGATCTCACTCCGGTAGAGATCGTCAAGAAAATGACTAAGTACCAGAGGTAGGCGCGCAGTTATCTGGACCAGCTCTGTCTCTGGGACCAGCTCTCCAGAATAACTAGTAGTAGGACCTCGGCACCTTTCCAGGACGACGTCTGTAGTAGTCGTTTAGACTCCGAGAGACCGTTGCGACCATTTCACTTCAAGACAGGGAATGGGCCGAGGTCAGAAGGACCGCATTGGAGAAAACGAGTCGGAAGCCCACGAGTAACAAGTCACGCCGACCTCTACTGCAAGACTGGGCCTGGAAGGCGAGCTCTCGGATTTGGGCCCATGACGAGGACGAGGTCAAAACCTATAGGCGGCGCCGACTATGCTGAGGGAGAATCCCGAAGATTGAGGGATTCGAGCTTATCTCTTTAGGCGGAGACTTATGCCGACTTAGACTTGTATAAATAGACCTAGGATACCTCCAAAAAAGGGGATCCGCAATTTTACACAGAAACTACTTGTAATATTTGCAAAAGCTTAATAAACAAACTCTCTTGAGATCTTCGCTAGGTGTTTCTCATCTCAGAGCTTTCAGACCTAGACCATTAACTATTTCAACTGTGCAGGTTTCCACCACCACAGGAGGCAACTTCATATACACTTCTTCATCAAGATCACCATGTAAGAAGGCATTATGGACATCCATTTGATAAACCTCCCATTGCTTTGCAGCCACTAACCCAAGCAATGTACGAACTGTAGTTAACTTAACAACAGGAGCAAAGGTTTCGCTGTAATCCTCTCCTTCAATTTGGTTATTGCCTCGAACCACAAGACGAGATTTATATCTTTCTATTGTACCATGAGCATTAAACTTCGTTCGATAAACCCACTGACTTCCAAGAGCCTTTTTACCCGGAGGAAGATCAGTGATATCCCATGTATCAGCTCCTTCAAGTGCAACGACTTCGGTTGTCATTGAATCATTCCAAACTTTAATCTATACGGCTTCTTTAAAATGTTTTGGCTCAACAGAAGATGTGATAGCCGTAAGATAAGCACGATGAGGAGGTGAAAAGGATTCATCAGAAATAAATTGAGAAAGAGGATATAGTGAGTTACCTTGAACTGTTGATGAAGACTTAGAATGGACAGGTTGAGCGTAATGGGTTTGTGAATCACATACGGCGTTATACGTGACATAATCTCGAAGCCGAACTGATGTTGTTTTTTCACGTTGACCTCGGCCGAATATTTCAGCTACAGGCTCAACCGGAGACAGTGCATGAGTTAATTCTTCAACCGGACCAGAAGGTAACTCGGGCGGAGGAGTAGGCGAAGGTGTAGATTCATTAGCAGCGAAACGTGAAGGCGAAACTATTTCGTTATTAACAATTGGATTGGCTTCGTCTGCACTCCCCCTGACTGACGGAGCCGGATTGATTACCCAGTCTTCATCACACACAACAGCGGAAGGCAAAACTCTTGGTAATTGAGGAACAACAGTGTTTGTTTTGAAAGGAAACACATCTTCTTGAAAAACTATGTCTCGTGAAACAAAGAACTTGTTTGTTTCAATGTCAAATACTTTCCATCCCTTTTGAGCGAACGGATAACCAACAAAAATGCACCCTTTACTGCGTGGAGCAAACTTATCCTTATTACGAGTTATTCGATGAACATGACAAGCTGATCCAAACACGCGCAACATACTATAATCTGGTTTACAACCATGCAAGACTTCAAAAGGAGATCGTCCCTAATGTATTGAAGAGGGAGTGCGATTTATCAAATTTGCAGCCGTTAACACAACCTCCCCCCCAAAACTTGATAGGCAAACTTGCCTGAAACAACAAAGCACGTGAGACATTAAGAATATGTCTATGCTTTCTTTCCACTCTTCCATTTTGTTGTGGAGTATTAACACACGAAGTTTGATGGATCATGCCATGTTTACGAAAGTAAGGAGCAAGACACATAAATTTTGTACCGTTGTCACTACGAACGGTTTTGACAGTTTTACCAAACTGTTTTTCAACGTAAGCAAAGAAATTTTGCAACACATCACGAACTTCGGATTTAGCAAGCAACAAGTAAGTCCAAACTGATCTTGAAAAATCATCAACAATTGTTAAAAAAATATATTGCTCCACAAGAAGAAGGAACCCGATATGGATCCCATACATCACAATGAATCAAAGCAAAACACTCTGTAGTCTTATTTAAACTATCTGGAAAAACTGCTCTAGTCTGTTTGGCTTAAAAACACACATCACAAGGATGAGAACCAACAGATGTTGAGGAACCAGTAACTAAAGGAAAACTAGAAAACACCGAAAACGACGGATGACCTAAACGCTGATGCCACAAAACAGGATCCGAACTTGCATCCACTCTATGTATTTTTGGCGAAGCAACACCCGTCAAGTGATAAACCCCATTACGCTCTTCACCGGTTCCAATCAGAGTCCTCGAAAAACGGTCATGTAAAACACATACCGTATCAGTAAACATTGCAAAGCAATTTGTTTGTTTCAAAATTTTGGAGACAGAGATTAAGGTACAATCTAAGGCTGGTACATATAAGACATTGGTCAACCGAACTAGGTTTGTTAATGGGAAAACTCCCCTACCCACAGCAAACGTGGTGCTACCATCAGCAAACCCCACGGATAGAGGTGATATGTCCTCAATATTGATCAAAAGAGAGAGATTCCCAGTCATATGATGGGAAGCTCCAGTATCTAAAATAACATCGCCAAGAAGTTTCTTACCAGACAACTTATCTGAGTTTCCTGGTCCTGATTTTTCTTGAATTAGCTGATTAAGAACCTTCCATTGTTCTTGAGTGAACTCCGGAAACGACGAAGCTTGAGAACTTGTGGCATGTGCGGCTGTGATCTGTCCTCTACCACGACCCGAACCGGAGAAACCAGACCCTCTTCCACCGCGACCACGTCCTCCATTCTTAACACGATCATTACGCTCCGAGTACCACTCGGGCAAACCAACAATTTCCCAACAAGCACGTTTCTCATGACCACTTCTACCACAATGAGAACACAAGAAGTTTCGATCTCGAGGTTTGAGAATCGAATTATCACCACGAGTTCCTCCGTTGGGATCAGTGTTGGCCAAATACGCCAAAGAATTTGTGTTTTGATCTCGGCGTGAAACAGAGGAGGTAGAAATAGTATTATCACAACGAGCAAGAAAGCCGACCGCTTCTTGTTGTTGTTCTCAAACACGTGAAGACACCAACCGTTGTTCTTCACGAACCACCTTGGAGTAAATTTCAGCAAGAGAAGGCATTAGATCCATACTAATAAGCTGAGTACACAACCCTCCATATCTTTGATCATCAAGACCCATAACAAACTGATGCACCTTTTCTTCTTCTCTCTCTTGTGAAATCTCCATTGAAGCACCACATGTACAACTTGGAATTGGTCGACATGTCTGAAGTTCTTCCCAAAGTTTGCATAAACGACCATAATACTCAAGAACCGTTTGTCCCTCTTGACGACACGCCGCAAGTTGAGACTTGATCTGGTGTACTCGAACCTTGTTTCCCACAGAGAAACGATGTTTTAACTCAGTCCACAACAAGTGGGATTCCGAGATAAAGGTAACAGTAGATCGCACAGTTGGTTCAATGGAAGCTCGAATCCAACCAACAATCATTGAATTTACCGTCATCCAATTCTCAAAATTAGGATCTGTACCGGATGGCTTTGGCATCTTCCCGGTAATGAAACCCGTTTTTCGCTTGGCCTGAAGAGCATTCATCATCTCCGTCGACCATTCATTATAATTGTCTTCGTTCAACAGAACAGAGCTAATCATTGAACCTGGATTATCGGATCCGTACAGTGAATACGGTGACACCGTCACTGACTCAGCTTGATTAGTAACCGGCCTGGAAGTCACTGATCCAGGCGTATCCTCAACTCCGGCCATAACTTAAAAACTCGGAAACGTGTTTGAAAAGAAGAGGAAAAAAAACGTAAGAACAAAGAAATATTTAGAACGAATGTTTTAACCTAAAGCTCTGCTACCATGAAGAATTGACTATTGAACTTGCTTAGTTTTATTGATGAACTGCACGTAAGTATTTATACAAGAGAATAGACTAGATGTCCAAGCTAAGTACATATAAAGTAGGATCTAATCTCTATCTAACTAGACTTGTGTGATTATCACAAACTATACAAATATATATATCCCAATAATACATTTTCATTGTTGTATGGCGATATTCGTATTTTCGTTTGAAAATTGGTAGACGAAATCGAAGAAAAATTAATTTGTAGATCGAAATCGGAAGTTGGCCAATGTAATACAACAAAAAGAATTGAGATTTGGTAATCTTACCAAATGGGTGATAATCAAAGATGAAGATCGCATTGAAAGCGAATAGGTGGAAGGGAAATAACAGAGTTTATATTCTATTTTGTGGAGTAAAACATTATTTCAAGTCACTTTCTTTGTTTTTCATATATTTAACTTTGTAATTGGTAGTAGTTTTCTTATTTTCAGTTTGTATTATTGAATTTTAAATTTTATATAAATAAAAAGATAAATGTTAAAACAGAAAACAAAATTCGATGTTTGATAAAAATATTCGATTTTATTAAGTCGTGGAGTTGATCGAATAGATGGGGTTTACGAACCGTATGTATCGATCGAACGGCTGTGACTTTATAGCACTAGACTTTATAGCACTTTCTCGTGCAGGATTTCCAACATGGACAAAAGAGAATGACTTGTGAGTACTTACTTTTTGCAAAATTGTCCTTGAGTTGCTATTAGGGTCGGGAATTGGGTACCCAATCGGGTTTGGATCGGATATTTCGGATTTATGGATATTCGAGTTTGGAGGTATAGAAGCCGATAAGATATCTTAGAGATTCGGATTAGGTTTGGATCGGATGGGATGTAATCAGATTCGGATATATCTTAAGTGAACCCGAAACAAATGAGATTGAAACGTGATACCAAGCGTGGGGTTTATTGAAATCGCATTCAGAATAAAATAACTCCAGTGAAATTTGTTAAATGCAACACGACTTATTTCTTTCACTTTACCATATTAAAAAGACAATTACATACATATTCACTCGGTCCTAGTCTCTCTCGACAACCAGACCAACATGATCAATAATAAGTCATGAGGAAAACGGAAAGAAAAATCATGTGATTCTATTACTCACGAATAAAGCCATTTTTTCCTCAGACGGAATTTGAGACACTAAGATGTGATCACAAGAGGCCAGTGCCGCCGAACGGGTTGCTGTTATGTTGCTGATTAGCACCTGTGTTAACCGGGAACTCGCTAAAACCGGTGGTGTTTAGCGGTTGTGAAACCGGGAACTCGCTAAAACCGGTGGTGTTTTGTTGCTGATTAGCACCTGCGATAACAGGGAATTCACTAAAACCGCTGGTGTTTAGCGGTTGTGAAACAGGGAATTCGCTAGAACCGGTGGTGTTTTGTTGCTGATTAGCGCCTGCTGCGTTAACCGGGAACTCACTAAAACCGGTTGTGTTTTGTGGTGCGAATTCGCTAAAACCGGTTGTGTTTTGCGGTGCGAATTCGCTAAAACCGGTGGTGTTTTGCGGTAGTGAAACCGGGAACTCGCTACAACCGGTGGTGTTTTGTGGTAGTGAAACAGGGAACTCGCTAAAACCGGTGGTGTTTTGTGGTAGTGAAACAGGGAACTCGCTAAAACCGGTGGTGTTTTGCGGTTGTGAAATCGGGACTCCTGGAAACTCCTCAAAATCACCAAAAGGATTAGCAGCAGTGGGTGCAACTTCTTGATGCGGTTGCTCCTGTTGCTGCTGAAAGGTTGGCTGATAGGAACCAAATGGGTTGCTCGCAGCTGAAGGCGGTGGAACGCTGTTGGAAAACGTAAATGGGTCTTGAACCTCAAACGGATTGGGAGTTGGAGCGCCGTAGGCAGGCTGTTGGGCAGCTCTGTAGGCTCCATCGTCATATAGGCTGTTGAGGGTGAGAGTGTCTAACCCACCCGCCTTGCATTTGTTAAATACAAAAATGGTTATAATTAAGAAGCAACAAATTCAAGATAATGGCAAGTAATTGATCAATAACAAAAGAATACATCTTACCAATTGCCTCTCCGTGGCAGCAGAGATATCATCGCTAGGTGTTGTGACCAAGGCAAGCTCCCATCCTGACGGATCCAAATCATTTGCTTGACCAAAACCAAACGTTGAAGAATCAACTGGAAGCAGAATCAGAAATACGATCAAAGACGAACAAGAAAGGCAAACTTAGTGCTCCGGTATGTAGTAGTTAAGAAGCTCACCATCAGCAGAAACTAAGGCCAAAGCAAGTGCATTTTGGTCCAGGATTGCTAATGGATCAGGCGCATCGTTATTCAGACCCTAAATAACACACAGAGAATCAGAGGACAGAAGAATAACTATGACATAAAAATTGAAAAATCAAGATGATGTGTAATAAGCATATTTCACCAATAAATCATCTGTATCAATGATGTTATCATTGTTATGTGGAGTTTCTGCTGAATGAGGAGGTTGCCGAGAAAGTTGCGTCTCTTCAGAGGGAACAACAGTAATATCTGAAGGCAATGATTGTTCGTGTTCTTCATGCGAAGGTTCAAAATCTTCAGAAGCAAGCCCCTCATCCGGCCCATAAGTCAGAAGCTATATGTCGAGAAAGTTTTTAGAAAATAAGTTACAAAAAGAAAAGCCATTGTTTTACTAGGACCATAAACATGAGAACATATACATACCAGTGGCCCAGTTGTGACGTCGACCATTTGAGGTGCATCTCTCATATACTCCTCCATTGTTGTAAGAAATGATTGTGGAGGCTTGAGAAAACAAAATTAGAGTTATATCGTAATAAGAACTTACATGCCATTACAAATTTAAATGTAACAATTAAGTGTTTATCTGATACCTCTCTTAAAACAGGAAACTGGAAATTCCTGGCAAGTTCTAATCCTTTGCATACTTCATAGAAATCAGAAAGGTTGCCAGCCTGCATTGATAGACTAGCCCTTGTTAAGTGAACCCTAGATGGAGCCAACAGAAAAAATAGCCTAACAACAGTACCTGCACACCCGCGCGCTTGTATATTGCGAGGGCCTTAATGGCCTCATGTCTTGGCATTTCAAAGAACTGCAATATATGCATATATCAATCAGGGAGAAATCCAAGAACACATGGAGGGAGAGAGTAACTCGGGGGAAAATAAATGGGCCTACCTTTTCTACTAGATTGATGATTCCTTCATTGATGGCACAATACACTTTAAAGCTCTCCTTCAACACCTGAAAATAAAATTCCAAAAGATCTCAGAACTTTGTTCAAGCTGTTCTTTCCGGATAGAAAATATCTGAAACGGCACTAAGAACCAGGGACATATGTAAGTTATGTGCCATGGATTAGTTTAGCGTACCAAAGCGAGTGCATACTGTATAATATGATTGTGGTTAGCACCACCTTCTGGCTGAAAAAGTCGAAAGCGCAAAATCAGTTCATTCGTCAAAGAAAGCTGCTCCAACACAATGGAAAATAGTATGGATTTTACAGAAACATAGTGCACGACTCGGGAAATGGCATCAACTACGCACCTTACAACCAATGAGACGATGCAGAAGCTGCTGTAAAGCTGGTAGCTGTTCCAAGAGCTTTTCACCATCTATATCCCTTGTTTTGCTATACCCCTGGCAATTGATTTCCAAAATTTGAATACCATCAGAGAGAAAAGGAGGTACTTGAAGCCACAAAACCAAGTAAAACGCAAAAATCGATACCTTCTCCTGCCCTGGGGTAAGTTTTGGAAGACGTTCAGCCTCAATATCATATTTCAGAACTCTGAAACATTCAAGCCGTTCCTCAAGAAATAATGCATAAGCACGTACCCACGCTGAACAATCCCAGGCTGCGAGAGGCGGAAAGCAATTATCCAATTAGCAATAACTGTCTCCATAAACCTTGAAGGAACCTCATTTGGTTCTAAACTAATAGGCCAATGTATGTAGGTAGCGTTAAGGACTCACCGATGGGGCTTGAGTCATCCTTGAAATTAGAAAGTTGTAAGAAACGTCCTCTTTGCGCAAAGTTCAATAGCTCTTCTCTAAATGTGGGATCGCCTTCCCTCAGAAGGCGGTGGATAACAAGCAGTGCTTTTAATGCAACCTGTTGAAGCAGTATACACATATAAAACGAGTAAATCAATAGCAAAGATAAACATTTGAGAAACCTAACGAAAGCTATCCAGAAGCACAGTTTACAACACCAATTTGAAACATCTGGTAATCAACACGCTCATAAGAAGTTCAAACTCCTAAAACACTCATAATTATACTTAGACTAGAACCATTTTCTTCCTAGATGAAACATTTCCTTATAAGTTGAGATCATAGGGTGAATCAGTACCGTCCAGTTTCTGGTTTTGTGCAATCTCCGGGAGAGCGTGTGAATGCAGTAAGCAACATCTGCTCGAGGCCGAGTTGCAGATGTTGCAACGAAAATTTCTGTAACAATTCTCCGAGAAGAGAAAGAAACAATACACAAATAAGATCTAAGAATTCGAGAGAAAACAAATGAAAAAGCAATCACTCACTCTTGAGATGCCGGTCTTTAGGAGGACACTCGACATGGTTAGTAGCTTTGACAATGGCAACATCTATCTCCTGGAATTATGTAAACACCGAGGATCTAATGAGAGATTTGATTCAACTAATTACACAGATTGGATATCGAAATCGAAATCTAAAGGCGCGTACGGCGTAATCGCTGTTGACTCGGACAAGGCCGACTTTGGTGGTGTCTTTTAGGGCTCCATAAGCTCTTCGCCATGACTGAAGCGTTCCCATCGGAAACTACGGGAAAGTCGTTCAGATCTAATCTGAGAATCTTCTCGAATGTATTTTCCCGAGAAAACCTCCAAGGCACAGAGACTGAGAAGAGAGACGGAAGCAAACGAGCGAAAAGAGGAATAAAGAAAGGATTCATCACGTTTTATATATTTTCTTTCCTTATTCGACTAATTGCTTAAGATTTGTTTTTGATTAGTATTGGCTTTTATTATCGTTTCGTTCCATTTATTTTTCTTAACTCTTTTCTGATTCTCTTTTAGTGCATTTGATCGTTTTTTAGCTTCATTCGAATAATTATGTGTATGATCATTGCATGTACTAAACCTATCAGTTCAAATGGTTTTTTCCTTTTTTAAATGATATAAAGAGAGTGATTCTTAATTAGTTTATACGCAAAACATCTCGTTGGAGAAGTAAGTGGCATTAGACTAATATCGACTCTGACTTTTAATCGAATATGTCACTCTCTCTAGTCTCTATTCGTATGTGGTCAGCAACTTATCACAAATTTCATGCGTACGTCTCCACCATACTCATAAAACTGTATAATTTGTGGCGTTAACCGTTCTTAGTTTTAATTTGTTAATATCAAAAATGTTGACAAGAAAAGTTTTCGTAATTTTAAATTATGCTGAAACTAGATAGTAATTTTAAGTTTCTTCTTCTTCGTGATTATGTATGGTGAATTTTCTATACTTTCATTGCTTCTTTTTTCTGTCAACCGAACCTACATTGTTTAACTATTAAAATCACGAAGATGTGATTAGTCGACATAAACTTTTCTGTGTTATCAAATTGTGATTTTTAAACTATACAGTGTATGAAATCATATCTTCTATATATCAAAGGAGAAGCATTTTTTTGCTTAAATGTCAAGCTCTCTTTTTTTCTCATCTTTTTTATTTAATTAATTAAAATTACTAACTCCTAATATACTAATATCCAAACATTCCAAAATAATTTAATCTCTATATACAAACAAACTATGACTATTCCTACTATATTCATATCCACACTCCAAAATCCAAATACATTAATCCCTATATACAAACAAAAATTAAATAAGTTTACTCATCTAATTAACGTAATTCATATTTAGACATATAAAATCTCATTATATAAATACTATTTCAACACACAATACTAACTTAACAATTATAATGCTTATTACCAAACAATTTCGAAACACAAATTATCTACTAAGTAAATACTAAAATAATAATTAATTGATAAGATCGGAAATCGGTGATAAATTTTTGGTTATATACGCAATCTTTCATCTTTGTATATGTGAGTCATATACCGTATTTTTAAAAAGTATGTTTTATTGGTTTCAGTTATTTCGCGGGTGGAACACATTTTATAAAAATAATCGCAAATTTAAATGTGTAAAATTAATCTTAAATTTCGTAAATACAATTGATTATTTAATTAAAATTTACTTGATAAATATTTTATTCCGCGTATAACGCGGGTACTATTCTAGTTAACAATAAAATAGAAAGTTATTTATCTACTAAATTCCCAATTATAAAAGTAATTTGTGTGGCATTTCATTGATTTTAGACACATATACACAGATCATATCGACGAAAGTGGGGTTGTCTTTTTCCATAAGCAAAAGTTTCTTTTATGGGTCCTTTGTTCTACTAAAGAAGTTGTGGAAAAGCATCACCACCAACACTGGTGGGGGACAAAAACATCGTCATAGAGTCATAGGTACAGTTCTGGTTAGTTATTAATCTCACCTAATCTTCTAAAAATCCGGGTTTCATTAAATTATTTTCTTTGACTTTTAAACTAATTTTGTATTTTCAGCTAACCAAATCTCAATATTATTTTTATTTTTTATTTTTTTATAGACACAATAACATATTATTACAAACCATTATACTACAATAAATTATATGATCAATAGCTTCAGTAAACTGAAACCACTCACATTTTGTTTTTGTTTGATTGAATTTATTTTTTAATTTTATAAGTCGTAATAAGAGATCATTAAAAAAGTGGATGTAGTTATCAACATATTCTACAATTTAACAAAAACATATTCTCTTCTTTAACATTATTCATATGATCAGTTCATATTGTCTCACACAATTTAATTAAAAAATTGTATTCATACGTTCATTCATTGGATTGTTATGTAATTATTCAGAATACATCATTTCATATGATTGCTTGAATGGCAGACTCGTAACTCGTAAGGAATGAATGCAACTTAACATAGTCGGCGCAAATGTCTGTCACTCACCCTATTCTTTAGGAAGGATCAAGCCCATTTATTTAGTGGTATATAATTATGGGCTAGGATTAACCCAATTATTCATTCTACAACCAATGAGGCCCAATGAAGCTCCAAAATCTTTTGTCAGAAAACTTGATTATTTGCATGATACATCTTTTTTGTTTAATGTTAACAATTAGGCCTGCACAAAATAACATGAACATGTGTATCTAAACCTGGACCTAAATCTGGATCCGACTCGAAACCTTAGAAGAATCTGTATGGGTATGTTTTTAGTAGATTCGATAGAACCTGTACTCGTTTGGACCTGAACATGTACCCGAACTTGAACATGTATGCCTAAGCCTAGTAGGTCAAATCTATCAAAGATTATGATAAAACAGATTTTATTTATTGATATTGTTTTCTTTGAGAAATTTTGAAAATTGCTACATTCCAAATGCCACTTTGCAAAACTGCCACAAGTAAAAGCACTTTAACAAAAGTACCACAACTTTTTTTAAATATTCCTACTTTACCCCTCATATAAAGAGTTTTTATTTCTCGCCAAGCTCATATCTCGCCCTTTTCTTATCTCTCTCTCTCGATCGATGATTCCCAATTCCGATTTCATCTCCATTGCCGTCGTCTTCACCGTCGCTTATACGTTGTCGTCGTTTGAGAGGAAGATTGTGACTAGTCTTTGGAAGGATCTGCCGGAGAAGGATCCAGACCTTCACGATGATGTTTACTTTAAGTACAAATTGTTGAGGAAGCAGAACCACCGTTAAGCTCCGGCGGCGCAATTAGCAACATCGATATTGAAATCACCCACTAAGCTTCGTGTGTTCATGCTTGGGATGAAGAAATCAAAGTCAATCCAAGCGAAATCAGAATCTAATTCTGGATCTAGAGATAACGACATGCAAATCCACCTCCATCACAGGAATGAAATCGCAACAGAGGAATACTTATGTTGGTGTTGGTGGGTTCGATAGGCATTGTTGTGACTATGAAGTTTATTCTTCTTGTGTTAGTACTAGAAGAAATAGGGGATTTAGGCTTAGGACTTCAGAAGAACTATGTGGTAGAAGCTGTCATGATGATGCAGAGGCTATGATTTCGTTTTTAATTGAGGAATTGATAGATTTTTTGTAATTGGGTTTAGATCCACCCGAAGGTTGAAAGCCTTAACCGACATGTGTTCAAGACCCGAAGGTCAATCCTGTCTCTGTCAGAGGAGATGCCAACCATCTCTCCTTTCTACGAACACAGGAAATTGTAACTCAATTGAGTTTTAGAGACGAAGAAAGTGAGGTACGATGGTGAATTTCAAGGTGTAAATGTGAGAAAGGTTAAAGTTAAAAGAAGAGATACTTGTGGTAATGGGAGATTTACTTGTTCTTATTTATGTTACTTCTTTGGATCTTTTCAAAAGAGAATTTTCTCATTGTGTGATTAAAATTAAAAGTTGTTTCTCTGTCCTTCACTCATATTCAACTTCACGAAACACTTGAGACCATTTCGGTTCTCCATTGCAGGTAAAGATCTTCTTTTTTTCTTCTTCTTATAGATTGAACTTTGTAGAGGATAGATGTATGATGAATTTCTGGATTGCACACCATTTGGATATGAACTTCTTGTCCATACTAAAAAGAAAAACTAATTGTATACACCGATCTGATGTTTCTTCATTCCCTCCAAATTTTATTGGAAGGAATACACGTTTAAGACTACTTATTGTTGAAACATATTCCTTTATCTGCATTGATTGATATAAATTTACCTCTAGTCACAAAATTATGCAGAGCAAATATAAGGTTACTAAAACGTTTTAAAAGATTTGATATATACCTGACAAAAACCTTATAATATACCCGTTTTATAGATTAATTTTAAATACTTTATAAACCTTACCAAAATCTTTAAAATATACCTTATAAACCTTACAGAAACTTTATAAATAAATGTTTTAAATACTTTATAAAACTTACAAAAATTTATAAATACTCGTAGTTGGCGAAACGATGAAAATCAATTAATAAAACCTTTTAAATATTTTATAAACCTTACAAAAATCTTATAATATACAATTTTATAGATCAATTTTTAAGTACTTTATAAACCTTACAAAAGGAAAAAAAACCTTACAAATTTTTTTAAATTATCGTGTTTGACGAAACAATGAGAATCAACTAATACAAAATTTTAAATACCTTATAAACCTTATAAGAACCTTATAATATACAATTTTATAGATCAATTTTTAAAACCATTTGAAATCTTGTTTGGCGAAACAATGAGAATCCACTAATACAACATTTTAAATACCTTATAAACTTTACAAAAACCTTATAATATAGAATTCATTTAAAGTCGTGTTTAGCAAAACAATGAAAATCAACTAATACAACCTTTTAAATACCTTATAATCCTTACAAAAACCTTATAATATACAATTTTATAGATCAATTTTTAAATACCGTATAAACCTTACAAGAACATTATAATATACAATTTTATAGATCAATTTTTAAAACTATTTGAAGTCTTGTTTGGCGAAACAATGAGAATCAACTAATACAACCTTTTAAATACCTTATACACTTTACAAAAACCTTATAATATAGAATTCATTTAAAGTCGTGTTTAACAAAACAATGAAAATCAACTAATAAAACATTTTAAATACCTTATAATCCTTACAAAAACCTTATAATATACAATTTTATAGATCAATTTTTAAGTACTTTATAAACCTTACAAAACAACAAAAAAAAACCTTACAAATTTTTTTAAATTCTCGTGTTTGACGAAACAATGAGAATCAACTAATACAACATTTTAAATACCTTATAAACCTTACAAGAACCTTATAATATACAATTTTATAGATCGATTTTTGATACCATTTGAAGTCCTGTTTGGCGAAACAATGAGAATCAACTAATACAACCTTTTAAATACCTTATAAACTTTACAAAAACCTTATAATATAGAATTCATTTAAAGTTGTGTTTGGCAAAACAATGAAAATCAACTAATAAAACCTTTTAAATACCTTATAATCCTTACAAAAACCTTATAATATACAATTTTATAAATCAATTTTTAAATATCTTATAAACCTTAAAAGAACCTTATAATATACAATTTTATAGATCGATTTTTAAAACCATTTGAAGTCCTGTTTGGCGAAACAATGAGAATCAACTAATACAACCTTTTAAATACCTTATAAACTTTACAAAAACCTTATAATATACAATTCATTTAAAGTCGTGTTTGGCAAAACAACGAAAATCAACTAATAAAACCTTTTAAATACCTTATAATCCTTACAAAAACCTTATAATATACAATTTTATATATCAATTTTTAAATACCTTAGAAACCTTAAAAGAACCTTATAATATACAATTTTATAGATCAATTTTTAAAACCATTTGAAGTCCTGTTTGGCGAAACAATGAGAATCAACTAATACAACTTTTTAAATACATTATAAACTTTACAAAAACCTTATAATATAGAATTCATTTAAAGTCGTGTTTGGCAAAACAAAGAAAATCAACTAACAAAACCTTTTAAATACCTTATAATCCTTACAAAAACCTTATAATATACAATTTTATAGATCAATTTTTAAATACCTTATAAACCTTAAAATAACTTTATAATATACAATTTTATAGATCGATTTTTAAAACCATTTGAAGTCTTATTTGGCGAAACAATGAGAATCAATTAATACAACCTTTTAAATATCTCTTTAAAAACGTTTATAAACCATACAAAACTGTATTTATAAATTTCTAAAATTTATAAGGTATTTGAAAGGTTATTAATTGATCTATCAAAATTGTATTTATAAGATTTTTGTAAAGTTTATAAAATAATTGAAAGATTACTAATTAATTTAAAAATTGCATATATAAGATTTTTGTAAAGTTTATAAGGTATTTAAAATGGGCAATTTATAAAACTTGCAAAACCCTTTATAGACCTTACAAAAAAATCTTATGGTGCAGGTGATACATGTATCGTGTCTAGAACTTTTTAGTGATTCGTCTTTCTTTGTATCGTTAATGTGATTTCCACATAAAGAAGCCAAACAATTCGTTCTAAAATGAACATGCCTATACATCTCATTTGGTTTTTACATTTAAGAATATAAATCAAAGCTCATGTTAAAATTTAAAACACATGATAAGCAAATCCATAAAATCAAGAATAGGTTTTGTTTAGAAGCTCAAGTAAGAGAACTGCAGCATAATCTTTAGCCTTCTTAACACTTGGCATTGGCTCTCTAATACACTCATGAGTCCATCTTCTATCACTTGTATTCACTCTTACACCAAATGTAAACCTCTTTGAATGTGCTGGTCCTCCTTCTTTCATACATCTACAAAAATTCACCATAAACTCAACATAAGTTTTGAACTTTTTTACCCGTACGAAGGCATTGGCCAATTCCTCCTCAAGCAAATATCATTTGTCTTCTTGTATGAGCACTCCTCTATATTAGGTAATCCACACATCACCTGCAACATATTTCCTGCATCATTCACGTAAACAAATATCTTTATATGAGAAAAATTGCTCCTTTACAAAATTTGATTACTTAAAAACATAGAAAGTATTAATTCATGATTGTTAATTTCAAAACTTTGCAAGCCAAAAAATCAACAAACTCGCAACAAATCTCTAAAGCTCTCAAGAATTATCTTACTCAGACATAAGATTCGAAAATTCCCAAAACCATATTCTACAATGCAATGCAAAGTGAAGAAATATTACTTTATGGGCATTGATTCCTCAGCTGGGATATATTTCCACATGTTTCATATCTTACGGCTTTAACCTCTTCTTCCTTAAAGTGACTCGCCTCTCAGACTCCTAAGTAACATTGGTTGCTTCTAATACCAAACCACTCATCGAATAAACAATTGATGGTAATGGTTAGCCAGATCTGATCCCAACCATCTGTATCAACATAAATCCCAACAACACAAAATCAAAATACATAAGCATTTATTCAGATTTCATGAAAATTTCTTCTGGGTTTGAAATTCAAAATCCAAAACAGAAAAATTATGGTAGAAATCGAATCGGATTTAAGAGATTTGGTACCTGAATCGAAGGATAAAAAACGAGTTGTAATGGACCAACAACGAAGATGGACATCTCCGTGACGTTTCTGTAACACTTGAACAGATCGGATAAAGAGTAATTGACCTTAGGTTAGATCTTTTACGAATCGAACCATCCATAAGCGAATCGAGCTAATTTGACAAAAACGAGAGGGAGATGAACGAGAGAGAAGACGAGGACGAGGAAGAGAATGTTGTGACATAAACTGATATTGTGGTGGAGTAATCGAACCATATCGTTTCGAGACAGGTGAGGTTTCGTCCCAGTGCGACGGAAGTTTCTTCGATCTCGTCGAAAGCAAGAGGAGATTGGCGAGAGAGATGAAGAGGTTTCTGAAATTTCTCGTTGAACAGAAGGGTAGAATAGTCAACTTACCAATAAATCGTGTCATAATTGTAAAAGAACTTTCAAGCGTGGCATATTTGATTAAGTGACTTTGGTTTGTGTCATTACTGTAATTCCCCCATTTTTTTTATAATATTGTCATAAGACTGATAAAAAGAAGAGTTTTCTGCAAATAAACCCTCGAAGTGGATAAAATTTGCGATTTTACCTTTCAGGTCAAAAACCCACATGTCAACCCTTAAAGTATGAGTTAACCCGCAATATAACTCTCGGCCGTATAATTTTTTTTTCAATCCGTATATAAGCAATTGCATCTTCTTCTAAGAGAAAGTCATTCTTCATAATAAGTTTATCAATAAACATGTTTTTACTATACGGATTGAAAAATCTATATACGATCGAGGGTTATACTACAGATTAACTCATGCTTTAAGGGTTGATTTGTGGGTTTTTGACTTGGAGGGTAAAGTCGCAAAACCTAGTCACTTCGAGGGTTTATTTGCAGAAAACCCTAAAAAAAACATATATAAGTGAGTTAAATGTTTTACTTTTACTTGTTGTTATGGGTTCGACTTCCCAATACCAACACCAAAAATATTGATTCCTCAAACGAATGTAATCCCTAAAACTTCAAGCTCGATTTTGCAAATCCTCCTCGAGCTCAACCACAATCGTGTCTTTTATCAGAGACATCTTGAGTTTGATCTACAACATCATCATTCTCTTTCTAATCTTGCTTCGACTGATTCGTGATCCGTCACTGATTCTTGTTTCGTTGTTCGTCTGTGTAAATGATCTGTTTCGATTCGTAATTCGCCATTGACTCTTATTCGTTTGTCTAATTGCTTTGGTTACATTGATATAGTTTTATACATCGACAAACTTCGATTGATAATTGTATTCTTAACTAAGTTCATACGACATGATTGTTGTCTTGTTGGTTTGTTTGTGTTTCAAATGCATTTTACATGTTTTTTTTAGATTTCAGGTATAAACACATCACAAAACCTACACTCGAAACTATATATAGAAGGAACTTGTAAATTTTGAATATTTAAAAGGTTTAATAAATTGGAACATGGACTCGAAGCTGAACATGAACATGTATCTTATAAGAATCTGTATGGGTATGTTTTTAATATACCCGATAGAATTTGTACCCGTTAGGACCCGAATCTATACCGGACCCGAAAACATGTATGCCCAAGCATAGTTAACATGTTGCATGCATATAAATACCCTTTTTCTTTATGTTTTATCACCCGGAGATATATATATTAGTAATAGACTAATTCAGACCAAAGCAAACCCAATAGTGGCAGATTGCCATATACTTATATATTAATTTATAAATTTTCTAAAAATACCGATGTGTCACAATCTAATACACCTTTTTCACGTTATGATTGAACTTCTAAAACGTGAATTTATAAATGGTCCGCAATTGAAAACTTACACCCAAAACCATACTCATATATAAGTGTTCTAAGTAACGATGTGGAATAATCTAGTAATAAATAATTATTAGATTGTTAGTCAAGGAGATGTAAAGTATTTTAAATCATTCAAAGATTTGTTTAGGAGAAGTTTAATGATCATAAAACCCACATCGGAAGAAAGGGAGTACGGACGTATAAAGTATACGTAAGTTGTTTCCATGTAATTAAATGGGTAAGTAACAAAGGACAACTCTTGATTTCTTATCTATCACGTGATCAGCCGCCATCGAAAGCAAACTTGTTCTTTCTTATCTTTCCCTCATTACCCGCAGTGTGTACGTGAATCGAGGAGATAATATCATATACTCAAGTTCTAGATATTGTGTGTTTCTTTCTAACGGTTCCGTGATGCGATATTATGCAAACAACAACACTTAATAATTTGATTGTAAAACAAGGAATAATCATATTTATTTACGTTCTTTTGGCAGTTATTAACTCATGTAATACGAAATTAATAAAAAAGATTTTACAAATCGGTTTAGCAAAAAAAATAAAAAAAAAATAAAGAGAGATCGATGTGTTTGTTTTTGCCATTTCGCATGCTATAGCCGCTAAAGCTGTAGTTCCAAAATCTGACATCACGATGAAAATGTGAACTTCACATGGACAGAGTTTGGTCGGAGTCTATAGAGAGATTCATGAATCTGTTGGTAGATATTAACAAAAAAATAAATACGAAGCAAGAGAGTATATGTGGTATTCGATGTAGGGACACGTGCGTATCGTATGGTCTCGCACTGTCGCACACCATTATGTTTTTATATTATTCCCCACCCCAAGGACATCGCACAACACGTTGTGTCAGTCCACTTCCAGATTTGCCGGCTCTAATATTTACTATCTAGTGTTTACTCTAATTAGTTTTAAAATGTAATAAAACTATCCGCTTAATTATAACTCATCTATGCAGGAAGAATAAATTACCAAACCATAAAACCGTATCCAAAAACTATATATTCTTAGATGTTCGAAGAATTATAGTTTTGATCTTCTTTCTACATTGCTTATTTATTATAAGTTCTCGTCTCGTGTGGAGCCTAAAACTAAAATGTACGTTAAGGTGTAGGAGATATACGAACATCATTACATGTATCGATATGTAATCATGTCAATGTATCCAGGCCCGGTGCAAACTAATTAAGAACATGGTGCAAAAATTGCAAAAAATCTATTAAATCTTATAAAAATCGTAAAAATAATTTATTTTCTAAAAAAATAGCTCTAAAATCCAATAAAAAATTACAAAAATCACATTGACATGGTGCAAATGCACCTCTTGCACCATGCCAACGCCGGTTGAGTAAGAGCAACAAAACGATTTGAAAACTTAAATTTTGGGAGACGAATATTGTTTTCGGATTAGAAAAATATTCATGTGTGGTGTGGTTAACTGTAAGTTAAGGAAATAAACCTGGAAAATAAGTTAGTTAAACGTATAGCAAAAAAAAGAACTGTAGAAAGAAAAGTTCAAAAACAAAAAACAACAAGAAAAGGAATATTATACATGCACGTAAGTATTAAACTGTAGTATAATACAGACTCGTAACGGCAAGGTATACGTATGGACCGTATGGTGTTGGGTAAGGTAGATGACATATCGGGTACGAGTGCCACGTGGACGGACCACAATTACCCGTACGCATCACTTTCTTGATCGGACGACTGTAATAGAAAACGCTAACTTTCATGCTTAAACGACACGTATGCAGTTTCCAGGCTGTCTTCATCCACGCAATTTTATTGGTTCGTTCGTACTCCTCACTCGCCCACTCATATCAAAAGATTAAATTACTATGTTCTGATTTTATAAATTAACGAAACTTGCATTTTGTTTCTAGTAGTTACATTTTTTTTAAAGTTACATTTAAAATTTAAAATATATAAAGTAAAAATGTTTTTGTTTAGGAAAAAAAAATTGTCGATAAAACTAAAAGATAAGTATCTATATAACCAAGAATTATAACCCCGTAAAAAAAAGTATCTATATAACCAAGAATTATATATAAATTAGAAAAACTCTAAAATTAAAAGCGCACCAAATTTTCATGACATAGCGATATGACACCATTTTCGCTTAGTAACAATAAAGGAAAGGAATCAATGAGGGCATCTTTCTTTTTATGTTGTTGTTAACTAATCAATCAACGAGAGCACTTGATTGCATTGTAAAAGCCTAGAAGGTAAAGCTATGTTATACTATAAAGAAAATATATATATACACAAGGATATGTGTATTTTTTTTTTTTGGGCGACAAGGATATGTGTATAAAAGCAGTGTATTTCGAATTCAATCCATAGTAAATTAGTAATAAAAATCCATAAAATGATTTGTGCATCTGATAAATTTGGGTGAAGTGGCAAAAAAAAAGAAAAGAAACAAGAAAAGGAGAAAATGACATAACGGGGAACAAGAGAACATGTGACCATGGAGGTGGTAATTGAGAAGATGGTCCATTAGGCGGCCGTCAACGGTGGGAATGGTCTCAGGGCCTACCGAATAACAGACATGACACGTGTAATCATCACATGGTTTTTGGGGACCACACCTCTCAATGGCGTACGGTAAGTTCCCGTCAGTGGCTAGTGCCACCCTTATACACGTGGAGCTATCACATGCTGTCAGTTCTGATTTCCTTCAAATTACTTCGAATATTTAACAACAACACTAACTGGGAATTACGCAGTCAATTAACTGGCACTAAAAACCAAAACAATGTACTATAAATTTTAAAATTTGTATTACAACTACTTATGTAAAAACTTTCGAACATACATTTAGAAAATAACTTCTGAGATTTTTTTTGACGTGAACTTTTGAGATTTGAGATATATATTGGTAAATGGAATTTTGCTTAATACCATAAGAGGTTTCATATATATATATATATATATATCATGTAGTATGTATGATACTTATTGACATCTTTTTTTTTTTTTGACGGACTTATTGACATCTTTCAATTTATTTGTTATATGCTGTTTTACTTTTTTCTACCCCCTTGCTTGAAACATGGCTACATTATTACAAAGGAAGCTAGAGGCACTAAAACACTATGATGAACTTAGTTTCAGTTTTTTAGTGGGATTTTATTATTATGCTTCTGGGAAAACTTCTTCAGTTATCCATCAAAAGAACCAATATATAAAGTCTTTGTATTTAAAAATGAAATTAAATCAGAAGGTAGATTCTTTTTCAGTCTCACAAATGATAATAACAAGGTTAAGTTTTCTTTCGTATAAACAAAATTATTCGTATTTTTACTAAGAAATTCTATGTAAAACTAAAAAGTAGAGACTGAAAGTTAACAGCAGTTTTTTGACAGACAAAAAAAAAGTTTTACATCTTTCTTCTTCTGTTTTCCAAGTTTTATTTGAAGGAGTTCTTTCTTACGTTTATAAACCATCTCTATTTTCAACAATTTAACGCTAGATGAATAGCATTATATCTTCTTCTTACTAATTGATAACGAATTTAATGATGTTTTATGTTTCAAAAAAAATATTTTCTTTTTTAGATAATAGAAAATCGATTAAACATAATACTAGTATTAAAATAACACATTAGAAAAGAATTAGATGAAAAGGATACAATCATAGAAAACCAACAACACAACAAACCAACCATTAAAAAGCGACATAAAGTAAAATGTAGCACTAATTGTATGACAATCTTTTTAGTTATAAAAGTTGTATCACCATCTAAAAACTCTATTATATGGATTTTTTTGAAAAAGAAAAAAAGAAAAGAAATACGAATTCGAGTGTAGTTTTCAGCCTTATCGCTTAGAGCTGTAGATGTTGCTGTTAGCCCTCTGATCCATGATTCATCGAACATCGAGCCCCATCACCACCCTTTCTTTTTCTTTTCCCTTCTCCGTATAAACTTTTCTTTTTCAACAACCATAAAATTAAAACCTTTTTTTTTCTCTCTCTCTATTTCCATAATTTCTTTCTTCTGAATTTGTGTGATAATTAGTACTAGCAGTAGCATCACCCAATCCCCAATACTCTCAAAAGATTCTTCACTCTCCCTAAAAAAGCAAACCCAGATCCGACATTGAAGGAAACCCAGATTCTGAGAAAAACCCAAAATCATGAAGAGAGATCAGTACCATCTTGGTAAGTCGATGAAGGAAGAAGACGACGGTAACGGCATGGACGAGCTTTTAGCTGTTCTTGGTTACAAGGTTAAGTCATCTGAAATGGCGGATGTTGCTCAGAGGCTTGAAAAGCTTGACGTGATGATGTCAAACGTTGGAGAAGACGATCTTTCTCAACTCGGAACTGACTCTGTACACTACAATCCATCGGAGCTTTACACGTGGCTTGATTCCATGCTTTCCGACCTCAACCCAAACGCAGATTCCGATCTCAAAGCTATTCCTGGTGACGCTGTTCTGAATCAGTTCTCAGTCGATTCGTCTTCTTCTTCTTCGAACCAAGTCGGAGATACGAATACCACCAACAAGAGGTTCAAGAGCTCGAGCTCTGATTCCATGGCTGTTTCGACGCCGGCTGAGTCTACTCGAGCTGTAGTCCTTGTCGACTCGCAGGAGAACGGTGTGCGACTCGTACACACGCTTCTCGCTTGCGCAGAAGCCGTACAGAAGGACAATCTAACTTTAGCGGAAGCTCTTGTGAAGCAGATCGGATTCTTAGCTCTTTCTCAGATCGGAGCGATGAAGAAAGTCGCTACCTATTTCGCCGAAGCTTTAGCACGGCGGATATACCGTCTCCGACCGTCGCGAAGTCTGATCGACCACTCTCTCTCCGACACTCTTCAGATGCACTTCTACGAGACCTGTCCTTACCTCAAGTTCGCTCATTTCACGGCGAATCAAGCCATCTACGAAGCTTTCCAAGGTAAGAAAAGGGTTCATGTCATCGATTTCTCTATGAGCCAAGGTCTTCAATGGCCTGCTCTTATGCAAGCACTCGCGCTTCGTCCTGGTGGTCCTCCGATTTTCCGGTTAACCGGAATCGGTCCTCCGTCACCGGATAATTTCGATTACTTACATGAAGTTGGGTGTAAGTTAGCTCATTTAGCGGATGCGATTAACGTTGAGTTCGAGTATAGAGGATTTGTGGCTAACACTTTAGCTGATCTTGATGCGTCCATGCTTGAGCTTAGACCGAGTGAGATTGAATCTGTTGCGGTTAACTCTGTTTTCGAGCTGCATAAGCTCTTGGGACGACCCGGTGCGATTGAGAAAGTTCTTGGAGTTGTGAATCAGATTCAACCGGAGATTTTCACTGTGGTTGAGCAAGAATCTAACCACAACAGTCCGGTTTTCTTAGACCGGTTTACCGAGTCTCTGCATTACTACTCGACTTTGTTTGACTCGTTGGAAGGTGCACCGAGTAGCCAAGATAAGGTTATGTCGGAGGTTTATTTGGGTAAACAGATTTGCAACGTTGTGGCTTGTGATGGACCTGACCGAGTGGAGCGTCACGAAACGTTGAGTCAATGGAGGAACCGGTTCGGTTCGGCTGGGTTTTCTGCGGCTCATATGGGTTCGAAAGCGTTCAAGGATGCGAGCATGTTATTGGCTCTCTTCAACGGTGGAGAAGGTTATCGTGTGGAGGAGAGCGACGGTTGTCTGACGTTGGGTTGGCACACTAGACCGCTAGTAGCTGCTTCGGCTTGGAAACTCTCCACCAACCAGATGATATCACACTGAGTCGACCGGTTATTAACATATTTTGGACCGGACCGAACCAAACCGATTACTATCGTTTTCCCTTTGTCACTTGTTTATTTTGATTAGAGGTCAGTTGTAATCTCGCTTTCGAGATAGACCCATTTTTTTTCCATGTGACATCGGAAGGTAAATTGGATAGTCAGAAATATAATTTTGTTAGTTAACAAGTTTTTATGTTCTTGGTGGAAATAAATTATGTTGAATGTAATAATCATCACCTATAAATTCATCATTGTAATGAGCCTAGTTAATTTGTCTCATAGTATATAATAAGTTTATAACTAAGCTAGGAGCTAATAATATTACTAATTTACTACTCTTTAATTGTGCTTAATGTTGTTGATGGACCAGATTACTCTAACAATAATGCTAAGTCGTTTTCAACCGTTTTTTCTTGGGGTTATTTTCTAAAGGAAAAAAAAGCCAAGATAATTGAAATGTTCTTAGTAAATCAAAAGATTAAATCATGTCAAATAACAATCAAAGGTAAATTTGGTTTAGGAATTCGACAGAGGTAGTCGTACAGTTCACTCGTGACCCTTTTGTATATAGTTGCGTGAATATGACATTTGATCTTTTATGATAACCACCTAATTTAGAATTTTTCATTTGTTCATTTTCGAGAGGTCAATTGATAACTTTAGGGACATAAATAATTCCAGTGGTCTACCTTGACTCCAAACTTTTTACCAACCATATATATCTTTTCGGTAACTAGTACTATAGCTTCTCATAACGTTGATAAATCACGCCAAAAAAAAAAACAAAAAACGTTGATAAATCGTGTTAATTGCGCATGTGAGCAAACATTATTATTAAATGTCATTCAAAAAAAAAAAAAAAACGTCGCATCAACAATAATTTCAAGAAAACGAGATGATTTATATTTTCAAACAATAAAATGTCAAATAAATGAAAAAAGGGCACGAGGCGGTTGGTGGTTGATTGTATCATATAGTCAAAATTTTGCTACTCTACATAAATGGGTCGAATAAGTGCTAATGGGCCTCAATCAAAATTTATTACATTCAAAAAACAAACATCAGTCTCTGTGTTACTAACAAACATGAGCCACACACCAACAGCTTCTGATTCTCATGGCGCAAAATAGAAAACTCGAATTGAAAAGACTGAAGAGTGTGACTGGTCGGAAATTGAAAGTGGGCCAAAAATGTAGAGAAAAAGACCCAATTTTGAGGTGGGAATAAACATAACGAAGGATACTTTTAAAGCAATAATGGTTTTTTATATATATACTCAATTATGAGAATCTTTAGACCCGATTCTTCAACCAGAACCAAAGCACAGCCTCATGATAATTTTAGGGGCCGATTGGTGTTTTGACTTTAAAAGCTGTAGAGACTTTTTATTTATTTAAAGTGTTTAAAATCTAATTTTTATCAATCAGGCATTATAGATTTAACAGCCTTTAAAATCTCTAAAAGTTCTCCTTATTTTTTTCACCGCATTTTCAACTGTTTTTGTTCATGATACGTTAGATTTTTTTAAAGCCACTATTTTGTGACTTTTACTTTTTTTTTAAAGTTATAGTTACCTATTTAAAATTAAAAATTCTTACAGTAACTTTTTTTCTTAAAGTTTACAACCAAATTTTTTTAAAGTCCTTTCCAATCAACCTCCTAATCTCACTAGGAGGAAACTAATTGAAACATCGTCTTTGTAGTCTAAACCACAAAACATGCTTGTATATTTATATAAGAAAGACAAATAATATACTGTTTGGACCACCATAACATATAGCAAAATATTCAAAGATATCTTATTATATAACAGAGAGTTCGTCAAAATTGTAACTCACGAGATCATGACATGTGTATAATATTTATCGAGATGATGACATGTGTTTATTTTTAAAAGTAATTAAAAAAAATATAAAAATAGAAAACTAACAAAATAAACTCTTAACTAACTAACTAACTAACTACTTTGGGAATGTGTGGAAGAATCGTAATTCCATTCTCTATGCACAAACTCAAATCGCTTTGGGAAGTGTATACCAAAAAGCCATCGAGGAAGCTACTTTGTGGACTGAAGTTAACAATCGAGTTGAGGAGGAGCCAACAAAAACAACACGAATACAAACTTGTGCCTTTCAATGGCAGCCTCCGGTTGAGGGATGTGTGAAATGTAATATTAATTCCACATGGCGGAATGCATCTTTGCATAATGGGGGAGCTTGGCTTGCTCGTGATCACTCTAGTTCGGTTCTTTTTCATGCGCGAGAGGCTTTCACATGTTCTCCCAATCGCATTGTAGCGGAGCTTCGATGTGTTCTCTGGGTGTTGCAAAGTTTGCGTGATCTTCATTTTCATGATGTGGTCATTGGTCTAGATTGTTTTTCAACTTTTGATGCTTTGAATAAAGCGTCGGATTGGCCACGATATCAGATTCTCTTGCACCAAATTCAGTGTATTCGTTCTACCTTCAGTAATTGCGTTTTTGAACTTGAATCTTCAAGGGCTCATGCTTCAGTGAAGGCAATTGCGGAGAGTGTAACTCGGGATGGACGTTTTAACTCTATTTGTCGATTGGAGGCCCGTCGTGGCTGCAGGATCTTCTTGTTCGTGAAGCTATGTTTTAAACATCTTTCCTCTTTTCTTTGGGGTTGATGTTCCTTGTTTCTCATTATCATGTCTTTGAACTTTTTTTCTGATTTCAATAAAATCCCAGACAATTAAAAAAAACTAACTAACTAAATAGTGCAAAGAAAAAATACTAGTTTAAACTAATTAAAAATATAAAACTAATAAAACAAATATTAAGTAATTAACTAAATAGTGATGAGAAAAAATTCTAATATTTCAAACTAATTAATTTTTTTATAATAGTTTAAACTAATTATAATTTTTTTATAATAGTCTAAACTAATTCTAATACTACCTTTCCCTCTGCTTTGTGTTTTGGGTTTTGGTATCAAGACGAAGCAGTGGTATCGTTTTTCAGCTATACTCTTGGGAGGAGGTTGCTAGTTTTCAGTCTGTAGATGACTTTGGCTATGTTTCGAGTGTCTGCGAGTTAGAGTTGTTATTCTTTTTTAGTGTTTTCCCAACGGAGGTCATGGGTTTCTACTTGAGCCTAGTGTTGTCGTCTGCTTGGATCCTTCGGTCTAGTTGCTTGGGAATGGTCTATGTGCGAGGTTCGTGTCCTTGTAGCCTTCTTCTTGGTTCTCTCTGTTGTTGGTCTCTTGGCGCAGTGTAGGCTTCCTATGTTTCTATGGGAAGAAGGGTGTTTTCGCTTCGACTCCTCGTTTCAGCATTTGTTTATGTTCTTCGTCGGCTAACGGTTATGTATCCTTTAACTTGTATCTTGTTGGGTTCGAATTTGCTTGTATTACCGTTCACGATTCTAATAAAATTCAGATGCAAAAAAAGAAGAAAAAACTAATTAAGATGAAATAAAATTAATAGTCCAAACAACATATTTAAAAATTTAAAAAAGAAATCGAGAGGATATATAAGTGGCAAAAAACAGAAAGAATAGAAGGAATAGATATTGAAAACATTGACCTAGAGAGAACTAGATTAGGACCCGCATAATATGCGGGTATTAGATATTGGAATTGATAATCTATGTAGTTATGACCCGTATAATTATATTATAAATTAAAACCCGTAAAATTATATTCTAAATTGAAATCCGTATAATTATCAGATAACTTTTTTTCCAATTGCATAAATAATCTTTTTATATTGCATCATTTTACTTCGAACTTATAATTAGCTTGATTAAGAGAATAAAATAAATTGATGTCATATTAAAATTGGGAACGGTCTTCATGTATTATATAAAATTATAGATTTTCGTTTGCTAATTGAAAATAAACCCTAAATCCTAAACCCTAAACCCAATATGATATTATACCTTTTTATTTGAGTAACAACAATTATACCTTTTTTAAGCTTAATTTTCTTTTTTTAATTGTATTGTCTAATTTTTTAATTGGTATGAAACCTATTTGCCTTAGTTTATTGGGCAATTTCCAAAAATACCACTTTTTAAAGTTTTTTTCCAAAAATACCACCTTTAAGTTTTTTTTCCAAAAATACCACATTTTTTTCAAAGTTCCAAAAATACCACTTTTTAAAAAAATTCATTTTTAACATTCAAAACTAAACCCTAAACCCAAAACCCAAACCCTACCCCCTAAAACTATACTCTAGTTTTGGAATAGTTAACCCAAACCCAAAAAATTAAATTCTAAACTTTGAAAATCAACTTTTTAAAAAGCCGTATTTTTGGAACTTAGGAAAAAAATGTGGTATTTTTGGAAAAAAAACTTTAAGGTGGTATTTTTGGAAAAAAAACTTCCAAAAGTGGTATATGAGGGAATTCCTCTAGTTTATTTGATCATGATGACAACTATACTTTTTTTTGTCAACACTTAATTTCTTTTTTCCAATTGCATTGACTATCTTTTATCAAATTGTTATGCAGTTTTTTTGTCTTATTTTTGTTATGACTATACTTTTTTCATTAATTCCGTTTCTTTTGACTTTATGTCATAATCTCGTGAGTTATAGTTTGGTGCGCATACAACTTTATATTATAAGATTTCATACAATTTTCTTTTTAAAAACATTGAAAGTTCCTATATTAAAATATTCTATTATTATGTTGAAAAGTATGTGTAGTAAAGATTTTTGTATTCTTTGAAAAACCTTTTAAAGAATAGTTTATATAAACCTTTGAAAAGCTTTATATAATAGTTTTTTTTGCTAATTAGAAATAAGGTAAAAATAAGGTAATGTGCCTTTTTGTTGAATCATTAACTTTTTTTAAGATTTAACACTTTTTCTATTTTAATAATTTACATTTTGGCATATATAGTTTTTGGTTTGGCTTTAAGAAATATGTTAACTAAACACTAAAAAATATATTAATGTGTCTTTTTGTTGTTGTTTAACTTAATGGTATCTAAATTTTTTTTCTTAAAACAATTTACATTAGAGTTTGATTTGCCTTTTGGAAATATGTTAGTGAAATAATAAGAAAATATGTTAATGTGTCTTTATTTTATTGGTTTAACATAATTGTAGTATTTTGACACATGTCATCATCTCGATCGATATTAGACACATGTCACCATCTAATGAGTTACAATTTTGACAAACTCTCCTTTATATAATAAGATATCTATACTATATAAAAGTTGAAGCTATAAGCTCCTAAAGCCGTCCACATAGGCAATAAATCAACCTATGGTAACGTGACACGTCAACGTTTATGAATTTTGTTAATTTTGTTTTTGGTTGATAATAGGAAACTTTCCCTTTTCTTTTAACTTAAAAATATGATATTTTAACTTAATTAAGAACTTCCAATTTTTTATGAAAAAATCATATATATTCTTATGCAAATAATAAATTTTAAGAAATAATAAAACAATTAAAATAATTTAAATCAGAATTAAAATTATCCTCATTAACAATCACCGATAGCTAATTAAGAAAATTATTAAACTCAAATATATATAAACCAATTGTCAAACCTATTATTTTAATTAACATTCAAGTTAAGTTGACCAATGCTTATTTTGAACTCATTACTCATCTACTCATAAAAAAGATTAATTATTAATCTTCAACTAAAATCATCGAATTAACAAAAAAAAGAAAAATGAAAATAAATAAAATATAAATTAAGTACATCTATGGTAATTAAGTTGTTTAAATAATAGAATATAGATTAACAATAAGGAACTTGCTTCCTCTTTTAAATGGGAATTTACCAAAGTTATAAAACCAGAAACAGAAATTAAACTTTCTAAGAGATAGGATAAGCACCTACATACGGTTGATGTGCCAAATTTTTTTTGTAGCCCATGTTTAATAGTTGGTTTTGCAAAACCCTAACAATTACCTCTTATATATATATTAGGGTTGTATGTTTTCTTTGTTTCTTCGTTGTTAATTTTTTTCCGTACAACCACCTCCATTATTTCTTAGCTAGGGTTTAGGCCATGATAAAATACATAACAAGGTTCCAGACAAAAGAATCGATCAAAATAAAGACCTTTAAAAGGTAATTCAAATCTGATCTCTTTGTTTCGTATATAATTAGTTTTAAATCTGTTTCTTATTTCAACTTTCGTTGATCTTTAAGTTTTTTTGGGTATATTTAGGATTTAGTTTTCATACTGTTATAATAAATGTTCGTTTACTCTCATAGATTACCATATAATTAAAACCCTAGCTTTTTGTCTACCTATATTCTCTTAATACATAATTTTTTTTGTTTTCTAATATATTTTATGGTTTCTTACGAGTTTCTCTTTTTGACGGTGTTTATGTTCTTAGTGTTCTAGCTATTCTTTTGAATTTATATACTATTATATTCTAATATAATATCAATTCCGATTACTAACATGTTGTTGTTTCTTTGTTTGCGGCTTCGTTTATCATTTTTTCCATGAATCCTAATATTTGTCTTTTTTTTGTTCTTCTTGAAGCAGATTTATTGTGATGATTTCTTCCTTCTGCCTTCTTATAACAGATTTATCGTAGGTGATACTTTTTTTTACATAAGCTACAAATTGATTCTCTAGAAAAATTAGAAAGGTTATTTTGCGTCTTTTTATTGGAAATATTATTGATTGCTTTTTCATTCACACAAGATAACCAGTGGCTTCAAAACATGTCTATGATCTTTGGGGAAGAAGATGGAGATTTATCCGGTGAAGCCTTGGAATCTAAGAAAAAGAAGTGTAGTGTGCAAAGAACCGATCTCCGGTAATCACTATAGCAGTTGAATCAAATCAATAACGGATTTGTTGTTCTTGAGGAACGATTCAAGATGCGGAGTGGTCGAAGGAGATATATGCCCATAACCATATATAAACATGAACATATATATATAATTTTCTACACGTAAAAATTTACCAATACAATACAAATTAGTATTTATGGTTCGTAAATTATTTAATTCTCTACGATTGCTTCACTTTCTTACCATTAAACTTAAAAATTTGCATATGTCAACGTCTAGCTAATTAAAAATTAGCAAGCCAAAATATATATTAAACTCATCAATAAAACAAACTCACGCGTAGCGTGGGTATAAAATCTAGTCTATACTATATAAAAGTTGAAGCTATAAGCTCCTAAAGGCGTCCACATAGGCGATAAATCAACCAATAGTAACGTGCCATGTCAACGCTTAAATTAAATAATAATTGAATTAGGAAAATTTCTAAAATTGTTTTGGTAATATAAACAAACTTAAGAAATAAGGAAATTATGTCATTTTTTCCTTAGTTATAACAAACGGAATTAACATAAGTAACTTTAAAATTTATGTTAATCTTCCTTTCTTATCTTAATATTATTATATATATATGTATATAAAAAATATTCTTATATTTGTTTATATGGGCCTTTGTAAATGTCGGTTCCAAACCTAAATATTGTTTTATTATAAATATACTAGGCGTATGGCTAATTTGTGACCTAATTTAATTTTACAGCTACGCGGTTTCAACGTCCATTAAGGTATCATCGTCTTTGATGTTTAATTGTTAATAGCTCTTTTTTTGTTCTTCGTAAATTTTTTTTTGATTGCAGGTTTATCGGTTGTTATTCATGTTTAGGTTTTATATTATATGGTTTGTTAAACAATGTGTTTTTGTTATGTATTTTGTTTGGTATATGTTTCATCGTTGGTTTATTCTACGGTATGTTTGTGTTCTTTTAACCTCATTCTTTCCCTCTTTTTTTTTTCCAGATTTGAACGTGGTTATTGAGGTTTCACTATCTTGGATACATGCTTTGTTGTTAATAAGTTTTTCCTGTTTAGCTCTTCGTATATGTTTATTTGACGGTGCTTTAATCGATATATGCTTTTGTTTAGCATATTGATTCATTGTTTTTAATCTAGATGATTGACTTTCGCTCTTTTCTTTTGTTACAATGTTCGATAGTATTTTTATTGGTTTCTGTTTAAACATACTTAGACCCATATCTTTTTCTTCTTTGCTTTCTTAATTAGGATGCCTCAGAGTTGAGCACCTGAATAATGTTTCAGGTACTTATTCATCCACGTTGTTTTCTTCTTCCCCAATAGATCTATTATTTCATATGAATTATTGGAACATATTTTCTCTAATGTTCATTGATTCCATTCTACTCATTAATATACCTTTTATTGATCTCCGCAACAATTGTTTTGCAAGTGTTTCGTGTTTAGATTCATCCAATTATGATTGGCAGATTGTTTATCTAGCCAAAAGGTCATCTTAAAGCTTTACTTTCTTCTTTGTAAATCACGTTTTCTTTCAAGTTTTGGATAAGTTTGTTATTAAGCTTTTTAAGATCAATTTGACTCATATCAATAATTTCAAGATTTTCTAATCTAGCAGATATTTCTAACACCATGGCACTATTATAGTTTAACATTATTTATAAATGCATCCGTTACGTTTGATGTTTTCTTCACGAATATGTTTAAACTGTTTTAAGGCTATTTTCTTCTTTGTTTGAAAAGTTTGATTTTATTATTCAACGAAGCTCGAGTTATGTGGACTGGGATAATGTCTCACGATGCATATCGAATAGCTACATTGGATAATGTCTCACGGTGCATATCGATCACCTTCAGAAGAGTACTAGAGAAAGATTAGGCTTCCAACTGCTATGTTTTTTTGTTTTGTTTATTTTAGTATTTTTGTTCGTTATTATTATTTTTTGTGTATAATTATTTGAAAATCAATGATATATTTACATCTTGATTAACACTATTTTGTCTTTTTTTAATATAGGTATTTCAAAGCGTTAGATTAGTCCATAATCTATTTGTTTAGTTAATCGGATTATTTCGTTTTCCTATTTGGTTATATATTTGTAATTTTTTATATGTTTTTTTTTATATCTCAGGGTAAATCTCATGCCCATGGAGGAACCCAAGCTAATCTCTGGGGAGGTGTAACCCATGGATAGACCTAGGGGGTGGCCAAACTGGGTTTTGGATTTCGATTTACGGATTTTGGATTGGATCTGAGTTGTTTGGATTAAGAGTTATTGTACCAATTATTTCAATCCAACTGCAATTTGGATTTGGTTTTTTGGGTTTTGGATTTGGTTCAAGTTATTTGGATCACAAAAAGTTGAACCAAAGTAGACTTGAATATTATTTTAATTGGATTATTTAGATTTTGCAATTTATTTTAAATTATTAAAAAATGATAAAAACATTTAAAACCAATCCAAATAACCCAAATCTAAATTCATATTTAATATTCGATTCAAATGAGTTTTTATGTAAATCCAAATAGATCCGGGTTTGCCATCAAATTGGATTGGATTTAATTTAGCTTGGATATATTGGATTGGATTGGATTTGGACAACCAAATTGGCCATCCCTAGATATACCCTTTCTCTGGGTATGGAATGGGGCAAAAGTAAATGCCTATATCCATGTGGGTCTCCAAGACAATATATTTTAGTTTCGCATAGTAAGTGGATCGAACTTGAAACATCTTAGTGTCTCAAGCCCGTCACCTTACCACTTGACCACAAAGCCCCGAACGTAATTTTTAATATGTTATTTTCAAGTTACATGTTTGACATATATTTTTTTATGTATTAGGTCATTTTCTCATATTCTTTATCTACATGGGTCCAACGTTTTTCTGGTATTGAGATTATAGTGTTTGTTGATCTTATTGTTTTGTTTGGAATTCATCACACGAACATTGAGTATTGTTTTCTTTCTGTAATATTCTTAGGTTTATTCTTTCCAATTTTATTAAATAGTTTTCTTTTTATTGTTGTATTGTAGGATCGTTTGTTCTTTACCGTTCTTTACATATATATGTATTTGATGTTTCTTTCCGGAAGTGGTTATATTTCTTTCACGATAATTTGTGAAGAGGATGTGTCCGAACGTGATAAAAATCAACTAAAATGGGACAAATTTTTTTCCTAGAAGATCATCTAAAATGGGATGGAGGGAGTATTATATAAATACTAGATATTCAACATAATTCAAGTTCTCATAATTTATAATAAATAATATATCTAATTTAAAAATTATTAATTAGTGTTTGTAGTGTTGATGATGATTATGATATCAGGAAATCGTGTCAAGTAGAAAAACCTTTTGGAAACTAAAAATAAAAAATAAATTTATAAAATATATAATATATATCTCTATATCTTATACCTAAAAACCAAAACAACGTATATTTAACGTTAAAAAATAAACCATATATATGACATACAAAAAACATACGCGTATATGCTCTTTTTCTTTATTCACTTTCTAGAAAATGACATTCGACATGTATTTGTAATGAGATCAGACAATGGTATATGTTTCATAAACAATTTTGAAACACTGGAGTTTAACAGTTCAGTTGTCGTTATACTCTTTCACAATTATGTTTCTTTGTATGCTTGAACATCAAAACATAACATATAAAGCTACAAATGATCTCGATTGAGTATTTTATAGGAAAGATACTGAGAGGAGAATGTTTATAGCTTCGATGAAAAAAAAACAAATAATTTAAAGAGGCCGCCAACTATGTTATTTCGAATTTCGAACAAGGGTTATGTGGAATAACGACAAGAAAGTGTGGACCGAACAAAAACAAGAGGAAATAAATGGAAGAATAGTCGATATACACCAATCGTAGGAAAATTATACTATTTAAGCATAGTAACTAACAAACTAAAATGACGAAAAAGGTTTAATAAAATTCTAACAGTTGAGAGTAAAAACTATGCAGATTTCAAATCAACATGCTATGTTATAGATCTATTAGATTTTAACACTACATGACATGGCGCAATTGATGAAGTTATTCGACGGGTTACACCTTATCAACTAGGACAATTGTTAATCACATTACTGATATATTGTGAAGTGGATAGTCTTCTCAATTTATGGAAATCAATCAGTGAAGACATCATTAACAAAGAATGATGAACTTGCGACTTACAAATGCTACATCTAAAAAAATATGAGCTCTAGCACTACATTTTGGTTGATAAAGAGAAGGTAACGCAATAAGATGAGCTCTCAAAAGACATGCCCATAACCATATATAAACATGAATATATATATATATATAATTCTCTACACGTAAAAAATTACCAATACGATACAGATTAGTGTTTATGGTTTCTAAATTATTTAATTCTTTGCGATTACTTCACTTTCTTACCATTACACTTTAACATTCGTATATGTCAGTGTCTATCTAATTAAAAATTAGCAAGTCAAAATATATATTAAACTCATCAATAAAACAAACCCACGCGTAGCGTGGGTATAAAATCTAGTCTATACTATATAAAAGTTGAAGCTATAAGCTCCTAAGGGCGTCCACATAGGCGATAAATCAACCTATAGTGTTGTGCCATGTCAACGTTGTGAATTATGTTAATTATGTTTCTTTGTTAATAATGGGAATCTTAACATTATCAAAAAAATTAAAATATTATATTTTAACTGTTAGTTGAAAACTTCCAAATTATCTCCTTATGCAAATAGGAAAATTTAAGTAATAATAAATCAAATTTATAATTATACAATTGGTATCTCCTAATCAAAAACAAAAATGGAAAATTTCTATTTATAAACAAAAAAAGACAAAAACTGAAAGAGATTAGGAAATTTACCTCATTCAGAAGCTGTCATCTATGCTATAAATAAGAGTTCAAACGTAAAACTTTGGAACACAACAAAGTTTAACTTGCTCTTCTTTTACCTTATTGAAAAATATGCACATTTTTTAATGGATTCTCTATAGTTGTTTGATCGTCATCTATTAGTAACGATTGCTAATTTGTTTCGTTCTTTTGATTTGTAGGTGAATCATGCAATGTATATATTCCTCGACTCTTATTTATATTCTTCTTTGTTTCGTTATCAAACAAAACGGTATCTCCCTCCTTTCCTCCTATTTCTTTTTTTTCGTTGTATGTTTTGATATTCCTCTCTTTGATCGTTTGTTTGTTTTGTTTTGTTAAGTTTTCGTTATTTTAAATTTTATACATGTAGATCCTTTTGATCCCACCTATTGACAGGTATATAAAGAATTTGGTGAAGGATGAAGATAATGGTGTGTTTTTTCATAGGTTTTGATTAGTATGGACATGTTTTCTGCTCATCTCATAATGTATACACATTCATAACAATCACGCCCGCTTGCAATAAGAAATTAAGGTTTTATATTTTATTGTCTATTTGTTTGGGTATTAAATTTTGTTTCAATGTTTGTAACATTTTATTTGTGATTGTTTTGTTTTCTCCCTTATATAAAGATCAGTTTATAGGTTAATCATGGTTTCAGGCACAAAATTCGTTTTTGTTCATGTGTTCATCGACTTTGTAGACCATGTCAACCATATCTGATTTTATTGTGAAGAACAAGTATAATTCCTTTGTGACGACCGTAAACCTTTTTTTTTGGTAAAATGGAGGGGCTGTCGATCGACACACTTGTGGTCTGTCGATCGACAGGGCTCTTAAGGGGCTGTCGATCGACATACCTAGTGGTTGTCGATCGACAGGTACTCGAATTGGCTGGTTTTCTGGTTCGATTTAAGTTGTTCAATTGGACCGGGCCGGTTTGGGTAAACCCTAGGGCTTCGTATTTAAGGGTTTTTGGCCGCATTTGAGCGAACCAAAGTCCCAAAAAATCAGAAACATAGAGTTTTGAGAGGAGTTTCTCTTGTTCCTGATAGTTTGTGGATTAGGGTTTCGTTCTTGATCGATTTGAAGAGGAATTTCGTGGTGATTGTAGCTGAATCTGTTTCTAGCCTCATTATCCAGCAAATTCTATCCGAAAATCTAAGGTGAGTGCGTGACCATGGCTTCTGGGCCGGTGGATTCGTTAGGGTTGTATGGTGGTAGGTTAAAACTGGTTGATTGTGATGATTGATGTGGTTTCTGTTCGTTTTGTGGTGTATGGATTGTTGGATTGTGTTTGTTGTGCAGGTTTCGTGTTATCGTAGAGGAGGAATCGATCCGAGATGATAATTGATCGATCTCCTATGAATCTGCGACGACCTGTCGATCGACAACCCTTGGGTGTGTCGATCGACAGGGTCACACGAGGCTGTCGATCGACACCTAGAGGTTGTGTCGATCGACAGGTGATCGAGGAGCTGTCGATCGACACCCAGAGGTTGTGTCGATCGACAGGGTCCTGTGGAGCTGTCGATCAACAGGCACCGTGGGTGTGTCGATCGACAGGCGTGAACAGGGCTGTCGATCGACACCTAGTGGTAGTGTCGATCGACAGGCTGCCTGTTGGGCTGTGGTTGAGCCGTGTTGTTGTGTTTGCTTTGTGTGTTGTTTGATGCGTGTTTGCCTGAGCGGATTCATCGCGTCTGTGTGCGCAGTCGTAGATGGGAGGACCGTCTCACTGGGTATTTGTGATAATACTCACGCATCTCTTTTAACCATGTGATGCAGGTAAAGGCAAATTGTGATCGTGGAATCATGGCAACGAAGAGGGAGATGATCTAGGGTCTCGTGTTGGGTGTTGCTGTGTGATTTGTTATTGTTTCCTTTCTGTTTTAGAACTCCGCTAGGTTGTTGGTTTTAGTGATTTGGTAATGTGTTGAACTGGTTTAGTATCTTTAATGAAATGGAATACTTGGTTTATTATTGTGTTATCCGCTGTTGATTGTTTCTTGAGTTGCTTGGTCGTTGAGGATAGCATTTATGGGAATGCTAATCTGAGACCAAGGGTTAATGTTTTAAAAAAAAAAAAAAAACGGGTCGGGTCGTTTCAGTTTGGTATCAGAGCGATACGGTTTTAGGACGGGCTAAAACTGCTAGGATTGTAATTTGGTTAAATTGACAATTTTGTGAGTTGGGGGTTCTAGATCATCTCCCTTCGAGCCTTCAAAGAGATTCCACGGTAAGTGTGTTTTATTGTTATTCTTTAGTGCTTAGCTTGTGTACTGTGGTAGTGCATGGTGTTGGCTAGTGGCACTAGAGAATGTGGTCGTGGGGGCCGGGGTGACTGTGGAGGTCAGGATTGTGGTCAGGGACCAGTGAGTGAGTCGGCTGGGATGCGGCTCAGGGTTCCACGTTGAGACTGTGACAGATCTGTAGACGTATCAAGAGGGTCTGAGTATTAGTGCGAGTGCCAGTGGGAGTGCCTGTGTGAGAGCCGGTGTGAGGGTTGTTGGGCCAGGGCTGGTACTTGAGCTAGTGCTGGATTCGCTCGCTGTTCGGGTGCGCCCGCACGAGGAGTCTAGGTGACGAGTTGATCGGCTGACAGATCTGTTGCAGTAGGTGTTGTGGCGGGCACTAGTGAGGGAGTTGGCCGGGAGGGCGGCTCAGAGTGTTGCGCGAGTGGCTGAGAGTGATCCGTAGACGCTTCATGACGGCTTGAGCGCCATTTAGGCTGCCAGCGTGCAGCCAAGTGTGAGCGCCAGTGTGAGGGCTGGTGGGGGCAGAGTGGTCCTAGGTTGGCTGCCGGGGGCCGGTGTGGGTTCTCGTGAGGTTGGTAGTGCGGGTGCGCCCGCGGGTGGGCTCAGTGTCGAGTGGATCGTCTGGCGGATTGGCTTCAGCAGTTTTTGGAGCGGTTACCGAGTGCGGTACGTGTTAGGCTCCGGTGATGCCACGAGTGGCAGAGGTGCGGCTGAGGGCTGCGGTTGTTGGTAGGGTTCCGTCTTATCTGCGGATAAGGGAACATGTGCAGAGAATAGGTATAGGATTCTTTGCGAGTGGTATGTTGCAGCTAGGAGGGTTCAGGCAGTGTTGGCCTAGGCGGACTCTTGGGCAGAGTGTGATGCCAAGTTCTTTCCTCGAGAGGTTGCGGATCGTTTAGAGACGAGGTTTTTGGAACTGGATCTGGGATAGAGATCAGTTCGTGGGTATGATTTGGAGTCTAACCGACTCATGGCTTGTGTTGGTTCATGCTGGTAGGAGCATGGAGGGCGAGGAGGCCCGGGATAAGAAGTTCTTGAGAGGACTTTGATCAGATTGAGGACATGGTGCGGAGTGTCCGTGTATGCTGCGAGAGCATAGTTGGTTGAGACTACTGGAGGCGTTGTCGAGACTCGAGAGAGCAGGCTGTGGTGGTTAGCCCAGTTGTTCAGTCTATTAAGTCTCAACAGGTGATACCTGGCATGGCGGCAAGCCTGTGCAGGGGCAGAAAGGGAAGTGGGAGGATACTTCCAGTTTGAGGTAGAATGGCCGGGATGCTTCGGGTGCGGAAGCATGGGTCATAGTTAGTGAGGTTGTTAGGTTTCTTAGTACATGGGAGTGTGTGGAGACCTTTGAAGTGGGCAGTGGTGAATTCCACGTGTTGTTCAATTCTGGAGCATGATTGCTTCATCACTCCGGAGGGTGCTGGGTGGAGCGGTATTCGGAGTGGCGCTGGTGAGCGGATTGGACCGGTTATGGTTGCGGGATGGAAGTTTCTCGTTACTCATGGCCGGGCGAGAGGCGTGGAATTTCTAGTGTTCTAGTGAGTTGGTGTCAGCGGACTTGGTGATCAGTCCAGTGAAACTGTATGATGGCATCCTGTGTATGGATTGGCTTGATCAGTACAGAGTTCATCTGGAGTGTCACCGGAGTCGTGTTGTGTTGGAGCGTAATAAGAGAAGGTTGGTTTGCCAGGAAGTGAAACCGACTTGTGAGAGTCTCGTGATCTCTTGGGTGCAGGCTGAGGCTATGACTGAGAGGTTGCGAGGCTTACTCGGAGACTGTTTAGCTGGCGGAGTCTGTAGGTGAGGTTGCAGTGAGGGATATTCGGGTTGTCCAGGACTGTGAGGATGTCTTTCAGTCGTTGCAGGGATTACCGTTGTCGCGGTCGGATCCTTTCATGATTGAGTTAGAGCCTGGGACGACGCCGTTATCTAAGGCACCTTACAGGATGGCTCCAGCAGAGTTGGTAGGGCTGACGAGGCAGCCATAAGGTTGTTGAGTAAGGATTCTTTCGGTCGAGTACTTCACCGTGGGGAGAATCGGAGATGTTGGTGATGAGGAATTGTGGTAGTTTCCAGTTGTGCTTCGATTATCGAGGACTTAACAGAGTCATTATGAGGAACAAGTTTCGTCTTCCGAGAATTGATAAGTTGTTGGATCAATTGTGAAGGGCTACTTGGTTCTTCAAGGATGACTTGGCATCCGGTTAACACCAGATTCTGTTGATAAGGTGGTTGTCAGGAAAACGGCTTTCTTGACGAGTCATGAGTAGGGTGGAGTTAGTAAAGGTGCTTGTCGGGTTGACGAGTGCACCAGCTGCATTTATGAGGTTGATGAGTGAAGCCTTTCAGTGGTATCTGAATGAGTTCGTGATTAACTTTATCGATGTCATCTTGGTGTATTCGAAGAGTCTGGAGGAACATGAGGTTTATTTGAGGTGAGTTCTGGAGAAGTTGCGGGATCAGGAGCTGGTTGATAAGATGAGCAAGTGCAGTTTCTGACAAGTGATGATGGGTTTTCAGGGTCTTACTGTTTCTGCAGGGGAGTTTCTGTGGATCCAGTTAAGATGCAATCGAGCTGAGATTTTGCCTAGACCGAGGAATGAGACTAAGTGTAGTAGTTCTCGGGTTGGCAGGTTATTTCAGGAGTTGCATCAAAAGGCCTTGAGAGTACGGCTCATTCCATGACCAAGTGGTTAGTGGAGTAGGTTCCTTTTCGGTGGTCTTTGGTTTAGGAGGCGGAAGTGATGGGAGAAGTTGTTGCGGGTTGAGTTTTCCTTTAGTTTACCGTCGCGGTGAACTTAGCTAGGGGCGGATGCTCTTAGGCGGAGGAGGTATGATTCATCTCAGGAGCGGGATGTAGAGAATCTGGTGAGTGTGCTTAGTACTTTGAGGTTATGTGTTACTTCAGAGGAACCGTTAGGGTTAGCGGCGGCAGATCAGGCGGATCTTTTAAGCAGGATCCGAGTAGCTCAGGAGCAGGATCCGGTGTTGTTAGATCTCTCCAAGGCTACTGGTTCCGAGTATCAGGTTTCTGCTAACGGGACTATCTTAGTGCATGAACGAGTCTGTGTTCCTAAGGATGTAGACTTGAGGCAGGAAATTCTGAGAGAAGCTCATGCGAGTAAGTTTTTGATTCATCCGGGAGCGACTAAGATGTATCGGGATCTGAAACGGTATTATCATTGGGTCGGGATGAAGAGAGATGTGGTAGATTGGGTTGCAGCTTGCAATGTGTGTCAGTTGGTGAAGGCTGAGCACCAGGTTCCTAATGGCTTGTTACAGAGTTTACCCATTCCAGAGTGGAAGTGGGACATGATCACTATGGATTTCGTGGTAGGGTTGCCGGTTTCTCGGACCTATGACGCGATTTGGGTGATTGTGGATCGTCTGACTAAGTCAGCACATTTTCTGGCCATTAAGAAGACAGACGGAGCGGAGGTCTTGGCTAAGAAGTATGTGAAGGAAATTGTGAGGTTGCATGGAGTGCCAGCGAGTATTGTGTCGGATCGGGATCCGAGGTTTGCTTCAGTGTTCTGGAGAACTTTTAAGGCTGAGATGGGCACTAAGGTGCACATGAGTACAGCTAATCATCCGCAGACGGATGGGCAGTCCGAAAGGACGATTCAGACACTGGAAGATCTGTTGAGGATGTGCGTGCTAGATTGGGGTGGTCATTGGGCGGATCACTTGAGTTTGGTGGAGTTCGCATATAACAACAGTTTTCAGGCGAGTATCGGAATGGCTCCTTTTGAGGCGTTGTATGGGAGGCCATGTCGTACTCTGCTATGTTTTACCCAAGTGGGGGAGAGGAGCATCTTTGGGGCTGATTTTGTTCAGGAGACGACGGAGAAGATCCGTGTTGTGAAGCTGAACATGAAAGAGGCTCAGGATCGGCAGAAGAGTTATGCCGATAGGAGAAGGAAAGAGTTGGAGTTTGCAGCCGGAGATCGAGTGTATCTCAAGATGGCGATGATGCGGGGTCTGAACAAGTCCATATCCGAGGATAAGCTGAGTACGAGGTACATGGGTCCGTTCCGGGTTGTGGAACGTGTGGGACCAGTTGCTTATCGGTTGGAGCTGCCTCCGATTATGGAGAAATTCCATGATGTGTTTCATGTTTCGAAACTCAGGAGATGCTTGCATGCTTCTGAGGAGGTGGCAATGACGATTCCAGCGGGTCTTCAGCCAAATCTGACTGTTGGGATGAGGCCGGTTAGAATTCTTGAGAGAAGTATCAAGGTTCTGCGCCGGAAGAGAGTGCCGTTGTTGAGAGTCTTGTGGGACTGTGATGGTATTCAGGAGGAGACTTGGGAACCAGAGGCAAAGATGAAAACGAAGTTCAAGAAGTGGTTCGAGAAGCAAGCAGAAGAGTGAATTCGTTTTTCTTTGTGGTTTCTAGTTTCAGTTTTTGTGTTGTGATCACCGTGTGTGGTGAGGTTTTTGGTTGTGGATTTTTGTATTTTCATTAAGTTGTAATGATTATGACATTTTTCCAGTGAATAAGAAAGTGTTTTCTTATGTGTTTGACTTTGAGAGTCATATGTTTGCGGTTAGAGAACCTCGGAATGGAAGTTTTATTGCGGATAGGACTTGCCAGTTCCGGTGGGGACTCTAACGGTTTGTGTGTGTGTGTGTGAGAGAGTCTCGGAATAGAAGTTTTACGGTAGGTAGAACTGTCTAGTTCCGGAGGGACTCTGCAGGGACATCCGAGGTGAGGGATGGTCCGGGTGATCTGTGAGGATCACGTTTGTGATGGTATTCCGGGAGGGGAATATCATGTGAGACCTTAGGAGGTAGTTCCGGTCAGAGGTGCATTATAGACGTTAGGAATTGATTGCATAGCTCAGAGATAGACCTCGGTCTTTCTTGGAGATTAGTCTCCGGCAGATCTTGAGAGATGCGTCTCTCCGGGGGACAGTGGGTTCCCCGCATACCGATCGTTCGTCAGGACTGCGCGGACTGAGATCGTGAGGGTATGGGGATAGTTTGGGAGGTTGCGACCTCTGGCAGATATCTGCATACCGAGAGCTTGATAGACTGTGTGTCTTGATGGATTGAGGTGTGTGGAGATGATTGAGTATCAAACACCGTCAGGACTGCGCGGACTGAGGTGGGTTGATACTAGTGATATATCATGGTTTTTACCGGTTTTCGACCATGATATAAGTCCTTTTATCGAGTCTTTTCGTTGTATTTCGAGTCTTTTTAGTGTCTTAACAGGTTAGTACACGTGAGGAGCTTATATGGCGAATACGGTGCATTTTGGAACGTAAACAAGGTTGGAGCCGGATTTTGCAAGAAAAGAAGCTGAAATGAAGCAGCCTGTCGATCGACAGCCCAAAGAAGGACGATCGATCGACAGCCACACGCCAGCCTATCGATCGACAGACACATAGACGATCGATCGACAGGCCAGCGCTGAAACCAACTTAAATACGTTTTAAAGAAGGAAATTCGCCAGTTAATGGGCCGAGAGCTACAATAGACCGTCATAGAAGCCCACCACGAGTTTTACCTCTATAAATAGTTTATTTTAGGTTTTTAGATGGGAACTGAGATTTTACTTAACAAAATTTAGAGAGAGATTTTTAGGGTTTTTAGGGAGACAAGTTTACTTCATTACTTTGAGATTCTTCGAACCCTATTGTAATTCTTCTTTTACTCTTTCTTTATGCATTATTATTCAGTTATGATTTGCTTTGCTGCCATGTCTGAGTAGTTTGCTTGTTAGGTTTAGGGTAGTTCGAATGGAATGATGATGAATTGTTAGGGTAAACTCACTTGTTAGGATTATCTGTTAGGTTCTTCACCTAGATTGCTTTAACTCTGATTTAGAATTGATCACTCTAAATTAGTTATCTTAGGTTGATAGATTGACACGAAAGTGTAATTGATTAGCCAGAACTAGATCTTAGGTGAGCAAAATTACTTATTCGCAAAGAAATTTGGTTTAGGGATTTTGTGAACAAATTGGACTTGAATTTAAAGCTTGTTTAAATTGATTGAATTCGCAAAGAAATTTGGTTTTCTAGGGTTTAGACATAGTTAGTTTTCGCAACGACAGTTGGTTAATTATACATTAGTGTTCCAAGTTCTAGAACGGTTCTTAATTAAATCCTGATTTTGTTTAACCTGCAATTCTGATTCATCCTGAGAATTACCCAAAAGCCTAACTCTTTGTTTAATTGAATTTGAAATCAACCAACTTTCCTGTTACCAATTGAATTTGCTATTTATTTCATATTATTTTACTTAGCCGAATTTGAAGTCAATATTCCTATCGTTTGATTTGACTCCCAGTGATTCGACCCCTACTACGACGACCTCTTAATTTGAGAGAGTAGCTCAGGGTAAATTTGAGCATATCAAATTTTGGCGCCGTTGCCGGGGAGTCAAAATCTTCCATAGGATTTTGATTCTAGAATTCTGACTAAGTTTTTATTTTTCGTTTTTACGCGTTTTTCTTTTATTTTTGGTGTTTCAGGTTTATGCCTTCTAGCAGAACCAGAAGCAACAAGGATAAAGAGTTAGCAGATTTTGTTCCAGAGTTGGGAATTTTGGAAAGGGAAAACAGACGACAAGCAAAGTTAGCTAAGATGGTTAATCGAGCTGTAGTAGTTTTTCGGAATGCTGAAGGAGAGAATGTTGATCGAGATGGTAATCGATACAACAATCAGGGAGACCCCATTGATGAAGCCGGTAATGTCATCGAGTTTGAGGATCCGATTGCAGCGGAGCGTGCTGAACTAGGTCGTCAAAGGGTTGAGTTGGAGGGCCAGCGCGCTGAGATCGAGCATCTGGCTCGGGCGAATCGTCAAGCTAGGGAAGTTGTAGTGAACCGACGCACTTTGGGTGATTACAACCGACCTGAAGAGTACTATGCTAACAGGGCAGCGATCCGAGCTCCTGGATTCGCTAGGCAGGACTTTGAGCTGAAGCCTGCTTTCTTCTCACTAGTGGCTCAGCATCAATTCCATGGACATCATACAGAACATCCCATGGATCATCTTGAGAGGTTCGAAGACCTCGCATCTAGCATCAAGGCAAATGGGGTGTCTCTCGATTACGTCTTCTGTAAGCTATTCCCACACTCTCTAGCTGGGGATGCAGCCTACTGGCTGAAGCAGTTGGAGCCGGGCTCACTGACCACTTGGAACGATATAAAGAATGCTTTCCTCAGTCACTTCTATGATGAGTCACGTTCAGAGGATCTACGGGCTAAGATCCAAACATTCTCTCAGAATATGACAGAGTCTTTCAAGGCTGCATGGGAAAGGTTCAAAGGATATCAGAGAGATTGTCCTCATCACGGATTTACAGAAGTTCAACTGCTGGGTATCTTCTACAGAGGAGTGGATTGGAAGCATCAGATGGCTTTAGATGCTGCGAGTAATGGGAACTTCAAGACCAGATTCCCAACTGATTGCCTTGAGCTCATAAAGAACGTGTCTACTAGCAATAGTACAAAGAAGATTGATGAGGAAAGGAGACGAGGAGCTGGTCAAACAAATGGAGCTGACATCGTTGAGGAAGATGTTAATTACATCAACCAGAATGGTTACCAGAATCAGCGGTATGGGAATCAGTCAGAGAACAAAGGATACAACAACTACAATCAGAGGAACTACGGATCTTCATCGTATCAACCGATTCCCTCTAAGTCTTCAGAAAGTGACGTGAAGAGGATGTTCGAACAGCTTCTTGAGGGGCAACAAACCCTAACGGTAAATCTCAATGGGAAGATTGACAGTCTCTACACCGATCTTAATGGAAAAATAGAAGCTATCAACATTCACTTGAAGAAGCTTGATATTCAGGTTGCTCAGACTGCTGAAAATGTAAAGAGACAAGAAGGTCGTCTTCCAGGGAAATCTGACATGAACCCAAAGCATTTCTCCAATTCAATCACGTTGAAGAGTGAAGCACAAGTGATTCCAACAATTGGGAAGTGTGAGAACCTAGATTCTAAGTTCGCAGAGGCCCTGTCGATCGACAGACCTGGTGGTTGTCGATCGACAGCTACAGATAATTTCTGCACGAACACGACTTCAGCAGCCCTGTCGATCGACAGACCCGGTGGTTGTCGATCGACAGCCCCGAAAAATGCAGAAATTTTCGAATGTCAGTCTGAAACTGCCATTGAACGTGTCTACAAGCCTAAGATTCCGTACCCAAGGAGTCTGTACACTGCATGCACCGACCAAGGTAGTGACAAAGCACCTAAGGAGAAAGGGAAACAAGTTCCAACATCATTGAGGAAGCTGCCAAAGTTGTTGAATCCGGGAATGTTTGTGGTTCCTTGTTCGATCAATGGTGTAGACTTGAAGGATTCTCTATGCGACACAGGAGCAAATGTGAATGTTATGTGTGAGGCTGTTGCAAAGAAGCTAGGAATCTTGGAGTTACAACCCTTAAGGACTCCTATCGAGCTCATAGATAGATCATGTACGATTTCTAAAGGCTTCATTCCTGACGTATCGATTCAAATAGGTGATTGTCTTGTTCCTACGGACTTCTACATCATTGAGAGAAATGATGATATCTGTAAACCCTTGGTTCTTGGGGCGGAGTTCCTTGCAACAGTGGGAGCAATGGTGGATTTTCCTAATAAGCGAATCTCCTTCTCGAACATCAACAAGAAAGTCTTCTATCCTTCGGTTCTTGTCACAGCAGCCTCTTGTATGAGTGTCAATGTTAGAGATACGCTGGGTTTTGAAAAAGAGACGAAGAAGGTTCAAAACGTTCTCAAGTTGGCTCCTCCCATTCCACGCCGTGATGTCAACATTCATGCCAGTTCTAAGTGCGATGAGTCCCCCAAGGTGAAGAGCAGAAAGACCTCTAAAGCATTCTCCAAGTTCAGAATTGTCATTCCTTTGGAGTTAAGGGAAAAGGGAGAGGTAGTTGTCCAAAAGATGCTGCATAATACTATGAAGCTCTTTCCTGGTATAGTTCCTTGCAAGTCTGGGGGAGTGCATTTCAGTGATCCACCTCCAGCCTGAACATCATCCGCAGTCAAGCTAATGACTGAAAACAAGCGCTTGGTGGGAGGCAACCCACCTGTAAGTTTTTCTTTTCACTTGAGTCATTTTTCTTTATTAGAGTTAGTTAGTTCTTTGTTTCTGTTTGCCTTTTCAAAATTTGTGGAACTTGTTGTTTGCGACTCTTTGCTGTGGTATTTGATGATATTTTGTTTCAGTGATCTTCAGTTTTTCTTTAGATTTCTCCAACAACATAAGTCGTCAAAGCCAAGATTTCAGATTTTCGACGAACCTGTCGATCGACACACCTGTTGGTTGTCGATCGACAGCCCCAATAAAGCCCTGTCGATCGACACACCTTATCGTGATCGATCGACAGGCCAGCAGAACAGGTCCGAATTTCATTCTTTTCACAAATTTTCTGATTTTTTTCTTTTTCTTTTCATCAATCTCAGATTTAATAACACTGGGACAGTGTTGTTTAAGTCTGGGGGAGGTAGTTACTAACATTGTTTTCTATTTTGGAGTCAAAAATTTGTTTTTATTGAGTCAAAATGTAGGGAATAATGATCTTTCTTAGGAATAAAGCTTAGTTTTTGAAACTTTTAGCTGTTGCGATGAAGCCTTTGGATGGAACGAATTCGAAATTAGATGATAGTACAGGTTCCCCTCTTATCGCAATTTGCAGAACGAAGTAGATCAAACTCCAGACTAGCACACTTGATCTCCATTTCGCTATATTCTCTTTGATGATATCACGACAGTAAAACATTCAGGACTCCTTATTCTCTTTACCACTCTTTGTTGATCCTGAATGGCCAGCTCATTTTTAGTTGGTACCCAACCCCTAACCTTAACCTTTTGTTCAAACCTCATGCAGTCTCTTTTCCTTAGTTTTATGTGCAGACATGTGTATAAACTCCGGAGAGAAAGAGGTTCGACGCAGTTTTTCATTCACAAAAATTGCACAGGAAAAGGATTTGGTAGGAGTAAAGAAAGCAGCAATGCTAAGCATTCCTTGGGATTTAATACACAACAATGGTAATTTTCGAGACTAATATCTTTGTAAAATCATTTCCCCCCTTAGAGCTAAAAAAAAAAAAAAAAAAAAAAAAAAAAAAAAAATTACTTTTATTTCGAAAAATAAGTAAGGGAAAGGGAAATGATTATTTAAATAAGTCTCTAGCTTCAAAAGAAAAGTCCCAAAGAATGAAGAAGTTGGATGTGGAAAGTGGAACGTGATTATATGAAGGTGTTTGGTTCCTGATAACGTTTTGGAGGAGGGAGTGCAATGTGAATGAGAAACTGTGGGCATCAACTGGACCCGACTCTCTCTTGTGATTATGCATAATGTCTGCATCCACCAAATAAAATCAGGTAACCCTAAACACTCTTTAGCTCCACTTAAACACAAAAGCCTTTTACATCACACCTAGCCCTTTTACTTGGTTGATATCATTGGAGAGAATTCCATCATCACTTCGATTAAGTGTGCGACAGTTTGGAGGATGTGAAACTGATGGGTTAGCAGGTTAAGATTTGAGGCCCAACCTATGATGGTTGAGATTCGTGACCGCCAAAGGTACTTTGTTTACATGCAGCGAAAGAGTCGAGAAAGCGAAAGCAATGTTCCCGAAGATAAGTAAGTTCTCGCGATTTTCAAACCTCAACTTCAGTTTTAGTCTCTAGTTTGCTTGAGGGCAAGCAAAAGCTAAGTCTGGGGGAGTTGATATATCATGGTTTTTACCGGTTTTCGACCATGATATAAGTCCTTTTATCGAGTCTTTTCGTTGTATTTCGAGTCTTTTTAGTGTCTTAACAGGTTAGTACACGTGAGGAGCTTATATGGCGAATACGGTGCATTTTGGAACGTAAACAAGGTTGGAGCCGGATTTTGCAAGAAAAGAAGCTGAAATGAAGCAGCCTGTCGATCGACAGCCCAAAGAAGGACGATCGATCGACAGCCACACGCCAGCCTATCGATCGACAGACACATAGACGATCGATCGACAGGCCAGCGCTGAAACCAACTTAAATACGTTTTAAAGAAGGAAATTCGCCAGTTAATGGGCCGAGAGCTACAATAGACCGTCATAGAAGCCCACCACGAGTTTTACCTCTATAAATAGTTTATTTTAGGTTTTTAGATGGGAACTGAGATTTTACTTAACAAAATTTAGAGAGAGATTTTTAGGGTTTTTAGGGAGACAAGTTTACTTCATTACTTTGAGATTCTTCGAACCCTATTGTAATTCTTCTTTTACTCTTTCTTTATGCATTATTATTCAGTTATGATTTGCTTTGCTGCCATGTCTGAGTAGTTTGCTTGTTAGGTTTAGGGTAGTTCGAATGGAATGATGATGAATTGTTAGGGTAAACTCACTTGTTAGGATTATCTGTTAGGTTCTTCACCTAGATTGCTTTAACTCTGATTTAGAATTGATCACTCTAAATTAGTTATCTTAGGTTGATAGATTGACACGAAAGTGTAATTGATTAGCCAGAACTAGATCTTAGGTGAGCAAAATTACTTATTCGCAAAGAAATTTGGTTTAGGGATTTTGTGAACAAATTGGACTTGAATTTAAAGCTTGTTTAAATTGATTGAATTCGCAAAGAAATTTGGTTTTCTAGGGTTTAGACATAGTTAGTTTTCGCAACGACAGTTGGTTAATTATACATTAGTGTTCCAAGTTCTAGAACGGTTCTTAATTAAATCCTGATTTTGTTTAACCTGCAATTCTGATTCATCCTGAGAATTACCCAAAAGCCTAACTCTTTGTTTAATTGAATTTGAAATCAACCAACTTTCCTGTTACCAATTGAATTTGCTATTTATTTCATATTATTTTACTTAGCCGAATTTGAAGTCAATATTCCTATCGTTTGATTTGACTCCCAGTGATTCGACCCCTACTACGACGACCTCTTAATTTGAGAGAGTAGCTCAGGGTAAATTTGAGCATATCAACTAGACACCTAGAGCTGAGGGGTGACGATCCCGAAAGCTAGATGGTGGTTATGAGCTATGGGCAATCAATGTCTGAGACGGGTCTATGTGCATAGGACGAATGTGAACCTCGGAAAGGTCTGGGAGATGTGGTCTCCGTTGTTGCTGGCGGGTTAGGCCATGGTAGATTGGTAGGTAGTACTAGAGGATTCGAGGACGAATCCAGTTTTAGTGGGGGAGAATTGTGACGCCCGTAAACCATTTTTTTTGGTAAAATGGAGGGGCTGTCGATCGACACACTTGTGGTCTGTCGATCGACAGGGCTCTTAAGGGGCTGTCGATCGACATACCTAGTGGTTGTCGATCGACAGGTACTCGAATTGGCTGGTTTTCTGGTTCGATTTAAGTTGTTCAATTGGACCGGGCCGGTTTGGGTAAACCCTAGGGCTTCGTATTTAAGGGTTTTTGGCCGCATTTGAGCGAACCAAAGTCCCAAAAAATCAGAAACATAGAGTTTTGAGAGGAGTTTCTCTTGTTCCTGATAGTTTGTGGATTAGGGTTTCGTTCTTGATCGATTTGAAGAGGAATTTCGTGGTGATTGTAGCTGAATCTGTTTCTAGCCTCATTATCCAGCAAATTCTATCCGAAAATCTAAGGTGAGTGCGTGACCATGGCTTCTGGGCCGGTGGATTCGTTAGGGTTGTATGGTGGTAGGTTAAAACTGGTTGATTGTGATGATTGATGTGGTTTCTGTTCGTTTTGTGGTGTATGGATTGTTGGATTGTGTTTGTTGTGCAGGTTTCGTGTTATCGCAGAGGAGGAATCGATCCGAGAGGATAATTGATCGATCTCCTATGAATCTGCGACGACCTGTCGATCGACAGCCCTTGGGTGTGTTGATCGACAGGGTCACACGAGGCTGTCGATCGACACCTAGAGGTTGTGTCGATCGACAGGTGATCGAGGAGCTGTCGATCGACAGGGTCCTGTGGAGCTGTCGATCGACAGGCACCGTGGGTGTGTCGATCGACAGGCGTGAACAGGGCTGTCGATCGACACCTAGTGGTAGTGTCAATCGACAGGCTGCCTGTTGGGCTGTGGTTGAGCCGTGTTGTTGTGTTTGCTTTGTGTGTTGTTTGATGCGTGTTTGCCTGAGCGGATTCATCGCGTCTGTGTGCGCAGTCGTAGATGGGAGGACCGTCTCACTGGGTATTTGTGATAATACTCACGCATCTCTTTTAACCATGTGATGCAGGTAAAGGCAAATTGTGATCGTGGAATCATGGCAACGAAGAGGGAGATGATCTAGGGTCTCGTGTTGGGTGTTGCTGTGTGATTTGTTATTGTTTCCTTTCTGTTTTAGAACTCCGCTAGGTTGTTGGTTTTAGTGATTTGGTAATGTGTTGAACTGGTTTAGTATCTTTAATGAAATGGAATACTTGATTTATTATTGTGTTATCCGCTGTTGATTGTTTCTTGAGTTGCTTGGTCGTTGAGGATAGCATTTATGGGAATGCTAATCCGAGACCAAGGGTTAATGTTTAAAAAAAAAAAAAAAACGGGTCGGGTCGTTTCATCCTTGGTGGTGTGATCAACGTGGTGGCTGGTTTTGGATTTTTGTATTGATTAAAATTCCATAAAGATACATGTTGCTAACATTATCTTAAAGAAATTTTTCCTAATTTATAAAAATGGAAATTTGTAATAATTTTAGAGGTAAAAAAAACACAAAGCATATCTATAAAACCTCTATAATGTTCAAAGATATAACCTATTAAGACTGTCACATAGGATTTAAATAAACCAACTAAAAATTGTCATATCATAATATAGTAATATACATAATCAAAATTTCCTTAATGACAATAAATCAAGTTTCCCTAATATATAATTGGAAAATATCTATTAAATTGATGAACTAATTATTTATTTTCGTTTTTTTAACTCCACTTTTTAAATGTTTATTTTTTTATTTTCTTCTTTTCCATTTCAGAATATATATATACATTTTTATAAAAAGTTAAATATAATATATGGATGATTAAAATTTAAAGACAATTGAAAACATTAAACTTTACTTAATTTTTACATACATTTAACTTTTCCAAAATTCAAGAATATATCTTAATTGAATTTCCATAAAGATATATGTTGCAAACACTCTCTAACGAAAATTTTCCTATTTATTAAAATGGAAATTTGTAATAATTTTATATAACAAAAAAAACCACATTTATAAAAACCTCTATAAAGGTTAAATATATAACCTCTTAAAACTGTCCACATAGGATCTAAATCAACCAATTAAAAGTTACCGCATCATAATATGCATAATCAAAATTTCCTATCAAAGTTTCCTTAATGAAGGTAAATTAAGTGTCCTTAATATATAATTGAAAATAGCTATAAAATTGATGAACTAATTATTATTTTTAGGTGTTTTAAGCTTCCACATTTTAAACGTTTATTTTTTCTATTTTCTTCTTTTCCATTTTAAAAAATATATACATTTTTATAAAAAGTTAAATATAATACATGGATGATTAAAATTTAGAGACAATTGGAAATGTTCAATATATCGTAAATTAAATTTTCATAAAGACATATGTTGCTAACACTCTCTTAAATTTTTTTCCAAATTTATAAATATAAGTTGTTAACAAATTTAAATGAAAAAAAAATAAACCACATCTATAAAACTACTATAAAATAACGTCGGGACCAAGATATTTTATTAATTTAGCAAAATATTAATTTATCGAGAAATTAATTGAATCGAAAACTTGATTTCAGACTGGAAAATTCTATTAATTTACCGAAGTATTAATTTATCGAGTATTAATTTATAGAGGTTATACTATATGTCTAAACACAATCTTCATTCAAATATAAATATGGTTATCAACTTATGTCTTCAATGTTCTCTTTTCAAAAATAAACTTAGGTCTTCAATGTCATGGTTTCTGGATAACATGGAATTGTTTCTCGATAACATTGAAGGAGAAAAAAAGCATATCATGTTGCTACTTGGATCAAAATCGTTTATTATATAAATGGTGATCTTTACTATCAAATGTTTGTTTAGAAAATTATCGTGATCTAATAACATGAAAATTACAAAAACTAACAACATCTATGATTTTATGTGGTATAGGTGGCTACAGTATTTGCTTGAATAACGGTATGTAGATTATGTTTTTACAAAATAAAATAAAAATCCCAAAAATAGCAAAATGTAAAAAAAAAAAATATTATGCATGTTTAACCCCTTAACCTAATCTAATAATAATATGTATCAAACAAAATTTGCCAAAAAAGCATCAAACTATCCAAAAAGAACATGTAGGTAAAACTTTGGTATACTTTTACGAACTCATGATTTATAATTACATTTGATTGCTCTAAAAAGTATATCCATTAATATATTCAATAAACTCAAATACATGTTTATTGTGAACATTGAATTCTCCTGAAAAAGATGATTACTAAAACCAGATGTACTTTGTTTTTTTTTTTTTTTTTTTTTTTTTTTTTGTCACATGCGCACAAAGACCTATTGATTACAAAAGTACCGAAGTATCATTGAACCAATAAGGAGCAGACGTGCTAATATAAGTAAACACCGATTTGCGGAGACGAGCATTCCTCGCGAGGAGGTCTGCTTTTTCATTCTTTTCCCGAGGACAATACGTAAGAGTGAAGTCCGGAAAAGAAAAACGTAACTCCTTAAATTCTTCCAGTTCTGTGTGGAAACGGGGCCAGCTGTCCGGATCCTCAATCATGCTTACCAACTCTTGTGAGTCCGTGTGAAACGCCGAGCAGTATCGTTCATACTTCTGAAGACTTGACAGGGCCCAAATAAGGCTATACAGCTCCGCATGAAGTGGTGATATAACCTTCCGCATACCCTTGGTTCCCATTAGGTCCGAGGTCCCGTCCTGGAGTTGGAGAATCCAGCCTACCCCACACGTGGTGTCCTCATCCTTCCAGGATCCATCTATAAAGCACCGGAATACCTCCTGGGTTTCGGGCTCCAATTCACTTCTTGTTACGGTCTGGTGAGTCATCGCGTTTTGCTCATTAGCTAAGAACCATTCCAGAGCCTCTTTGCTGGCTAATTGAACAATATCCACTGGTGAACGATCGATATTATTGAACACTTTGTCATTGCGGGCCTTCCACAGATACCAAATTATCCATGGGAAACAGCGAACAAAATCCCCTAAGTCTATCCGATGCGGGATTCGGGAGAACAGGTAATCCATGTTACCCCATAGGTTATCCATAGGGAATACCGTCGGGGGATTTGGGATATTGGACAAAGCCCAAACTTGACGAGCCGGCGGACATTTGAAAAGGACATGGTTAATCGTTTCCTCCCTGTCACCGCATCGAGGGCACTGGCTATCTCGGTGTATATGGCGGTGGGCCAGCCTCTCATTCACTGCCACAGCCCCCGAGAGGGCTTGCCATAAGAAATGGCGGATCTTATTTGTTGTTGGCTGTTTCCAAACTTTTTCCTTCAGTGGGTTTAAAGACGGAAGTTGTTGTGCATATACCAGTTCTGCATCCAACTGCTGCTGAGCCACCTCATACCCAGAGCGCACTGTATACATTCCAGACTTTGTAAAGTGCCAGCAGAACCCATCTTGTGTTCCTCTCAAAGATGGCCGAATAGAAAGGATAAGTTGAATATCTTGTGGGTGGACTGACGCACGAAGTCTGTCCATTTTCCAGTTGCCTGACCCTTGGTCTATGAAGTCGGAAACCCGTTCATATCTATTGGGATTTTGGAGCAGACTTCTGACTTGCCTTGGGTGTTTATCGGGAATCCACTTATCTGTCCAGAACCAGGATTGCGCACCGGAGCCTATGGTGCGTCTCATCCCGTTTTCCACCAGTGGTTGGGCACTCAGTAAACTACGCCAACCATAGGACGGCCGATGGTGTTTCCTAGCTTCAAACGGGTGGGAGAACCGAAAATATTTGCCCTTCAGGACTCTTGCCACCAAGGAATGTGGGTATCGGTGTAGTCGCCAGAGCTGCTTCGCCAACAAGGCTTGGTTGAACTCTTCATAAGACTTAAAGCCGATACCCCCTGCATTCTTTGGGAGACACATCTTTTTCCATGCTACCCAATGCATTCCAGTTGCACTATCCTTAGTTTTCCACCAGAACCTAGCGATCGCACTTGCTAGCTTCCTGAGTAGACTTTTTGGGAGTAGAAAGGTAGACATCACATACGTTGGGAGAGCTTGTGCCACGGATTTAATCATAATCTCTTTCCCTCCTTTGGACAGAAATTTGGCTGACCATCCATTAATGCGTTGGTTCAGACGTTCCTGCACATATGCAAACACTTCCGCTTTTGACCCGTGTAGCTGTTCAGGGATTCCTAAATACATCCCTGGTCCTCCCTCAGACGGAATCTGAAGTCTTGTCTGCAGGTCCGCCCGACACTCCGCAGGTACATCTTTTCCAAACGTGACCGCTGATTTGTCGAAATTGATGCGTTGTCCTGACGCATTTCCATAAACTTCTAACACTTTGAGTATAGTATCACATTGTTCCGCAGATGCCTTACAGAAGAAAAGACTATCATCCGCAAATAGTAGATGGGAAAGCGGAGGAGAGGTTGGGGCAATTCGAATACCACTGAAATTCCCAAGCCTTTCGGCGGCGCGTAGATTAGCAATCAACACCTCCGTACATAGAATAAACAAAAACGGCGAGAGTGGATCCCCCTGCCGCAGACATCGGGTGGGGGATATGGATCCTTTCGGTTCCCCATTTAGTAGTATACTATAGGACACTGAGTTGACACAAGTCATAATCCATCGATTCCACGTCTCGGAGAAGCCCATTTTCCGCATTAGCGCTTCCAGGAAGCCCCATTCCACCCGGTCATATGCTTTACTCATATCCGTTTTAATGGCCATCCCTTCCCGTTTTGCCGCCGGATTTGTCACCAAAGCGTGAAAGACCTCCTGTGCAAGCAAAATATTGTCTGTTATCTGTCGCCCTCCCACAAAGGCAGATTGAGTATCAGACACCAGGATTGGGAGAAATCTCCGAATTCTCTGGCACAAGACCTTCGAGATAATCTTGTAGCTCACATTACACAGACTGATCGGTCGAAATTCCTTCATTAGGCGTGGTCGTTCTGCCTTTGGGATCAGACAAATATTGACCTCATTGCTACCTGGATCCAGAATACCAGTGCGCATAAAATTTTGAACCATTATTATCACTTGCAGACCAATAATGTTCCAGAATTTCTGATAAAACAAAGCCGTCATCCCATCTGGTCCCGGAGCTTTCTCCGGGTGGATTGAGAATACCGCTGCTTTGACTTCTGAGTCTGTGACTTCCCGCGTGAGGATCTCATTCATCTCCACAGAAACACACTGTTTGATGTATGTCAGTGACACTTCCAGATCTGAAATCGGGGAGGAGGTAAACATATCTGTAAAATAGTTCGTCGCCGTGTGTTCGATCTCCTCCTCTTTTTCTGTCCACTCACCAGCCTCCGTCACAATACCAGTGATCCTATTCCGAGCCCTCCGTTGTTTCGTAGTAGCCTGGAAGAATTTCGTATTCTGATCACCTTCTTGGTGCCAGGTTACCCTGCTCTTTTGATGCCAGTAAATTTCCTCATCTCGTAGCGCCGTACATAATTGTTCATGTATTATCCCAATCTCCTCACTTGTTGTCGCATCATTGCTCTGGGCTTCCTCGAGCCGAGTCTTCAGAGTCTCTATCTCCTCCTCTGAGATAATCTGATCTTGCTTTCTCCAGCGAGAGATCGTTTTGCGACAATTGGCAATCCGATCGCATAGAGTGGGTTCACAGCCGTTCCTCCCGCCACTCCATCCTGAGCGCACCACTTCGTCAAAATTTGGCTTTGAGAGCCATCTTTTGTCGAAGCGAAATTTTTTTGTCCCAACCATTCTTATATGATCAAAGTGTGTCAGGACGGGTCGGTGATCAGAACCCATAAACCGAAGATATTCCATCTTGGAATGGGAAAACAGATCATACCAGTCTTCATTTCCCATGGAGCGGTCAAGGCGGCATCGTATGACATTTGCTCCTCGTCGCCCAAACCAGGATAAACAATTACCTGTGTATGGGAAATCAACCATTCCACAAGTTTGTCGCATTAAGTTAAACTCGAGGAAGGAGTTATCCGGTCGCCTACGGCCTCCGGTTTTTTCATGGTGTCCAGTGATCTCATTGAAATCCCCTGTCATAAACCATGGAGCGAATCTTGTAGTACTAATCCGAGATAAATGTTCCCAAACAACACTCCGATTTGCAATAACAGGTTCTCCGTAAACAAAAGACATAAAAACTTTATTACCAGTGATGGTGGCCATTACATTGATGGTGTACTTTGTTATGGTTATTAAAAAATACTTAAACCTTCAAAGTTTGGCAATGAACATGATATTTATTTGAATACAATTTAAGACTCAACGTCAAAAAGAAACGAGAGATACAAAAGTGAAGGGAGCTAAAAAGAACAAAAGAAGTGGAAACAAAGAATTAAGGGTGTAGAGTTACAAGTTTTTTTTTTTTTATTAAATTATGATACTTTTGATACAATTGCGTTGCCAACTAATCACATAATTATTTTTAAGAAAAATATATATCCACAAGTTAAAGATTTATTTTCTAAAACAATATGAGCTCAAACGATACACTTTTATTGGATAGAAAAGGTAATACAACAACATGAACATTCACTAGCCGAATTCAAAGATATGCCATAAGCATACCTAAACATTACATATATGTGTATATATATATATATATGATTCTCTGACACGTAAAAATTACCGATACTGATACCGATATATATTAGTATTTATGGTAAATAAATTATTTTTCACTACGATTGATTTACTTTCTTACAATTCTGTTTTTGCATTCGTCTATATCAAGAAATAGCTAATTTAAAATTATCAAATCCAAATATATACTTAACAAAAAAGCAGAACTTTCGACTTTCAAAGGCTACATCTAAAAGAATATGAGCTCCAACACTATACTTTGATTGAGAAAGACAAGGTAGTGCAACAACATGAACGCTCAAAATATATGCCATAACCATATCTAAACATGAACATATATATAATTCTCTACATATATAAAAAAATTACTTAATATTAGTATTACACTTTAGTACTGATGGTAAATATATTATTTAGTTCTCTATGATTGCTTCACTTTCTTATCATTACACTTTTTCATTTGTATATGTCAACGTCTAGCTAATTAAAAATTAACAAGTCCAAATATATATTAAACTCATCGATAAAACAACCCCACGCGTAGCGTGGGTATAAGATCTAGTCTATACTATATAAAAGTTGAAGCTATAAGCTCCTGAAGGCGTCCACATAGGCGATAAATCAACGTATAGTGTTACGCCACGTCAACGTTAATGAATAATGTTAATTTGGTTTTGTAGATAATGAGAAACTTTCTATTTTTTAAAAACTAAAAATATTATATTTAAATTGTTAATTGAAAACTTCCATTTTAAATGACAAAACAAATCTAACATCTATAACAAGTTGGTTATGGAAAAGATAGGCTAAAAGGAAATTTACCATAACTATTAGAATTAGGAAATAGTAGTGTTCTATTTTCTATTAGGATTGGAAATAGCAATGTTGTGCTATATATACCTTGGTTTAGTTTTGTCAAACGCATGAGTTTTAGAGTTTAGTTATAACCCTATATATGATGATATCGTGTTAGTAGTCCTCTATTTTCTCACCATGTTTTCTATAGATCTTTTTGTTTTAAAGTATTTGATTCGTTCTTCGGTGATTTTATTAGATTTTATTGTGGCTCTTTCATCATCGGTTTATTGTTACACCTTCTTACTTTTTTATTATTTTAATTTTTGCAGGTTCATATCATAATTTTTCCAATTTGTGGTGATATCATGTATGTTATTTAGTTTTTCCTCTATAATTAGTGCAGTTTTTTGGGGTTTTATATATTGTTAATCAACTCCCTCGCTTTATTGTTGTTTTATGTACAATTTTTTTGCCCCATTGAAATCTAATACTCTTATTGTTTTTGTTATTCTTTGTTTCTCAAGCAGATCTTTTGGCTTGGTTTTGTGCATTCTAGATTGGTTCATAAAACTGTTGCTTTTATTTCTTTGTTGGTTTGAATGGTCGCTTACTAAACAATTGAAAGAAAATATTCCAACTAGGCAAATTTGTGCGACACTGCGTGTGGCTCCGTTGGCTCTTTCTCCTCTCCATCTTTTTGGTATTTTCGTCATCTCTTTCGCGATTCATATTCCAATTCGTTGATATCCTCTCTAGGCGTAGTTCTTTCAGTTGTTCGTGTGTTTCTTAGTTTCTTATTTCCCTTTTTTTATTCTCAATTATAATAACTAGATCAATTGCTTTATTTCTTTTCAATTTGATCAATGCAGCAAACAAAAAAAACAAAGGAAGCTATCATATTTTTCATATCAATGAATTCAGACGTGTTGTTCATATTTTTTTTTTAATTACTTTTAGCTGCTTTTAATGTTTTGGATTTGTTGAATAACAAAACTTCTGCGATCAAACTATTAGTGCCAACTTGTTAGTTTTAAATTTAAGTAAATTTTGTTTTGTATAATTATTTCTAACCCAAAAATGTAGTAGAACACAAAAAAATATCAAGGCCCAAATATTAATCTGCTTTTTAATATTTTCACAAACTAATCTATTTAAGAAGAAGAACCTATGTATTTTCGAAAAAACTAAAGTAAAATGATAGGGATTTTTTTTTTGTTTTTTAATAAATATTTATGAATTAAGTTAATTTTGTTTTGATTGATAATAGGATACTAATCATTTTTAAATTCAAGTAGTTTTGTTTTATATAGTTTATGTTTAACCCAAAAATAAAGTAGAACACACAAGAAAATAAAGGCCCAAATATTAATCTGCTTTTAATATTTTCACTAACTTTTCTATTTAAGAAGAATCTATGTATTTTAGAAAAGTTAAAGTAAAATGATAATTACTTTTTTATTTTATTTAAATTATACACTTCATAGTATGAAAGAAATCAAATTTAAATGTAAACATGGCAAAAAACAATGAAAGACAATATAAGCCGCTTCACAAGAATCTTTTATTTTTGTTACATAAATATTTTTTTGTTAAATGCAAGAGGAAATGAAGAAAGATGTAAATAAGGGGAAAAACGTTTATTGTATAAATGTATGTATATGTGTGTTAACTTATATTCGTGATTTTATGCAAACATATTTTGTTTTTTGATAAGTTCAGAAATTAAATAAGAAACTGGAGGGAGGGAAATTATAAGGTTTAAAGTTAAGGTGTTAAAAAATATCCATTAAAACATTACAAATATAATATTTTCAAAAAGTTGAACCTAACTAAAATGTAAGATTGGCTTAAAAACATATTTCTATTGGTCCATAAAAGTATTTAAAACTATGTTAGTTTCTTCTTTTATTAATAGGAATTTTTCCATTTCCGTAAATTTTATTTTAACAAATTTTCCAATTTATTTAAAGGTATGCATTTTGAAATATGTAAAGTGAAATTAAATACTGTAGTTATTAAGTTGGACTTCCTCTGTGTTTTAAAGAAAGATGTTTTAAGCTTTATTTTTGTTTCTAAATGATTGATTTTTTCCCTTCGAATTAATGCATTTTTCTTTACAAAATAAATAATAAATTTAATTGGTACAAATATGATTTAACTGTCTTCGAAAGTGACAATTTGTGTTAAAAGTTGTTGGATTTACTTTTTCTTAATATATGTACAAAATTCAAAACATAAGTCTTTAAGGAATAGAGGGAGTATATGTTTTCAATTGTATATTTTTTTGTTAATTTTTTTTAAAAGAAAAACGTAAATAAGGCAAACCATACATACTGTATATGAAACAAGGAAGCATATACAAATCTAATAACACACATATTGCTTTTCAAAAACGTTCTTTTGTTTAATTTGTTATAAATGTTTTGTCGGATCATTGAAGCGATGGTGATAATAAGATAAAGTTTAGATCAAAAAAGTGTGTTTGATGATAATGAGCATATACAAAGTGTAGGAGTTGCAGTTTCAGATTGAACTCTTGGAAAAGCGTAATCTTCTAGGCAGAAGAGGAACAAAAGCGTAAGATATTTGCTGGTGAAGTAACAAAAGTTATAAGTATCAACCGGGAAAGAAGTAAGTTAAAAGAAAAACATAGAAATCAAACCTACGCTAACTATAAGTGACATTTTCATGTGATAACTCATAGGCTTCTGAGAAAAAGAGGAAAATAGAGAAAATGAGTGTGACGAGCACAAGAAAGATATTGTAAGAATATGGAACTCGATATGTTGAAAGAGTGATATACAAAGTATATTAAAAGGTTGGAGAGTGTGCCAATACTTTTGGTTCTACCTTTCCCTCCTATAGAAAGGAAAAAAACGAATCGTCCTTCATATTTGATAGTATAATAATCAGTTCTAACATGAAAAAAACTCAAGATATTCGATATAATATGAAGTGTAAAAATTAGTTACTACATGTAGTGTTGTGTTAATAAATTTTAGATTCTCGGTGGTTTGACCAAAGACTAATTAATGTGTCCACATTAGCACGCTTAGAGTTCAAAAAATTAATGTTTCTATGCAGATTAATTAAGGTAAGCTTACGAGAAAACTCTATCATGGTGCAAGTAGATCCATTCATCGTAATTTTACGCATTAAATATAGAAAATGTCTATCATGAACATGAAATATGAGGTGTTATTTATCGTGAATCCTATAACCGAGTTAAATTTTCCGTGGTAGAATCGCCTTTGTAGCCATTTCAATAACTTATAATAAATACTAAATCTAAAGTTAAAAAACATTATTGATTATTGTTTATAGTATTATGAGACAAAAATTTAAGAAACTAAAAAAAAATGCAAGTTATATAGTATATATGTTTATTACTGATACCTAAAAACAAAACAATATATATTTAACGTTAAATAATAGACCATATGACATACAAAAAACCGCGCATACACACTTTCTTGAAAACGACATTTAACATGTGAAACGACCCGACCCGTTTTTTTTTTTTTTTAAAACACATTAACCCTTGGTCTCGGACTAGCATTCCCATAAATGCTATCCTCAACTACCAAGCAACAACAAACAGACAACCAACGGATAACAATAATAAACCAAGCATTTCATTCCATTAATCTAAACCAGTTCAACACAAATTCCACGAAAACCAACAACCTAACCAGGTTCTAAAACAGAAATGGAAAACATCAACAACACACAACACGAAACCGAGACCCTAGATCATCTCCCTCTTCGTTGCCATGATTCCACGATCACAGTTTGCCTTTACCTGCATCACATGGAAAAAAGAGATGCGTGAGTATTATCATAAATACCCAGTGAGACGGTCCTCCCATCTACGACTGCGCACACAGACGCGATGGATCCGCTCAGGCAAACACGCATCAAACAATCACACAAAACACAACAACGGCTCAACCACAGCCCAAACAGGCAGCCTGTCGATCGACACTACCACTAGGTGTCGATCGACAGCCCTGTTCACACCTGTCGATCGACAGCTCCACAGGACTCTGTCGATCGACACAACCACTAGGTGTCGATCGACAGCTCCACAGGACCCTGTCGATCGACACAACCACTAGGTGTCGATCGACAGCTCCTCGATCACCTGTCGATCGACACAACCTCTAGGTGTCGATCGACAGCTCTCGTGTGACCCTGTCGATCGACACACCCAAGTGCTGTCGATCGACAGGTCGTCGCAGATTCATGGGAAATCGATCATTATCCTCTCGGATCGATCCCTCCTCCGCGTTAACACGAAACCTGCACGAAAATCACAATCCACACAATCCAAACACAATTCACAGACACAATCAATCCACAACACAATCCAATCAATCAATTTAACCTACCACCAATCAACCCTAACGAATCCACCGGCCCAGAAGCCATGGTCACGCACTCGCCTTAGATTTTCGGATAGAATTTGTTGGATATTGAGGCTAGACACGAATCCACGACAATCTCCACAAGAAACTACTCCAAATCTTTCAAGAAACGAAACCCTAATTCGCAAAAACTCACAGGAAACAGAGAACTCCTCTCAAACTCTGTCTGCTGCGTTTTTGGGACTTTGGTTTGCTCAAATGTGGCCAAAAACCCTTAAATACGAAGCCCTAAGGTTTACCCAAACCGGCCCGGTCCAATTGAACGACTTAAATCGAACCAGAAAACCAACCAATTCGGGCACCTGTCGATCGACAACCACTAAGTGTGTCGATCGACAGCCCTTAAGAGCCCAGTCGATCGACAGACATCACGTGTGTCGATCGAAAGCCCCTCCATTTTCCTCAAAAAAATAGTTTACGGGCGTCACAATTCTCCCCCACCAAAACTGGATTCGTCCTCGAATCCTCTAACACTACTCAACAATCTACCCTGGCCTAACCCGCCATCAACACCGGAGACTACATCTCCCAGACCCTCTCGAGGTTCACATCCGTCCTATGCACATAGATCCGTCTCAGACATTGATTGCCCATAGCTCATAACCACCATCTAGCTTTCGGGATCGTCACCCCTCAGCTCTAGGTGTCTAGTATCAACCCACCTCAGTCCGCGCAGTCCTGACGGTGTTTGATACTCAATCATCTCCACACACCTCAATCCATCAAGACACACAGTCTATCAAGCTCTCGGTATGCAGAGATCTGCCAGAGGTCGCAACCTCCCAAACTATCCCCATACCCTCACGATCTCAGTCCGCGCAGTCCTGACGAACGATCGGTATGCGGGGAACCCACTGCCCCCCGGAGAGACGCATCTCTCAAGATCTGCCGGAGACTAATCTCCAAGAAAGACTGATGTCTATCTCTGAGCTATGCAATCAATTCCTAACGTCTATAATGCACCTCTGACCGGAACTACCTCCTAAGGTCTCACATGATATTCCCCTCCCGGAATACCATCACAATCGTGATCCTCACAGATCACCCGGACCATCCCTCACCTCGGATGTCCCTGCAGAGTCCCTCCGGAACTAGACAGTTCTACCTACCGTAAAACTTCTATTCCGAGACTCTCTCTCACACACACACACACAAACCGTTAGAGTCCCCACCGGAACTGGCAAGTCCTATCCGCAATAAAACTTCCATTCCGAGGTTCTCTAACCGCAAACATATGACTCTCAAAGTCAAACACATAAGAAAACACTTTCTTATTCACTGGAAAAATGTCATAATCATTACAACTTAATGAAAATACAAAAATCCACAACCAAAAACCTCACCACACACGGTGATCACAACACAAAAACGGAAACTGGAAACCACAAAGAAAAACGAATTCACTCTTCTGCTTGCTTCTCGAACCACTTCTTGAACTTCGTTTTCATCTTTGCCTCTGGTTCCCAAGTCTCCTCCTGAATACCATCACAGTCCCACAAGACTCTCAACAACGGTACTCTCTTCCGGCGCAGAACCTTGATACTTCTCTCAAGGATCCTAACCGGCCTCATCCCAACAGTCAGATTTGGCTGAAGATCCGCAGGAATCGTCACTGCTACCTCCTCAGAAGCATGCAAGCATCTCCTGAGTTTCGAAACATGAAACACATCATGGAATTTCTCCATAACCGGAGGCAGCTCCAACCGATAAGCAATTGGTCCCACACGTTCCACAACCCGGAATGGACCCATGTACCTCGTACTCAGCTTATCCTCGGATATGGACCTGTTCAGACCCCGCATCATAGCCATCTTGAGATACACCCGATCTTCGACTGCAAACTCCAACTCTTTCCTTCTCCTATCGGCATAACTCTTCTGCCGATCCTGGGCTTCTTTCATGTTCAGCTTCACAACACGGATCTTCTCCGTCGTCTCCTAAACAAAATCAGCCCCAAAGATGCTCCTCTCCCCCACTTGGGTAAAACATAGCGGAGTACGACATGGCCTCCCATACAACGCCTCAAAAGGAGCCATTCCGATACTCGCCTGAAAAATGTTGTTATATGCGAACTCCACCAAACTCAAGTGATCCGCCCAATGACCACCCCAATCCAGCACGCACATCCTCAACAGATCTTCCAGTGTCTGAATCGTCCTTTCGGACTGTCCATCCGTCTGCAGATGATTAGCTGTACTCATGTGCACTGTAGTGCCCATCTCAGCCTAAAAATCTCTCCAGAACACTGACGCAAACCTCGGATCTCCATCCGACACAATACTCGCTGGCACTCCATGCAACCTCACAATCTCCTTCACATACTTCTTAGCCAAGACCTCAGCTCCATCTGTCTTCTTAATGGCCAGAAAATGTGCTGACTTGGTCAGACGATCCACAATCACCCAAATCGCGTCATAGGTCCGAGAGACCGGCAACCCTACCACGAAATCCATAGTGATCATGTCTCACTTCCACTCTGGGATGGGTAAACTCTGTAATAAGCCACTAGGAACCTGATGCTCAGCCTTCACCAACTGACACAAATTGCAAGCTGCAACCCAATCTGCCACATCTCTCTTCATCCCGACCCAATGATAGTACCGTTTCCGATCACTATGCCTCTTAGTCACTTCCGGATGAATCGAAAACTTACTCGCATGAGCCTCTCTCAGAATTCCTGCCTCAAGTCCTCATCCTTAGGAACACAGACTCGTCCATGAACTAAGATAGTCCCGTTAGCAGAAATCTGATATTCGGAACCAGTAGCCTTGGAGAGATCTAACAGTACCTGATCCTTCTCCTGAGCTACTCGGATCCTGCTCAAAAGATCCGCCTGATCCGCTGCCGCTAACCCCAACAGTTCCTCTGAAGTAACACACAACCTCCGAGTACCCAGCATGCTCACAAGAGCCTCCGCATCCCGTTCCTGAGATGAATCATACCTCCTCCGACTAAGAGCATCCGCCTCTACCTAAGTTCACCGCGATGGTAAACTAAAGGTAAAACTCAATCTTCTACAACTCCTCCCAACACTTCTGCCTCCTAATTCTAATACCACACAACAGAACCTACTCCTCTAACCTCTTGGTCATGGGTTGAGCCATACTTGCAAAGGCTTTTTGATGCAACTCGTGGAATAATCTGCCAACCCGAGAAAACTACTACACTTAGTCGCATTCTTCGGTCTAGGCCAAATCTCCGCTCGATTGCATTTTAACTGGATCCACAGAACTCCACCTGCAGAAACAGTAAGACCCTTAAAAAACCCATTCCCTTTCCCGAAACTACATTTGCTCAACCTAGCAACCAACTTCTACTCTTGCAACTTCCCAGAACTACCCTCTCCTTGCTCATGCTCCCCAGGATTCTTCGAATACCCCAAGATGCCATCGATGAAGTTAATCACGAACTCATTCAGATACTCCTAAAAGGCTTCACTCATCAACCTCATAAATGCAGCTGGTGCACTCGTCAACCCGACAAGCACCTTTACTAACTCCACCCTACTCATGACTCGTCAAGAAAGCCGTTTTCCTGACAACCACCTCATCAATAGAATCTGGTGTTAACCGGATGCCAAGTCATCCTTGAAGAACCAAGTACCTCCTCACAATTGATCCAACAACTTATCAATTCTCGGAAGACGAAACTTGTTCTTCATATTGACTCGGTTAAGCCCTCGATAATCGAAGTACAACCGAAAACTACCACGATTCCTCATCACCAACATCACCGATTCTTCTAACTCTGCTGGAGCCATCATGTAAGGTGCCTTAGATAACGGCGTCGTCCCAGGCTCTAACTCAATCGTGCGAGATTCCGACCGCGATGACGGCAATCCCCGCAGCGACCGAAAGACATCCTCACGCTCCTGGACAACCCGAATATCCCTCAGGGCAACCTCACCTACAGACTCCGCCAGCAAAACAGTCTCCGAGTAAGCCTCGCAACCTCTCAGTCATAGCCTCAACCTGCACCCAAGATGAAACGACCCGACCCGTTTTTTTTTTTTTAAAACATTTAAACCCTTGGTCTCGGATTAGCATTCCCATAAATGCTATCCTCAACGACCAAGCAACTCAAGAAACAATCAACAGCGGATAACACAATAATAAACCAAGTATTCCAATTCATTAAAGATACTAAACCAGTTCAACACATTACCAAATCACTAAAACCAACAACCTAGCGGAGTTCTAAAACAGAAAGGAAACAATAACAAATCACACAGCAACACCCAACACGAGACCCTAGATCATCTCCCTCTTCGTTGCCATGATTCCACGATCACAATTTGCCTTTACCTGCATCACATGGAAAAAAGAGATGCGTGAGTATTATCACAAATACCCAGTGAGACGGTCCTCCCATCTACGACTGCGCACACAGACGCGATGGATCCGCTCAGGCAAACACGCATCAAACAACACACAAAGCAAACACAACAACACGACTCAACCACAACCCAACAGGCAGCCTGTCGATCGACACTACCACTAGGTGTCGATCGACAGCCCTGTTCACGCCTGTCGATCGACACACCCCCGGTGCCTGTCGATCGACAGCTCAACTGGACCCTGTCGATCGACACACCCACGGTGCCTGTCGATCGACAGCTCCACATGACCCTGTCGATCGACACAACCTCTAGGTGTCGATCGACAGCTCCTCGATCACCTGTCGATCGACACAACCTCTAGGTGTCGATCGACAGCCTCGTGTGACCCTGTCGATCGACACACCCAAGGGCTGTCGATCGACAGGTCGTCGCAGATTCATAGGAGATCGATCAATTATCCTCTCGGATCGATTCCTCCTCTGCGATAACACGAAACCTGCACAACAAACACAATCCAACAATCCATACACCACAAAACGAACAGAAACAACACCAATCATCACAAATCGATCAATTCAACCTACCACCAATCAACCCTAACGAATCCACCGGCCCAGAAGCCATGGTCACGCACTCACCTTAGATTTTCGGATAGAATTTGCTGGATTATGAGGCTAGAAACAGATTCAGCTACAATCACCACGAAATTCTTCTTCAAATCGATCAAGAACAAAACCCTAATCCACAAACTATCAGGAACAAGAGAAACTCCTCTCAAAACTCTCTGTTTCTGATTTTTGGGACTTTGGTTCGCTCAAATGCGGCCAAAAACCCTTATATACGAAGCCCTAAGGTTTACCCAAACCGGCCCGGTCCAATTGAACGACTTAAATCGAACCAGAAAACCAACCAATTCGGGCACCTGTCGATCGACAACCACTAGGTGTGTCGATCGACAGCCCTTAAGAGCCCTGTCGATCGACAGACCATAAGTGTGTCGATCGACAGCCCCTCCATTTTCTACAAAAATGGTTCACGGGCGTCACAGCAAGGAAAAGGCTAGTGAAAAACAAGTTCGGGTAAGTATCTCAGTTTCAACTTTTGTCACACTATTTTTATTGATTTTTCCATTGACTTATTCAAGGATATTTTTTTATCTCACTATTTTGTTTACATTAGTTTTCATTTAATTCTAAGCTAAATTGCAAGAATATAACTTTCAACATTCGTTAATTCTTCCTGCTAGTCCAGAGAAACTTATTCGTAACATCGTTGGGGAAAAAAACTTATGAAAACGAAAAATGGAAAAATCTTTGGAAAAGAAAGAAAAATTTAGCTGAAAAATGACTTAAAAAGGGCTTTGATTAAAAATGGGCCACTGTAAATAAAAAAACACTTAAATGGGCCCACCACTCTCTCTCAGTAAACGCGTAGGTACCGTAGCTTAACTGTATATAAACCATAAGACCAAAACCCTTTTTCCACAATTCTGGCTTCTCTTTCACGCCAATCTCTCTCTCGCTCGCCTCCCCCATACGCTGATCGTACTTCTTCTCCACCGTCGTGGTTTCTCACTCTCTCCGGGTACGATTCTTCTTTCTCTGGCTCTGTTTCTGCGTCTAGATGTTGTGTCGATGGTGATTTTAGGTCTCGGATTTGACTTTTCCGATTTAGTCATCTATTGTTGTTTTCCCTTTTGATTCACGAAATGGGTTTTCTATTTCCTTTGATTTTACTCCTGAGATGTCTAAATCTGATTTGAATAACATTCGTTTTAGGGTTTTGGTTAATTGAATCGTTTAAGCTAGAAAGGTTAGGTTTTGTAGTGAGATAAGCTCTAGTCTTTCTGGGTTTTTTGGTATCTGCTGTTTATATTCGTATTTAGTTGGATCTGTAGTTCAAAGTTTTTTTTTTTGTTCTTTGTGTCTCGATGTTTAGGCTTTTACGTTGCACACCAGATGTCTGCTGATCTCTTCAAGAAGAACCCATCTTTTCTTTGGTGTGACTGTGGTTATATGAGCAGGGGGAGGTTGTGGTGTTTTTCAGATTATCCTGTTTAGGCACTGGACTTGACTTGCTTCCACCTCGTCTAGTTCTCTCTTCTCTCTCTCTCTCTCTCTCTTTTCTTTCTGGATTCTCTACAATTTTTCTGTTCGATTTGATTCAAGAGTGTTCGCTTGTGCTGGTCTTTGTTACTGTGAACGTGTTTTCTGCTTTGGAAACTCTCACTTACTGGTGAGGAGTTTACGAAGAATAATCAAAGTTTTCCCCTTTGGATCTGCCAATGGGGAAAACTCAACTGGCTCCTGGATTTCGGTTTCATCCTACTGATGTTGAACTTGTGAGGTATTACTTGAAGAGGAAGTGTTGGGGAAGAAGTTACTTGTTGATGCTATTGCTGAAGTTGATATTTACAAGTTTGAACCTCCTGATTTACCTGGTACAACCTTATAGTTCTTTGTTTTATGAGTGTTTTTGGATGTCTATTGAGTTTCTCTAACTTGGGAGTGTTCTTCTTTACAGATATGTCCTTTATCAAAGGTGGGGATCTTAAGTGGCACTTCTTCTGCCCAAGGGAAATGAAATATGCGACTGGTGTTAGGGCAAACCGTGCAACTGAGTGTGGTTACTGGAAGACCACTGGGAAGGAGAGAGGTGTTATGTGCAATGATGAAGTTGTGGGAAAAATTAAGACTCTGGTTTATCACTTTGGTAAATCGCCTCGTGGGGAGCGGACTGATTGGGTTATGCATGAATACAGGCTTGAAGACAAGGTTCTGACAGAGAAGAACATTCCTCAGGTAGTTATACATTTCTTCAAAATGGCAAATACAATTTCAACTTGAACACATGTTTATGTTTTGAGCATTTAACAATGGCTTGTTGCATTTTTGTTCTTAGTCACTATGATATTCATTAAAGTGGCTGTTCTTGTTTTGCATGCAATGTATATAGAGTGTCCTGTTTCCTGCTTGAGTGGGCTTGGAGAATTATTCAGGATAGTTTTGTAAATGAATCAAGGGTGATATAAGCTTACTTGAAATTGATTGTGAATATCAATGTTTGGACTGCAGGATACTTATGTGGTGTGTGTCCTATTCAAGAAAGATGGACCTGGACCTAGAAATGGAGCTCAATATGGTGCTCCATTTAGGGAAGAGGATTGGAGTGATGGGGAAGGACGTACTGTCGCTCCTGATTGCAACAATCCCGCGAACCCTCCTAACAAAGAAAACAACCTGGCTGTGACAGCCTCTCATGACCCTACTAAGGATTGTTTCATTGGCATGATATCTGAATCGTGCGTCTCTGATGTTCAACTCCCAGCTTCTAGCAGCAGGCTTCCACCTCTGGGTGATGAAGTCAACACTCCTTTATCCGCTGCTCCTGTTCTTGATCCCAATGGCGCAGCCACTCAGGCAGAGACCTTTCAACCTCCTGCTCCCAACAACACCAACTATGATGACATCTATTCCATGTTGGATGTATTTGTTGATGAGGATGAGTACTTGAGTTTCTGTGCGCCTAACAACAATGAGGTTGGTGTTTTGCAGTATTCTTCTTTGGCTTAGTGTAATGATAACAAGTCGTTGCGGGATATGCTAGTGAAGCAACTTTGAAATTGCCAGTATTTTAATGACATTAGAACTTCATACCAAATATAAAGAAGCTGTTATTCTATCATTATAAGCTTATTCCTCTGAATCCAATTGTATCATCTCTTGCTGTTTGTATGTCTCATAGTTTATCATTTTACAGGTAAGACATGATCCAGGTGGCTCAGCTCAGGTTTCTTTGGAAGAAAGCTTTTTCAGTGATCTACCAGACTTGAGCAATATGCATACCAACAACGTCCCAAGGACACCCTCTTACGACCTGGTCGAAAACTCTGACTTGTACTTGGAGCTGCAGGATCTCACTGCTCCATTAACACCTCAAAATGGGAATCTCGTCGACCCGAGAAACTCGTACCAAGGCCACAACTCTGGCTTCTCTGCTGCTGCTAATGATGATCCTTTTGACATTGCTGCTTTCATGGGACACGGACCAAACATGTGAGAAAAAGGTATAAAACCTAGAAGAATCTTCTTCTTCCTTCCCCAGGTCGGTCTCTCTTCGACTTCACAAGTCAACAACAAGAGTATCTCGGATCGATGATGGCTCCATAAGATCAGGAGCACCTTTGTATATAATTTATTCTGCAACTTTCTTGGCTTTTAATTCTGAGTTTCATTGTGGCAAAAGCTTTCTATCGACAGTCTCTATTCCTCTTCCTTGGATTCTCATTTCTAGATATTGCTACGCAAATGCACTCATTGGATTTTCCTTCTTGTTTCTGTTTTGTTATTGCTTACGTCGTCGTTTCAGCAATTTATTCAGTTTTAACTGTTTAAGCCTACACAAAGCCATAGACAACAAGAAGGATTTCTTACCCCAAGCGGTAATAATCTTGGTGGTGAATGGGCTTAGTTTCATCCATAATGGTGAAGCCCATTTATCGGCCCATTTCTTCTCCAAAGCATCATCAATGTACTTTTGATGATCTTCTTCGTGTCAACAACTTTTGATTTCCCATTGCTCTCTCGCTACTGAATCGGTCGGAGATTTAAAGTTTGATTGACGACGATCTTACGGAATCTGAGTGGTGATCATCGTCGATGGAGAACTCAGATGTCTTCTCAGGGGTACATGATTTCCTTGAGCGGATGCGTAAACCCTCCGCTGGAGATCTCGTTAAATCCATCAAAAGGTTCTCTTTCTCTCTCTCTTTCCCTGTTTCGGTGCAGATGCTGATACATGTGTGTGTCTCTCTCTTAACTTAAGTGGATGTGCAATAGTGTTTGTGTTTTTTGGTCTAATTGCTCTCAGTGATACATGTGAGCAAGATTCTTACTTAATTGCTTACATTGCTTATGAATAGCTTTTGTTGGTTATGAGTCAATGTCCTGATCTTATTTGTGCATAGTGTTTGTGGTTTAACTCTATTTATGATCTTGTTAGCTCTATGATTTGATATAAACTTGAAGTAGATTTCTTGTTATGGCGAAATCTAGATCTGGTTACACTGAAGTTGCAGTAGTTTATCAGTTGTTGGTCACTACAGTTTCTTGTTCAGTTTCATAAGATGTGTTAGATACGGTTTTGTTGAGTTGTGCAAGTTTTTGATGTTGCAGTTTCATTGTATCGTTCTCGAACAATGCGCCAGACCCTGAAAAAGATTGTAATGCAGTTCAGGAGTTCTTTACCAAAATGGAGGCTGCTTTCAGGTCTCATTCACTTTGGTCCGGTTGTTCTGAGGAGGAGTTGGATGGTGCAGTAGATGTGAGTTATTCATCTTCCTTTTCTGGCTTTTATCTTTCTGTCTGGATTCTATCTTTCTTGCTTTAATCATTGCTTCTTTTGTATACACAGGGACTAGAGAAGTATGTCATGACAAAGTTATTTACACGGGTATTTGCATCAAACACCGAGGATGTTATAGCCGATGAGGCACTCTCTCAGAAGATGTCATTGGTTCAGCAATTCATTTCTCCTGAAAACTTGGATATTCAACCAACTTTTCAAAATGAGACATCATGGCTGGTAAGCTGATTTAGTCTGACATAGTTCTCAGTAGTGTGTTCTATTTTTCTTTGTAGTAATGGTTCTTACTTGTGATATTGCCTCTCCTATTTGGCAGCTCGCTCAAAAGAGCTCCAGAAGATAAATATGTACAAAACTCCTCGTGATAAACTTATGTGTCTCCTTAGCTGCTGCAAAGTGATAAATAACTTACTGTTCAATGCTTCAGTTTCTTCAAATGAGAATGTACCTGGAGCAGACGAGTTTCTTCCTGTTCTGATTTATGTTACCATAAAGGTATGTATGTGAAGGATTGAACAATTTATGCATGCTAGTTTCTGATGTCGTATGCGTATTTCATGCTCTTATGCTTGGATTGTGCAATTACAGTTACTAATGATCATTATGTACTATGTCTTTCCAGGCTAACCCTCCACAATTTCACTCGAACTTGTTGTATATACAAAGATACAGGCGTGAATCTAAACTGGTTGGCGAAGCTGCCTACTTCTTCACAAATGTTCTCTCTGCAGAGTCGTTCATCTCAAATATTGATGCAAAATCCCTTTCGATGGAGGAAGATGACTTTGAGAAGAAAATGGAATCTGCACGGGCACGTCTTTCTGGTTTGGGAAGCGTGTCTAATCAAACTGACCACGGCGCTGCACCACCCCCTCGTGATGCACCGAGGGAAAACACACTTCTGCATGCAAAGTCGTATGATAGTCTTTCTGGGGCCAATGAGTTACTGAATCCGAATAGTGAAACACCAATAAAGAAAGCTGAATCCATTTCGGATTTGGAAAACAAGGGTGCTGCCACGCTTATGAACAATAGCAGCGAGGCGAGCAAAATCTTTCAGGAATATCCTTACATATTTGCCAATGCTGGTGATTTAAGGATAGGAGATGTTGAAGGCTTGCTAGATAATTATAAACAGCTCGTTTTAAAATACGTTTGCCTCTCCAAACCTTTGGGTGATGCAACAACATCTTTAGCTCCATCCATTTCACCCTTACAAGCGTCTAAGGAATCTGAGGATCATACAACATTGTCTTCAGATGTTCAAACGAAAAGCGAAACTGACAGAAGCGTCGATGATCTGCTCCGAGCTCTACAAGGTGAGGGAGACAATGTTCATAAGCTTTCAGACGTTAAACAAGAAGAATATGGCGAAACTTTTGTACAAGGAAGGGCTGAAGAACTTGATCCCAAGGTTCAAGAAGAAGCACATACCGAAGACGTTGATTTGAAGAAGCAAACTGCAGAGAGAGAAGGGGATAGTTTTAGCTCACAACCTGCAGAAGATGAAGATGTTGGTTCAAAACATCCAGTTGCAGAAGATTCAAAATGACCCGTCATGGTGATAAGTCCATATTTAGAAGAAGCAGAGGTGAGAGCATAAAACTTGCAGCTTTGTGTTGTGAGGATTAACTAAGAGAGTTTGCATACTTATGGGAAACAATTGAAGTCAAATGGTAACTTTTACAACCAAGTCTTTGTTTCTCTAGGACTTGAAAATGTATTGTTTTTACACTTGTTGCTTTAAAACTGTTTTCAGGTTAGTTTTGATGGAGGAAATGAAAATGGTTCACAGTTGGTGAAAGAAGAATATGGCAAAGAAGATTAGTAATTAACATTTTCTAACATTGGAGATTTTACATTTTTATGGATTCCGAATTCCTTTTAAGGTATGATGGTGTTTTAGTTTTCTCTTTTACTAGTGTTTTAGAATCCAATCGGATTTGGTTCTTGAATTCAACATGTAATTTTTACATTTCGTTTGATCATGAACATCTGAATGTGTTGTTTAATACTATAACAAATTGAACACAAACCGGTTTTATTTGGGACGGCAGCTATAACCGGTTCAGGGTTTCAATGAAATCAAGATAAACCCAAAGGGTATTATTGTCATTTCTCGAAAACTCCATTGCCATTTTCTGCTCTTCCTTTTGTCACACCACACAGAGAGAGACATAGCGAATATGGAAGGGATTGGACTGCGAAGTTGCGGCGAGGATATTCTCCGTCTCGGATTTACGGTAAACCGTGGTGTCGCTGGCCGGATTCCGATTCTCCGGCGAGCTATGGTGATAAAGATGAGAGACCGTAGCAAAAACAGAAAACCATTACAGAGAGGTCGAATGCTCAGTATCGAAGCGATTCAAGCCGTTCAAGCTCTGAAACGAGCCAATCCTCTTCTTCCTCCTCCTCCTTCTTCTTCTTCTCCCACGTCTTCTTCTTCTTCTTCCTCAGAGATGCTTAATCGAGTAATTCAATCCAAATTCCGTCGGCTTTTGAAATTCGACATGGTTGCTGTTCTTCGTGAACTATTACGTCAGAGCGAGTGTTCTCTAGCTCTCAAGGTTCGTCTTCCCTCTCTCTCTCTCTCTCTCTCTCTCGAGATCATGATTTTGCTGTGTTCTATCTCAATTTGGAATTGTTTTTTAGGTTTTTGAAGAGATTCGAAAAGAGTATTGGTACAAGCCTCAAGTAAGAATGTACACAGATATGATCACAGTAATGGCGGATAATAGTTTGTTTGAAGATGTCAATTATCTTTACTCTGAAATGAAATCAGAAAATGGTTTAATGGCTGATATTGAAAGCTTCAACACTCTTTTAGTGATTCTTCTTAATCATAAGCTTTTTGATCTTGTCATGGACTGTTATGCGTTTATGCAATCTATAGGGTATGAGCCTGATAGGGTTTCCTTTAGAACTCTAGTCCAAGGTCTTGAGTCCAATGGCGAAATGGGTTTATCGGCTATTGTTAGGCAAGATGCTCATGAGTATTACGGTGAAACGCTCGAGTTTGTTGACGAAGATGAAGAAATCTCTAGTGGGACTGGTGTGTTGATATGATGACTGAGCATAAATGTTCAGAGATTGGAGCTTCATGGTTCTATGCTCAATAGCTTGAGGTTTGATGGATCGTATCGTATACTTATCTCTTCGAAGTAGACTGGCGGGTTGTTTGATATCTTCCGATTGATTTTGTATAGAAGGCTAGCCAAACAATCTCATGTAAGCTAAGACAGAGTATGTTATTTTGGAATGCAATGGAGAAGATATTACTTGGAAGCTGGATCTGATCCAAGTCACACGAGTCTATGGAGATTGGAGACCGTTAACAGCTAGCTTCAAGTCCATAACTATTTGTTATTGATGTTAAAAAGAACATTTTGAGTATTAAAATAGCATGGAGTAGTAGTATCAAAAGCTCATCGATTCATCGATTTAAATGAATTTTAAACATTGTGGAATTTCTTTGAAGATAGCAGATTTTGTGAGAAATATTTCCTATCAAAAGGTCCAGAAGAACTCTCTATAGGTAGATATATTTCATTCAAAATCAAGAAAAATTTGCAAGTTTATTCACACTTCAGTAAATGGGATTTGTGGATATTTCACAAGTGCTACACAGAAACGACGTCGTTTCCTCAGTGTTCAACTTAAGAATTGGTTTTATCAGTCGTAAGTATTTTTCTATTTTCGCTAGTGGCTGAACAAAAATGGAGGCTTCACGAAGCGACGACCCAAATCTGAACCCTAACCACAATCGGAACCCGACTCCGAACCCATTGTCGAATATAATCTCTTCTGCGCAGGTTTGGCCAACGATCGATGGTCCGTTGGGTTTAACGGAAGAAGGATCGGTGGATTACGCTCGTCGATTCTACAAGTTCGGTTTCGCTCTCTTGCCTTGGCTTTGGTTTGTCAATTGCTTCTACTTCTGGCCTGTTCTTCGTCACTCTCGATCTTTCCCTCGAATCCGCAAATGTAAGCTTTCCAGATTGTACAAATTCCTTTTTCGATTTTGTTCGTATTCCGAGAATTTGGATCTTTGATTGGGATATTTTGATCTGGCATTAGATAATCTGAATCCTTACAATCTTGCTGGTTTTTATTCCGAAATTCTGATGATCTTTGATATTTAGTGTGTAGATGCTCCATTAGATTCACTGGAAGCAGAAATTTTCTGCTTATGTATCTTGAAAAATGTATACTTAGTACTTTTTATCATAAGGTTCTTCACTTTCCAGGTAGAATTTTAGTGCAGATTCAAGAAATTAGCAGAATAAGTAAATGTGGAGTGTCTGATAATCTCGTAGCTAATGAGGTTGTTCAATGATTATACGTACAGTTGATCCTTATATGATCTTGTAGACACTACTCTAAAAATGGTGGTTCGTTGAATTTTTCCCCCTCGTCACGACTAGCTTTGATATGCTTAATCTAAATTCTGTATAGAGTTAATGACCATTCTTGTTTTGGATGATGATGCCTTTGCTTCTGATTTAAATTTTGTTTCTCTTACACCTTTGAAATCTTCTGTTGTTGTAGATGTTGTTCCATCAGCAATTGGCTTCAGTGTCTTTACAGCTCTTCTTTCTGCATGGGCATTGACATTCTCGATAGGAGGTGAACAACTTTTTGGCCCTGTTTGGGATAAGCTGGTTATGTACAACGTCGCTGATCGTCTCGGCTTGTCTGGTTTGGCTTAGATCCCACAAGCCTCTATCTCTCTCGTTTATCCTTGATGTAGGTATTAAGAGGAAGATCTCAATTGTCTTTACTTTGTCCATTCCTTTCTCATGTGTTAATCTGCGAGCATAACTTGTTGTGAATATAAGCTGGATTGGATATTAATCTGTCTATGAAAAATTTAGTCCTCAAGAGAAGCTTCATATCTCTTGTAGTATATGCAAAAGTTTCATTCTGATTTCTAGCTCGTGCTCTGTGTCTAAATGTTGGATTTTGATAATGCTCATTTCTAAAACGCTGTTTAGATCCAAACGTGAATTGATGGTGTGATTAGCGATAAATGAAGTGAAGTTAAAAAGTTTTTTTGGTTGGCCATTGTATAGTCTTGGCCTGTTTTAGTCTTGCTTGGAGTCACGATCCTGATCGCGAATTTTGGCGTTTGCGTTTGCGTTTGCGTTTGACGATGGCCGTAATCGTGGTTTGATAGCAAAGATTCCATTTTATTAAATTAAGGAATCAAATTTGTACGGAAACAAAAATACTCTCAACTAGCACACTCTACACATCATCTTCTTCGTGTCACTCTCAAATCAATTTTCTCATTTGCAAAAATCTTCAATTCGATCAAATCCCAGAAACCAAAAATGGCTATGCGTTTGAGATCTTCTACATCGAAATCGACTTTCTTCAACATTCTCAGACATAGCCTCTGTTTCGGCTTCGGTTCTCCAAGCCACACGACTCGTCATCTCCGACAAAATCTACCGAATGATTCTCCGCTTCGAGTTTCTCAGACTCCAATTAGTCGTTTTTGTAACACCATTGCAGAGAAGCTCTCGAGTATTGGTCAGCTCGAAGACTCCAGTAATCAGGTCCATGCATTGTTACCATTTCCATTTTTACTTCTGTTCTTGATCTTTTTAAATTAGTAATTTGCTAGTTTTCTGGTTTTTTTTTTTTTCAAGGAACCTTTAGATTTCTTGTTGTGTTTATGTTTCCGATTCAGTCTCAAGAATTTGTATGGAACTTGCAATGTTTCAGGTCATGGATTTTCCTGGAGGCAAAGTAGCTTACACACCTGAGCCTCAATTCATATCAGAATCCAGTAAAGAGCGTGTACCTTGTTACCGTGTTCTTGATGACAATGGTCAACTAATCACCAACAGTCAGTTTGTTCAGGTAGAGTAAATGACCAAGAATCAATCTACTCCTTTTTGTGAATAAATCAAGTGAGATTTTTTCGATTTTTTCTTCGTGTCTAGATCAGCGAGGAAGTTGCGGTGAAGATATATAGCGATATGGTTACTCTTCAAATAATGGATAACATATTTTACGAAGCTCAAAGACAAGGGAGGCTTTCCTTTTACGCTACTGCGATCGGGGAAGAAGCCATTAATATTGCATCTGCTGCAGCTCTCACCCCTGATGATGTTATCTTTCCTCAGGTTTTGATAATTGCACACTCATATATATATAATGTTGCTACAATGTGCTTTTTTTTACAGTATTTGCATATTGGTAGATGAAAGTATCCTACATATGTCTAGCTACTTTGCAACTCCTTCGAATGAAAACTTTAGTGAATCCTTGTGACATAGGAAGATTGGTAAATTGAGCGACTTTTTGTTGTACTTGCAGTATAGAGAGCCTGGTGTTCTATTATGGCGTGGTTTTACCCTTCAAGAATTTGCAAACCAGTGTTTTGGGAACAAGTCTGATTATGGAAAAGGCAGGCAGATGCCAATCCACTATGGCTCTAACAAGCTCAATTATTTTACTGTTTCTGCGACAATCGCGTATAGCCTGAGATCCCCTTCTTATAATCTCCCTTGGTTTATGTTGCATTGTTGCTCAAGGTATATTTTGTCTCCTCCAGTACGCAGTTACCAAACGCGGTTGGTGCTGCTTATTCGTTAAAGATGGACAACAAGGATGCATGTGCAGTCACATATTTTGGTGACGGTGGCACGAGTGAGGTAAATAACATAACTTGGGTTGGTCTTTCGAAGTTCTATTTGGCTTTTGAGAACCTGATGATACTAAAGGCTTTAAGCTGGCATATGGCAATGGATCATGAATTTTGTATCATTGTTTGCAATATCCTCGAGCCTTTCAGATATTATGCATCACTATAATTACTGAAACTGAAAACTCTCAGACGACTAATCAGACCAATATTTTTGGTAGGGTGATTTCCATGCGGCTTTGAATTTTGCAGCAGTTATGGAAGCTCCTGTTTTATTTATTTGCCGGAACAATGGATGGGCAATCAGTACTCCCACCTCAGATCAGTTCCGAAGTAACTCGCTTTCTTTTCCTTTGGATGATTTACATTTATTTAATTCATCTTTCGATTTGCCTTTGTAAACACAATGGCCAACAGGTGATGGTGTAGTTGTCAAAGGCCGTGCTTATGGTATACGAAGTGTACGCGTGGATGGAAATGACGCGCTTGCTATGTACAGTGCGGTGCATGCTGCTCGTGAAATGGCGATTAGAGAACAGAGGCCAATCCTGGTAGAGGTAAAGTTGATCTTATTCTGTTGTAGATAATAGATGCAACATCAAAAAACACAAATTAAGTCCAAATCCATTTTTCTGCATGTTAGGCCTTAACATACCGCGTAGGACACCATTCAACATCAGATGATTCCACTAAATATCGCTCTGCAGAAGAGATAGAGTGGTGGCATAAAGCAAGAAACCCACTGTCTAGGTTTAGAAATTGGATTGAAAGTAAGGGTTGGTGGAGTGATGAAATGGAATTAGATCTGAGAAGCAGAATCAAGAAAGAGGTAACAAAAAAATCTGGATCATGAGCATTGTAGAAGAAACATTTTCGGTTTATATATGCTGATTTATCCGATCCTTCTTAATCCTTATAAACAGATGTTAGAAGCACTCCGGGTTGCAGAGAAGACTGAGAAACCGAATCTGGAGAACATGTTTACAGATGTCTATGATGTTCCTCCTTCTAACCTCAGGGAACAGGAACTTCTGGTGAGGCAGACGATCAAAAGTCACCCACAAGATTACCCATCAGATGTTCCTCTTTAGGTAGAGTCTTAGCTATTGCTTTATGTAATAAAATGTAAACGATTATCTACATTGTGACTCGAATTCTAAATCATTTCTCAAAAGCATACGACTTCTTCATAATCTGTGATATACATCAGTTACCATTTTAGACAGTACAGTTTCAGATGTGTCTCAGAGATTAGGTATCTCCTCTTTTATGGATTCTTTGATGGCTTCCAAGAGCCGTGGCATGAGCTTCTTGGTGCTAACCACGATCCCTCTTTTGAGATTAAGATGCTCCCCGCTCGAGAAGTCGGGAGGATTCCCATCAGCGTCGCAAACTACGCCTCCAGCTTCTGCACAAGGTTATTGCTCACACCTTTTGTTTAAAGTCCTACCGGTTGTGTCTGAATATGTACTAACTTTGCAGTGAAATGTGCTTTTGAGCAAAAATTCTTATGCAGTGCATACCTGTTGTGATGATTGCACCAGCAGCATGGTTCCATATAGACTCACGGTACCCTTCGAGAGTGAAACGCAAGTATATCTCTGCGTCTCCTCGGGCTAGAGCCGCGTACTTCACTTGACTATGGATTCTTAGAGGTAACGCTTTGATCCCAAGTTTCTGCGTACCGTGGAGAGAGCAAGTTTAGTGAAAAGAATAATACATTTGTTAGTTAGGCTTGAAGCAAACTAGATATAAGCAAAATATATTATACTTTGGCAATGGAACTATGCATAGGAATTGGTTGCTGGGATGATTCGACAAAGGTTGCTTCTTCAGGATTCTCTATGTTGCTCACTTCCACCTGTTAACACATTTTCTTCGCTACGTTTTAAGGACACCCAAAAAGTGAAAACAAGCCCTAAGGGAACATTGAATGCTGATAATACCTTCTCTGGGGGATGAGAGTCGCCGTCAAGTGATTGCACGTAAGCTCCTTTTCCCGTTGTAGCAAAGAATAGGCAGCTAGTTTTATCTGAAGAAGAAGATTTGTGATTCTCAAGATTGGGGCAAGCCAAGACACCGAGCACAACTTTGCCTTCCACAAGCAATGACAATGCCACGGCGTAATGCTCTCCTTTTACAAACCTATAAAGCAGAACTTGCAGGTTAGAGCAAAAATGATAAGATATTTCTATAGTGAGTTTCAAGACTTTCTCACCCTTTAGTGCCATCAATAGGATCAAGAATCCAGTGGCGACCATCAGAACCACCTTGTGACCTCCCGTGATCTATCGCCTTCCGCACATCTTCCGTCGAGAGAGAAGAACTGGCGTAAGACTCATCAGAAGTCAGAGCATCGTTCACAAGCTTAGTGATGCTTTCTAGAAAGGCCTCGGAGCCATTCTTTTGCAGATCTTCTGAATTCTGCAAAAGATAACAGAGAAAGATTTAGACTTTTGTGTTGGTATGATTTGATTGATCATTAGAGACTCTTTATAAATTTTGCTTACCTCTTCAGCAACTAAGTATAGTGGTTCAGGGTCAAGTTCTCTCTGCAATACAAGACTGATCACAGCTTGAGAACCTGCATTTATCATTATGTCTGAGATTCGAAATCAAAACCGATTTTCATAACAGAATTGTGGAATGGCTTAAACCATAATCAGCAGCTGTAACCGGACTCTTGTCAGATTTTGTCCGGACATCTGACTGCAACAGAGACTTCTGCACTTCCTGATCAACACCACAATCAAAACAATCATGTCACTAATTTTGTCTATTACTAATCAACATATGTAATAGTAATATGGATTAATGAGTTGGTTAACTTACTTGGCTGAGACGAACGGCAAGAGAGACAGCTTTCTTTGCAGCAGCAAGCTCCTTCTCATAAGACATGATCAAACGAAAAACAATTTTGAAGAAAGCTTCAAGTCATGAGTATAATATTGTGAATTATTTATCCAATATAGACATTTTTTTAATGTTTGGTCTTTGTTAATACTTAAACAAGTTTCGTGGAAGTTTCATAAGAAGACACTTTTTATACATTAATCAATAAGACCTATGATTTCTATTGAATTTTTGTTTTAAACAGCTGCAAAGAAGCAAAGAACTAAATGTATTTTTTTGAATCGAATTAACTTCACTGCAAAGCATGAAAACTAAACATTTCAATACTAAATATAGCAAAAGTAAGGAAAAACGAGTTGTTCATAACAAAAATAAAATAAAATAACAGTTCCACTATTTCCTTTGTACTAATTAGAAGTTAGCTTCAAGTTGTTACAACTTACAACTTCGTAAGTGCTCTAAGAACTCACACTAAATAGAAATAAAAACAAACCTTTTTTTGGGTTAAATATAAACAAACTCGATTCTACCATATATAAACTCCATGTATTAGTACTCAGTTCTTCAAAACAACACAACTTGTAATCATATATCTCAACCTTACCTTTTTCTTGAATCTTGATTCTCATCTCGAATCAAGAATCATGGTTAGGTTCTTGAACATTGCATTGATTCAACTCTTGATCGTTTTGTTTGTTGCAAATGTCTTGGAGGCCACGAAACTGAATGTGATGGACAAATGCTGGAGACCAAACCCGCATTGGCGTAGAAACCGCAATCAGCTTGCACGGTGTTCGGTTGGATTTGCCGGAAAAATGTTGGGAAATATAGGTAAAGGAGTTACACAATACAAAGTGACCGACCCTTCTGATGATCCTTTAAACCCTAAACCCGGAACCCTAAGATACGGAGCAACACTCATCAAAGGTAAAAAATGGATCACATTCAAAAGAAACATGAAGATCAAACTTCATAAACCCCTTCTAATCAGCAGCTTCACGACACTCGATGGTCGCGGTGTTAGCGTTCACATCTCGGGTCCTGCTTGTCTCATTGTCTATAAAGCCACGGATGTGGTCATTCATGGACTTAAGATCCATGATTGTAAAGCTCACCCACCAAGCTCAGTGATGGGACCAGACTCAAAAATCATTCAACTTGGACAAGTCGACGGCGACGCGATCAGGCTAGTCGCGGCTAAGAAAGTGTGGATTGACCACAACACGCTTTATGATTGTGAAGATGGTCTACTAGACGTCACAAGAGGAAGTACTGACGTCACAGTGTCTAACAATTGGTTTAGGAACCAAGACAAGGTCATGCTTCTTGGACATGATGATGGCTATGTTAGAGACAAAGACATGAGAGTCACTGTTGTGTTTAACCACTTTGGTCCTAATTGCAACCAGAGAATGCCAAGGTATATAAAATCTTGGACCGGATCCTACACTAATCTGTATTCATTACTGTTATTTCATTATTTGGATTTTTAATTTTGATGGACTATGTGATATGTAGAGTGAGGCATGGATATGCTCATGTCACGAATAACTATTACCAAGGATGGACTCAATATGCAATTGGAGGAAGCATGAGCCCTCGAGTAAAAAGCGAATCAAACTATTTCGTCGCACCAAAATCTGGAAGCAAAGAGGTGTGTATCAAGTCGCAGATTGCGAAAGACAAAACGAAAACAACATTTTCTTCTTATCTAACATTCAAATTTGTATTTGTGTTATAGATAACTTGGAAGAAACATAGCAAAGGAGATATAATGCAATGGAAATTCTACTCAGTGAATGATTACTTCGAGAATGGAGCTTGTTTCGGTTTACGCAAAGGTGTTGGAAAAGCTCGACCCAATTACGGTCCAGATCAAAGGTTCACAGTCGCAAACGCTAAAACCGTTAAAGAACTCACAACTTCAGCGGGAGCGTTACAATGCACCAGAAACTCCATTTGTTAGAACAACAACGCTTAACATGACTTTTTAGCGTTTCAACATTTCAACGTTTTCTTACCTTTTACAGTCATGCAAATCAAAATGTACATGTACTTTAGTTAAGAAAGATATATACCGATAAAAGTTTTAACTTACAAAACATAGTTAAACGCGGTAATGCATTGTTAATTCAGTTTGAAGAAAGAAACTAAGACTACAACTGATTCTAAACTACTAATTAAAGCTATGATCACATAGAAATGCAAACACAAACATAAACGCAAACAAAATACTGGGGCCTCTTGTTAGAAACAAACGCTTAACATGACTTTTTAGCGTTTCAACTTTTCCGCGTTTCTTCTTCATTCATATACATGAATTTTACTTGTCTACGCAGATAAATAACAAAGCAGATAAACCCCGGGAATATTGATTCGGTTGGAAGAAACTAACCTCAACAAAAGTATAACAAAGACAATGGTTTTGATTCTAAGATACTAATTAAGGCATTTTCTTATCAGAACCTGAAGAAGACTTGTCGATTGATTGAGCAGACTTAGAAGCTGTTAAAGCTGCTTGTTCATCTTCAACGAGTTTCCGAAGTTTCGCCTGAAGACCACGAACTCGATCCTCGGTTCTCCTCAGCTTCCTCCATCGATAACCAGTCCAAAGGAAAAGACCGCCGTAGACAACAATGTAAGAACCCCACACGTACGGATAAGCTTCAGCGTGATCTCTGAGTTTCTTGTATTGTCCTTCAATTGCTCCTACAAAACCAGGAGCTATTTGGTTTGGTTGGCTCTCCTGACTTTCTACTCCGCTCTGCTCTGTCGCCATCTCAAATCACAAATCAACTTCTGACTAAGCCTGAAACAGAACAAAGCAAAAGAAAGAAGACGAGCTTAGATCACGCAAAAGACGAGGGCTTATAGCCTTATACATTGAAGAAAGGAAAGGCAAAGAGTCAGTCCCTAATTCCAAAGGGAATCAACAAAACAGATAATTAGCAAGAACAGTTCATGTTTTAGGATTCTTACTTGAAATCTATCTCAAAGCATAAACAAATCATAGGATCTACACTGAGCTCATGAATGAAATGAACTAAGAACATATGAATAAAAGCAATAAAAAGATTTATACTTTTAGTTGGGAAATTTCAAGAATTTGATTATCCATTTTTTACTTGTGAAACCAAAAAACTTGAGACTTTATCAAGTCTGGGAAAATTTTCGCTTGGGATCCACAATTTCTAAGGATTTTGAGGATAATGGAACGAAACCTGTAACCTTTGCACAACCCCAAGAAACCAAATTGGAGGCGAGATCTATGAAATTCAAATCAACCTCACTAAGGCATTTCCAC